>CM020033.1:6319467-6711682 GCA_009769605.1 Bucorvus abyssinicus | reverse complement strand
AAAACTGCAGTGTCCCATGCATGTCACATGCATGTCCACATGCATTTATTTTTTCATGAGTGTTGAATAGAAGCCTTGCTTATGAATATTTAAGGTTGACCTCTTCTTGCGTCCCATACTACCTTCCTTCTTTCACATGTCAATTCAGTTTTATTTTTTAACTTTTTCAAAACAATATTTCCTCACCTCTTTGCTCTTGTGTCTTACTGCATCTTGTGCCATCCCGTGTCGCCATGCACAATAACCAGAACCTTCCTTGCTCGGTGCCTACCCAAAGGCTGTGATTAAGGCTCATCAAAAGCACCCCATCGTCTACTCTGTGCTGCACTTTTCACCCAAGGGGAAGATTGCAGAGCAGATGTCTAAAAGGTGACACATGGCCTAGTCTTCTGCTGAGAGTTGCTCACGTCATGGAGATTAGTGTGGTTAGGAGAAGCTTAATAAAGAACAGAAGTTAGTTTTATAATTCTTTTTCCTCAGATGTCTGTAGAGTTCCTCACACTGGGGTCCTCAGCGTGCATAAGGTTGATCACTGATGGCACTGCACAGACCCTGAGGGGAGCAGAACTCACCCAATGCTTGGCTATGAATCTGAGCTAGTTTCTCCAGAAATGTGCCACTCTTGGCTGGGAAGGTCTCTGGCCCTTTCATCCCTTCCCAGAGCCAAATTGACAACAGCTTCTGTAATGCACACTGTGCCATCAACATAACTGAGTACTTCACTGTATGCTAGCCACTGTGCACACCTTCAGCCTGGAGATCTCAGTGGAGGTGAACAGAGAGCAGAGCAGCTGCGCAGGGAGAACTGGTTGGAGGCAAAGCTCGCAGCCAGTGTCTTGGCTGATTGCCTGTGCTAGTGAGAGCCCTCTGTGGTTGCCCCATCTCTCCACTGCTCAGGGACCACACTTGTGTCAGGAACAGGGGGCGGCTGTGGATGCCCTAGGAAAAGCACACATAAAGTCAGAACAGGCCTTACAGGTCAGTAAAAGAATGAGGAATTTTGAAAAAAATAGTTGTCTAGCATGGGAATTTTTTGTGGGGCTCAAATTGCTGCTTAAGGGCAAGAGTTTTCTGTCCATTAGCCATTTCACATGCTAACTAGGAGCATTTTCTCATTCAGAAGTGGAGAAGCCATAAAAATATGACACGGAATCAGGCATCTATACCAATGTATGAGCAATTTGCAGGGTAATTTTTCAAAGTTAAACTTCCAAGTTAAAACATAGGAAAACATGGACGTTTGAGTCAATAATAACGCAGACCTCTTGTGTTTAAAGGTGGATGACAATTTCTCTGCTATTTGGGCTTTTCTGTTATGGACTAAGCATTTGATGGCTTTCAATTTATCTGCAATTCTGTCTGTTTCTGGAACAGACAAGAGCTTGCTTTGTCCTTGCTAGGTGGAGAATACTTATGTGCATTTGTGTGATTTGAGAGGTCCGTTTCTATATCACTTTATGGATATGATGATGAAATTGAGAATAGTCAGAGCTGATCTTTTAAAAAGGATTCCAGTAGACTTAGATTTTTTACTGACCCTCTGTGCTAACTCATTTTAAAGACTACCTGTAGAAGTGAGAACTTAGAGAAACAAAGCAATAAGGTAAGAACCATGACAGCTTAACAATACTTAATCTCAATGATGTAGCACACTAATCTTGAGAGAAAAACGAGTCTGTCAAATTGCAAGTGCTTCATCTATGTTCAGAACTTGAAAACATTTTACAGCCTGTTTTTAAACTGTATGTCAAAATAATGCTTCCACGATCCTTAAAGAGGAAACAGGCTTGGCAAAAATGTAAGGGAACCCTCTAGCACTGACTTCTTGGAATGACAGATTAAACTATTTCAGTGAAGGCTGGGAACACTACAGTATTGTGGCAGTTTTATAGGATCACTAGTGAATCTATTTTGCATCATTGCCAACTACCAGCCAGTTAGTTGGTCTGAAGCAGTCATGTAATTTCTTTAAAATGGAGATGGGTGATTTATCACAATATTGAACCAAAGTCTTTCCAAACTACCACAAGCTTTTTGGTGGTATTGTTTTAACATTTCTATAAGGTAAATGATATTTGATGGCACAGTGATGTGTAAAGCTAGCGCCTTTTGCCCAGTGTGCCTTGAAACACTCAAACCAGAATTTTTCCTTGCAATTATGAGGCATGCGGGGGAGATTTGTAACTGGTAATAGTTTTAAGAAAGAGCTCTCTGTAGAGTTCTAGTTTGTTTCTTAGAAAGCAAATCATTATACTTAGCACTTTGCCATGCAGAAGTTTTCTGTTTGAAATTCGAAAGAGATATTCCTACATTCTGTCATATTTACTACCTTGTCGGACTCAATTTATTGTTATTTAAAATGCTAATGGCGGATTCAGCACTGAGTAGGGCAGAATAAGAAATGCTTTGAGAAATGGGCACAGCAATAAAATTCCAAAGGGAGATTTTCTTTTAATGCACAATATATACTCCATTTGAAAACATACTACATACTCAAGAGCAAGACCTAGCACTGGATTTTAAAACATTCATCAAAGTGGGGAGGAGAAATAAATACTCTGGCTTAGGCGATCGATCATAAACGTGCAGGACAAATAGATACCAACAAATCAGTGTATCATTTATCCATGGTGTTTGGCAAATACTTACGAATATCAATATGTACACAGAAATCAAGATCTCTATGACTGGCATGTGAACAGAACAGAAAGCTTTTCAATATATTCATAGTTAGACCTGTTGTATTCTATAGTTACTTGTTTCATAATTTCCTTCAGTCAAATGTAACAGACAATTTGCTGAAAATACATTTGATCTAGGAAGAATATGTTTCCTAGCCTAATGAAGCATAAAATAATTTGTTCTTCTATTGTTGTGTAGAGAACAACATTATCGATTGAGAAAGATTAGAAAAAAAGAAACATGAAAATCCAAAGCCCAAACACAACTTTTTGTTCTATTATTATGTAGGGAAAAGCATTAAAAAGAAACGTAAGAACCCAAACTCTAATCTTATGAATGCAGTTCCTATAAACTATTGCAAAAACTGAAGACAAGTTTCAGAGAAAGTCCAAAAAGCTTTTGACAATATAGAAGGTACAACTGAGCAAAGACACCTCAGTGAGTTCATCCTTCCAATAAGCCTATGCGTACATACAGTTCTAAATGCATAAATACATTATTCGTATGTATTTATAGGGAATCATGGCATGACTGTATTCCTTTAGTAAATTCAAATCTCCTTCAGCTTTTTCTAATGAGCACAGAAAACGTTCAGTACATTATAGATGCAGATCCTCAGAGTTTAGACTGCTAACCAATTACTGAATAAAGGAGGAACCTCTGTGACATTTTCCCAGAGAAACTGCAGCGTGTCTGTGAACGCTTGTTAATTTAACAGCTACATTCCCTAATTCACTGTTATGCAACACACCATTTGTTTCCTTTTATCAATTACATCAAAGACCATATAAGTAGTTTTATCTAGTGAACAACAGAATATTTTAGCACACACAGTGGAAGATGATGTGCCAAACAGCAGACAACCCCACAGCTTCAGTGAGCCTGGCATAGGCTTAGACAACACTCAGCAAAATTTCAGTTTGCCACCCCCTGTCAGTTCATCTCATCTTCTTTGTCCTAATGATTCCTGTTGCATCGTGCGGTATTGACAACATTCTGGAGAAATTAAAGTGTCAACTCTGAGTCTGTAAATGCAGGAAAAAATGTTTTCTCCAGTTCTTCTGTTCCTATAAACGTGTGTCTTGTGGATATAATTAGGGGAATAAACCATGTCTTAAAATTCTGTACTAGTCACAGACATTGTGATAAAAAGCATTTGTCATCAAGAGGTGAGAAGTGATACTCTCATTTCAAGGAACAATATTATCTCTATAAATACGAATTTACTTGTTTCTTGCTATATTGGAAACAGTCTCTAAATAATCTGACTTTCCAGTTTTCCTGCTATGGAATCAGCAGGGAGAATGTTCATTATGAAAACTGCTTCCAGAGAGGGAGAAAAATGCTTCAAAAGAAAATGCATTGTGGGTGCTTAACGGTCATCTGGACTAAGTGTACTGGCCCTGTGCCAACTTTTAAGAACTTTATTCATAATCTGAAGAAAAGACAGTGGGGTATAAGGCAGAGGCTTATAGATGGACAGGTCTTCCATGAGACTGAAATGTCAAGTGATGGGGACAATCCCACTGAAAAGGAAAGATTCTGTTAGTAATAAGTAATAAAGATAACTGAGATTACAGACTGAATGCATTAGTAAGCACAGTTTCTTAAATGCAAACATTTAGTAGTAAGCAGAATCAGATTTTTCTTTTTTACTTTTGATGATTGTCAGAAAATAGCTATTTGCTGGGCTGCAATTTTTCAAAGGAAGAAACCTGAAAAATGAAACACACCAAAACCAACACTGTCCCCAAATGCCCAGGGGTCTGGTGGCTATGGCACTCAGTGTGGGTGTAGGAGACACAGATTCAGCTTACTGCTTTCTTGGTACTTTCTTGTAACAGAGAAAAGCTCTAACACGTGAGGCTGGGAAAAATACATCTTCAGCTTCCTGGTGACTAGGGCACTGCTCTGCTCACTTTTAATAAAGAGGATACCAACCAAGGACAGCAGTTATCTCACTTACTTACAGCAGACTAGAAGTTGAGAAAGAAGTGCAAAATCTTAATTTAGACAGCTACTTTACTCAACGGAGAAAATAGTTTCCTAATAACTCCTGGGTGAATGCTGTCCTGGATGTACCTATTTGTCTCCATTAGCTACAGGAGAAGTCTGGACATATCCTTTGCAGTGGATATATGCTTTGACAGAGGAACCAGTGCTGAAGCTCAGATCCCTTTTTCATGCCAGGATACAGAAATAGATTAGCAATTGTGTCAAAACTTAATGTCCAGTCCACCTAAATAATTTCCACTCTGAATGCAGTAAAGCTTTGCTTATTCTCAGGGAAAGCAGAGATGAAAGTGCCTGCCACTCTCACGGTCTTCTGCAAAAAGTTTCTTGATTTCATCCCAGTGTGGAACAAACCCACATTTTATCCCCACAATTCTTTTTGTTTACGCCACTAAATATTCATGAAACTTGAAATGCAGCATACAGGGAATGACATGGCGCATCAGCTAATGACTGGACAGTTCACACAACACATAATGCTGTAGACAGGGCTGTCAGCTGCCGTTATAGAGTTTGGCTCAAAATTTCTTTTAAGTTATAATGTCATTCATTAAGTACGGTGAATTTTTCAAACACGAGTCTTTCCCTACAGATTATTTTTAATAGTCTGATTGAATTTATGGGATTTTTTTTCTCTATATGTGCCATATACGATACAATTCAGTATTCAGTCACAGCAGCTTGCCTAAATGAGTGCAGAGTTTAAGGCAAGCTGTATAACTCTCCACTCCAAAGTTTCTCAAATCATTTAGAACCTACCTCAGAAATAAATATACTATGGTCTAGAGCTGGCTGAATAATGAAGTTATTCATGGGTAAGTATTCTATGAGAAATGACCAATTTTACAATAGGTTTTATTCACAATAGATTATTTGACCCGTTTCACAGGGGATTGCTGTGAATCATATTTTCTAAGCAGTCAGGCTATCTCCTATATGAAATGTGCATCTCAAAGCTATTAAACAAAATTAAGCATTTCTGCAATATTATTCATGGTTCACTGTAGCCAAAGAAATACCTTATACCCTGCAGCAGTTTTTATGGTGATATAAAATACTTCGAATAACTTTAAAACTATCAGAGTGTTGTTTTGGGATTTGTCTGCAGTTAAATAAATTCTTTTCTGCATCACCATTTCTGTATCATTTCAATATTTATATTTTACAATGCCTGCATGATGGCAGTCAATACACTGGCTTCATGAATAAATCATTTATTTGCAGACTGATTAAATACCTATGAGATCCGTAGGGTTTATTATACTTCCGTTGTGTATAGTATTTTATTATTATTTACTCATATCATCCACATCTTACAGGAGGAAGAATACTCTGGTGATGGGTAGCAGAGATTGCAGCTGATAAAATATACATTTTGCTTTTCAAGAGCAGGTAATTGACCTGAGAGGTGTCAGGGCTTGCCTGAGCTGCAAAAAGCCACACCGTGCCCCTGATGAGCTTGTAAAGAAATCTGAGGAAGGGTGTGCTACCAGCTGTAAATGGAGCTAGAAACTGCATCTTTTTTAAAAATTAATTTATTCTACCAATGCAGAATGCTTCCTTAATGCAGTCGGTGTTACTAAACACAAAAGCCCCCATCTGATGATCTTTCTAAGTACAGGTACTCTAGCCGAAGTTTTCTTTGTATGGTATGATTAAAACACATGTATTTAAGAAGAGTGACGCCAAAGGTTCAAGACTAAAGTAGTCAGCGTTACGAAACTTTTTCCTTTCATGACTACACCCTGAATTTATTATTACAATTTAAAAGCCAATGGAAGCCATTACGTTTCCCAAACTGCAGAAAAATAAACAAGTTTTTACTACACTATGATACTTTGCGCAGATTTTTCTCTGATCAGAAAAGATTAATTTCAAAAAACTTATATATCAACCAAGAGGAAAGTTAGTGTTACCCTAAGTTGGAAAGACTCTATGAAAATAAAAAGAAACCCCCAAACCCCAAGTCTCTGTTCCTTCTTTTTAATTGTCTTTCATTTCCAGTTTCATAAACAGTCTTTGTCTAAATGAAAACATTGGCTTAACTTCTCTAACTGGCTGTATTTGATTTGTAGTCTGGGACTTTGCCACAGACCAGTTTTTAGTTAGTCCTTCTTGGTGCCTTAATTTAGGTAGAAGTTACTACATTTCCAATTTGCTTAAAAAAAAAATAAATTCCTTATTTCTTTTCTGTCTTTGAAAAGGCCAAAGTCATAAAATTTCCCAGACCGCTGGTGCTTCCTTCTTTGCCCTTTACCTTCCATAACTGGCATAATTTCCTGCACCATCAGAACTTTAAGAGTATAAAATATAAATGTATATACCCCTTTCCTTCTCACTGACCAAAGAAATACCTTGTCTGTTCACAAGGAGTGTCAGATAGATGGTTTCTACATGTAGCATCTTAGATGCTTAGTGATAATATTTTGTTTGTTTGTTTTCCTGAATTGTCTTTGCTGGCTCACTGCATTTATCAGGATTGTCATTCAGCAGAAGTCTTTGGAGCTCTACAGCAAAGCCTTATCCCTTAGAGCCCAATAATTAATACCCTTACTGTGGGTGTGGGATAAATGGACCAAGAGCCTCCAGCTCGTCCCTTACAGATTTGTTCTCTGTCCTCTGCATCCAGGGCATCCCAACTCCTAAAATCCTAGAGCTCAGGAACTGGGGCGCTCTCCTGAGTGTCGAGAGCCTTGGTCTGTGTCCTCAAGGAGAAGAGCGGGTCTCCTTCTGTGAAAAGTGAAGTGAAAAATCAACCCCACTCGTTCAGAGCACAAAGTTGCTTTGCTTTTCTGAGCGCTGCCTGAGACCCGCTTGCCCCTGAAATCTCTTTCTGCATCTTCGATGGTTTTGTTAACTAACCTTTTTAAAAACTTGAAATGGAAACCGCAGAGATCACGTCATGAGTATCATGATACCAACATATCAATTCAGGATTATTTTGATTAGTCAAAGTATCCTCCTTCCTCCAAATGTTGCTTCATAGTTACCCTAATTTTGAAAATTTTCTTGGATCTACTGCAAAGTAAAAAAAGGAAACCACCTCACTATTTTCACAGATTTACCAGTGCTTAGATGGTCTCATTTTATCTCAAAGCAAAAAAAATCAGGTTGAAATCCAGCATCTTATTCCCCTCAACTTGTGAAGGAAAACTTACTCCTGAATGCTGCAGTGGTTCTATGCATAGCCACTAAAAACTAGAATAAATGTTGAAACGTAGCTTAACCCGATTCAGTTTTTGGCTGTTCTCAAAGAAGGCTTTCAAGTCCAATTTCAAGGAGGAAGAAAAAACCCTTGTTTTCATTGGAAATTAAAGGCATTGATATATGGGCTGTTACTCTCTTGGTTTAGACATTTATGTATGTTTAGTTCATTTGACTATACTGCCTCGGTGCTGGTTAAAAATGTTTGAAGATAAATTGGAGAAGAAATTAGCTAGAGTTTTATAAGAAACTACATGATGATTGCTGCTATTTGCCAAAATTAGGGAGGCAAGGGTATATAGAAAAAGGAACTGAATCAAATGTATCTTGAAGTGGATTTTTACTGGCCCACTTGTGGTAATTAAGGTAATAAATAGGCAGCAAACGAGGTCGGCTGGGGGTCACCATTTCACCTGTGGGCAGTATAGTTCAATTTATCATGACAGCTAACTTATTTTTCCTATATCTCATTCTCAATATGATCTAGAATCACTCCAGGGAAAATAAGAGATTCAGAAGAACTTGAGAGTGCAGCTTGTGGGTGTGCTTCATAGAGGACTCTGATTTTTTAAGCTTTAGTTATGAGACCATTCAAAGTAAGCAGCATCACTGTGAGTGGTGTCATGCATAGAAAGCCACTACAATTCTCTGCTGTAAAACTGCTTCTTGCTCTTACCTTTATAATTTATGAACAAAAAGAAAGACTCAAAAATCTCAGAGGATCCCTCTAGGTCGTGGAAATAAGGTTGCATGGTTATGACTTTTGAAGAGTGATCAGCCAGTAAGTCGTAACAGGTAATCCACAGAACAGCACACAGGCTTCCATCTGATGTTTTAAATCACTCACTGAAGATCGCTGTCAAACAGCATACTGCAAAACCCAAAATGAACCAGCAGCCTATTTACAGCTGTTTTACTGAAGAGGGGAAGTTGTAGCTTGGCTTAATTTGCTCCCTTCCTGGAGCATCAGTGACATAAGACTGGAGGAGTTTTACCGTGTTGCATAATGCCTCTGGATACAGCTGGACACCTGTGCTGCCAGGCTCACCACGCTTTCAAATAAACCACCACTCAACCCATGCCCGGGGAAGCTAAGGGGGGATCTCTTGGAAAAATCTTTTCCTCTGGTTAATGACAAACCGAAGGGAGAGTGGTCAAAGGCTGGCAGCGGCATGAAGCATTTAAACAGCGGCCGTGATTTGCAGGGAGGTAAATAAGCATAAGGAACTATTCTCCCCTGCACCAGACTGCATTTTTGAAAGCAGTGGTTTGACCTACAGTGTCTGGCACCTCAGTAACTCTCCTTCCTGTGTGTGCCAGCAGAAGAGAGAGGTATCTTGGCTTTGCTGTGTTTTGCCGTTTCCTGCAGAGCGGGAAATGTAGGTCAACTGAAGAGTGTGTGTTGTAACCTGGCTTAATTTGCTCCCTTCTGAGGGCATTTCCTAGAGAAATTACGATTCTGTGAGTCAAACTACCTGTAGATGAGTCCAATTACTTGCAGACTTGCTGCAGTAGCACCACGCTGTCGCTTGCCTGGAAGCTATCTGCAGAGCGGTCGTTTTATGAATATCTAGTAAAGCACTTGAATGAAAACGGTCACACAATCAGGGTTCACATACAATGCACGTTTTAAAATTAAACTCTTGAAGCTTTTATGTGGAAGTGCGTGCAGTCCTGGTAAAGTGTGGGATAGGTCTCTGGTAATAAATTCCCTGAATTACTAGGCATGCACATGCTATGTTGAAAGTGTCATAATAACGCGTATAATTTCAACAAAACTATAGGTAATCATAGTGAAGTGCTGGGGTTTGGTTTTTTTTTGTTCTCGTTCTTCAGTAACTGGAACAATTGCCAGTTGTCAGCATTGTATCTGGGATGTTTCATATTATTCATGTTGGGGTCCATGAAGTGAAAGTGAAATTCCTTTACAAAACTGGTGACAACACTTGCTGAGACAAAAGAGGTAGCAGTAATGGCACTGAAAGGATCAGGTTGGCTGTCAAAATAGTACTGCCGAGAAAGAGAGAAAGACACGCACATAAAATTGAGTTCTTTGGAAGGTTTGACTGAAAAAATGAGTTATATGAACAAATGCAAAATTTGGGAATGTTAAATCATAGCATGTGAAATCTGATTTTTTAAGTAACTGCCTGAGGCTGCTATAGTCACGGAGCTTTGTGAATGTACATGAACCCCATTAGAAAATGTCTTACTAAGTTTCTTTTTAATTGCAAGACATTCTATAAAGTCGTGAGAGACTACATGGGAAAACTGGCAGTCTCGAGGGAGTACTATGCGGAGCCTTAAGTTTTGCAAAACTCTTGCAGATAGAGTCAGCCTGACATCCTTGATGCCAAAGTGACTACTCACAGGATACTGGTGCTGAGCTCAGAGGTGGGCCCGGGAGAGGCGTATATTGGGGTCATGGGCCATTGGGCTGGCATACAGCACCCAGTGGCATTTCACACGTATACTTTTAGAGTATTAAGCAGAATAAGGTGTAATTAGGAATCTTTATTTGACTAATCACTGTTCCTAAATATTTTAAATTAATTAAGCTAGTGAAATGTTTCCTGTAAAAGCTGGTGTTATGATTTCTAGGTACATATTATGCTGAAGAAAATGGCATTACTTTACGGCAACAGACATACAGACATTTTCAGAGCGTATGCTATAATCTTCCATGCAAGTTAGTTTTCCAAGCAGCTTTCAGAGAGCCTCAAATAAATCCCCAAATAAGAGAATCCAGACAGGTAACATGAAAATCATTTATCTGTTCTCTCTCGTGTAACAATCCTCTTCAAGCAGTGCTATAGATATAACGCTCGAGAAAAAAATTATAAAAATGTAGCAGTTTTCAGAATTATGGAGGCAATGACATATAGTATAAATTCAGAACATAAAAATCTGAGAAAAATAGGTGCATTAATTTCTTGTCTAAAGTAACTGCAACTACTTTCCTCTCAGCTTTACTGGCTTAATGATCCATAAATTTTGCTGCTTCTCCTGGTACAGTAAAAATATGAGTATTGCCTTAAAAACTAATTGGAAGCCTTGCTGGGTAAAGCCCGATATAATCCTATTTTAAATCTCTCAGCCACAGTTAAGATTTTGGAGGATTTAGAGAAACAATAATTACAATAGAGTTTTTTTCCCTTTAAAGTACACTATTCAATAAACCTATATCACTCTGTCTCCTTTTAGTTAAATGCTGAAGTCAGTGGCACCTGAGAAGAGAGCTTTATGAATGAGGATCTTGGTTTCCTGATAAAGCAGACTATTTTACATCAGGATATGCAAAAATCCAAGCCACAGGCCATTTGCTTGCATACAATTGAAATACTATGGGCTGTAATTTCGGCTGATGTATATCAACATACACCTCGATTCCAGTGATTCCAGGTGAACCTATACCTGTTGGGGCTGGTCTGGTTCCATTCCCCACTCGTGGGTCTATATGTTAAAGAAGAAAGGTAAGCTTTACTGATTTACTGTTGCAATCAGGCCTGAAGCTCCATAAAATTCAAGTCTCTAACAGCCTCTCACACTGTCCAAGAAGGAACCTAGCAGCATGATTTCTTGTTAATGTTTTCAGGACTCATCCCAGGAATGAGCATATGCTGCTAATCTTTTATCATGTTCCAGAAAAGACTGGTAAAGCTTGACATATTTAGTCCATAGGGGAGAAACTAATGAAAGACTTCAGTAACTTCACTTATTAACTTTAATATGTTGTGTTATTGTGTAATAATTATAAAGGTCAATAACTTATATTAGTGGGAAGCTTAGCAGGCTTTCTCCAAAAGATTAGAGAATTACAGCAAAGAAATCAGAAATATGTTTTAAACCATGAACCAGCTGTTGGCAGGTGAGACTCCAGATGGACTGACTCCATCAGGATTTTATTCCATACCAATTTACCCTGAAGAATCTTGTGTCTGCCTTTAAACACTGAATTGTGACTAGTGGCAGACAGGAGTTCACCCAGAGTCTGTGTGGCTTACTTGAGGGTGCCTTCGTTGCTAAAAATACATGTCTGTTCTGCTGCTTGAGGAAGAAATGTGTCAGTTTGTCACAAGATTTCTTTTCTGTTAGTGCAGAGAAACTATTTCACTGCAGCAAATACACACAGTTTAGTTTTTCCTCTGGAACACATTAAAAATGAGAAACATGCACTGTGGAATATGATTCACCCAGAATAGAGACAGAAATCTCTTCTTCTGTGCTAGATTCCAGAGATCCCCAGCACACGCTCCCACAGTAGGACACCAGCTCATTAGATTTTCCCCTCTCTGCAGGCACAGCTGGATAGCATTTCAGCTCCAAGAAGTAGGCTCTACACATTTGATGCACTCTCTTCCTCTGCGAGGTTAGACATACAGTGGAGAATTTCAACTGTGTTTCTTCCTACAGTGTTCCAGTTCCTTCTGTGTTCTTGACAGCTGGAAGAGGATTCTGCTTCACAAATAATTAAAGAGAAGGAGAAACTATTGTAGACCATAGATTTTAACTACAGAGGTAACCGTGAAGCCAGCTAGTCTGAATTCCCACCTGTGCAAGCCAGGCAATTTCATCCACATTGCATATAGGTGTTCCTGGGGGTTGGAGTTCAGACTGAAAAATTAAACAAGGGAACCCAAAGTCAGAGATTTCTGCTACTCTGTGCTTTCCTTCAGTTCATTAAAACAAGCAAAACGTCCCTAGCAAAGAAATGAGAAGCCTTTGTTATACCAAGGATGACAGATGAGACACTGATAGGACATTCAAAAGACTCTGCTGAGGCAGGAGCCACCTTGAGGGTGGGAAGGCAACACAGGAGCAGCAGACACTCACCCAGCACCATGGAAGCCTGTGACTTCTGGCGATGGAAGAAAGGCTCTATTTCAACCTGCAGCTTAGAGTTTTCAATCTAAAATATAGTTTCAGTGCCCTGGCAACAGAGGACAAGAAACAAGTCCTGTTGGGGAAAGAACATGGGCCAGATATCTCAGCTTTTATGGTTAGGATCAGTGCCACAAGAGAGGAGGCAGGTGGAAGAGGTATGGTGTCCTGGTTTAAGATAAACAGGGTTGGTTTGTTAGTGATGGACACATCAAACAGCCAGTAGTCTATTCCTCCCATGTATGTCAGCGCATCTCACAGCTGTGGAGCTTTTGGCAGGCTCAGTGTTTCCTTAAAAACGGTGTGCAGACAAAACTGCACCACCCCCACCCCCCCTTTTCACTCGGCGCTCAAGCTGACGCAACCCTCCTTCTCACCCGTGTTCAGCCATGCCGCTCGACGCTGACGCTGCTGCGATCTCTACTGGCAGTCCGCCCCAGGGCCACCCCATGCCGCCGCTGTCCGACTGCTGTGACTGCCAACATCGCTTGTTCCACAGCCCAGCCACTGCTGCCTGTTCCTGCTTCAACTGCTGCCATCGCTTGTGGTCCGGCCCTGCGCGTGGACACCTGCGGCTGCTGCCACTCCACCCGCCTGCTGCCCGGCTGCCACCACGTGCCGCCACTGTTGAACTGAGGGTAGTTTTATCGCTGCTGTTTAACTGCAATTTGAGTGTTCCCCAACCCCGCCACTCGCTGTACCCATTCTAATGCTATATAAACTTGTAATACCTTATTGTTCTGTATATATGATATCTTTCTAATGTTATTAAAACTGTTTTTAAACTAAACAACAGAGGCCTCACAACCTTTTTCTTTTCCTCTTCTCTCTTTTCTTGGATCCTTTCTCCTGGAACGGGAGGGGGGGTGGTTAGACAGAGAGTTCATCCGTGATTGGCCAGCCTTGGCCAGCGGTGCAGATAGCGTGAACAAGTGGAGTACGGCATGGATGAAATGGGCTCTTCAGCATGGACAGGAAAGCAGGAAAATGAGTGATAATTGCACCTCTTTTAAGGGGTTGTCGTGGTTTAGGATATGGCACGGTTTTTGGCAGCAGGAAGAGGAAAGCTGCCACCTTTGTTTGGAGGGGTTTAGGAGGAGGGGGGCTGGGGCCACTGTGTGGTTTCTCTAAGAGGCACTACAAAACGTGTCCCCCAGCTCCAGTTTCTCTCCCGCCTCTGGCCCAGGCTGCGCCAATCAGTGGATCTGCGAATAAGCCTATTAAGGGGGAAATACCCTTGTTTTCCAGCACGCTGGACGGGGTAGGATGGAAGAAAAGAGGGATCCAGCTACATGGTCACCGAGGTATCCAGGAGAAGCTTGCAGAGTACAAGCCAGGATCGTGATACCTCACTCGGTTTGTTGCAAGTTATCATGGAACACTGGCAGGAGGTGTAGACAGGCTGGAGAGAAAGAGAGGCCTAGCAGAGACGTGGATGGGCTGTGGAGAAAAGAGAGTCAGGAACCAGAGGACTGGACTGACTCCTGGAAAATGCAGTGACTCTGAGAAAGGTTTGGCACCGGCTCAGCTCGGTGCTGGGAGAGGTGAGCCCGGGAGCAGACACAACCCCCCACATGACTGGAGGTGTCCATGCTGAACTGCCTCATGTGGGGGGAGACACCTTGTGGCCGGAGGGAGCGTTCCATGGAGCAAGTGGCTGGAACCCGCAGAAGGTTAAAATGATTGTGCCCCCATCCTGTGTTCCAACCCCACCCCTCCGGTGCTGAGTGTAGGGCAGCAAGGTAGTAAAACCGGGTCCGGGAAAAGAGGAGGCGTGGGGGAAGGTATGTTTAAGGTCATGTTGTTCTCTCTTTCTGTCCTACCCTAATATAATTGGTGATTGGTTGTGGTTTTGTTGTTTTGAATTAAATTGATTCAGTTTCCCCTAGTTGAGCCTGGTCTTTGCCCATGGCTGTAAGCATGTCCTCCATCATCCCCTGCCTTGACCCATAAGTAGTTGTTTTGTTTTCTCCTTCCTGGAAAAACAATTGTGTGGCTTTAGTTGCCTGGGTCTAAATGGTTAGAACCAGAGGTCAAGGTGAGATGGGACTAATGTTGGTATGTTGTGTTGGAGGTCTGTAACTGATCACCTGGTGCAGAGGAGGTGGGGATAAGCCTTAAATAGCTATTTCTTGCCCTCATGGGGGCTTTTCATATATCTCAAGGGAGGGCACCATGGTATTGAGCAAGCCATGAAGCTGAAACACTCACCATATTTTTTTGTCTCAGTCCTTACAGGCAAAGCCCTCTCCTGGGACCTCTGCTTCTATCAGTACAGTTAAGAAGGAGAGAAGTAGATGACAGTTGGGGAGCAAAAGCTTTAGGGGACTATTTAGAGTACCCGAATGTCTTCAGATCCATGAGACTGGATGGGATACACCTGAGGGTACTGAAGGAGTTGGCTGAAGTGATGGCAAGACTCAGCTATCTTTAAGAAAATTCGTGTTTATCAGCGGAGGTTCTTGCTGACTGGAAAAAAAGCCAACACTACATCCTTCTTTGAGACAGGCAAGGAGAGGGAGTTGGAGAATTACAGCATTCCCACTGTAAAGAAGTGCAGGCTATCTGAATGACAGATTTTCAACCTAGATGGCAGTTCAGGTTCACTGTTGAAAAGGGATGTTGAGAAACTGGAGAGGGACAATTGGAGGACTGCCACTGGCCAGACACAGACAGCATGTAGTCCACAAGGAGAGGATGAAATATCTGGTTTATTTAGTCTGGCAAAGACGAGCTAAGGAGCAGTAGGACAGCAGCCTACAACTACTTAAAAGGGAGTTAAGGTAACAGAACCAGTAGTGATAAATAATATAAAAGGGGCAGTGAGCAGAATTGCTACTTTTGGGGTTTAGACTGGACAGTAGGAGAAACCTTTTCACCAAAATAGTGCAGCACTGAGACAGGGTCACCAGGAGGCTACTAAACCTCTATTCCAGGTTGTTTTCAAGACTCAGATAGGTGACAGTTGACCTGATGCAGTTGTGGAAATAGTCTTGCTCTGAGCAGGATGATGGACTAGATGACCTCCAGAGGTCCTTTGAGCTAACATTTCTAAGCTTCTGTGTTGACGACAATAGAAAGACAAAAACTGGGAGTGTAGTTATGCACATGCTGGCAGAACAGCTACACTCATGTAATCTAAAACTTGCTAACATGTAGGTTTTGTGCCTAATTTAATACATCGATCCTGATATATATTTTAATTGAGATGTAGTATTCCCACCAAGGATGCCCATTTCCAATATCACTTAAAACTATCACACTGTGAATGCTTTGGAGTCCGTTAGATGAAACAAACAATGTGGTGTTCTGCAATATTATGGAAGATACCAGGTCCTAAGAAATGTTCATTTACGCAGCCAGCTACTCTGGAAAGCATTAGCTAATATTAATTGTACATAAGTTATCTAGCTATGATAATTCTGCTGGTTTATGCAGTTTTATGCACTTGGAAGACTGGAATTAAATTTAACTTCAGACTGGAAAAACATCTTGCCTTTTAAGTGTTCATGTGAAACAGAACAACTTCACTTCCCAAAGACCTTATTTGTTTTTTTTAACAATAGCTTTTTATTCTTGCAGAGCTGAGTTGTGGAGTATCTGTAGCCTGCAAGTGTAAATTCAGTCAGGCCGTCAGATAATGGTGTGGACCACACAGAGACACATATAAATAACCCAGATATCCTCTCTATAAAAGAACCTGCAGTATAATTAGGTCATTATCAGCAACATGTTGATTATACTTAATAGAAAAAGAGGAACAAGAGGCTTTTCTAATAATTTGTTGTAAAGCTCCTGGATTCATAGATACAGTTAAATGGATAGATTTCAGGGAAATGGAAGCATTTCTCTATCACAGAGAACATTTGTAATTTGGTATGTTACCCTACCTTTAAATAGATTTCAGGCAACAATCATGAACCAAATCACTGCTTTTACAAGACCACGCATTATGGTTGAACTGTATTCCTATTTTTCTCTTCTTTCTTTTATCCTATATTTACTTTAGAAAAATTAGATATAAGGTTGTCCAGCATCAAATGATATCATGGTAGCAAAAGAACTTTGGAATAGTGTCAATATTGTCCTTCAAATGTACCTTTCTGGGAAAGGACATGTCATGTAGCTGTTAAAACAAACTACTACCTGTGCTATAGCTCTGCTTTCTTAGGTGGTAATAGAAATGGAATTTAGGTTCTACAAATATGTGCGTAGATAGTAATTTTATATTGGTGGAAGACTAACACATATGATTAACCTTGCCAAGGTCAGAACAATTTCTTCCCCTCACTGTCTCTGGGACTCATAGTCTATCCTCAAAAGATCACAAGTCAAAGTAAAACAATCCCTTCATTTCAGATGGATTTAAACATTTTTTTCTTTTTTTCAAGTATATCTTTAGTGTGATGTGTCACCTCACTCAAATTCCTCAAAAACAAAGTAGCACATCACTGTTATAGCAGAGGTTTCTCTTCAATCACTGTCTGTTCCCGTGAAATCTGTAGGGATAGCGTAAGGAATAGGAGAACCAATATATCTTAAGGGTCTGTCTCAAAGCCAAACTAAAAATGAGTTAAACAAAATCTCTCTATGTAGCGTCTGAAGCAATGCCATGGATAAAGATACGTACTGGAGAAAATGTCTCCCTAGTTGTTTAAGATATGTGACAGGCAACCAGCATGCTAAGCAAGATTTGAAGTATTTTCTGCACTGCACTGCACTGCACAGTGCACTTCCAACACAGACTGGAAATGATTTCCTAAGTGGCACAAGATCTGCAACACATTTTTTCAGACTGAAGGACAGCATTGTAGAAGACAGTAGAGTGCAAACCACCCAAGGTAGCACCAACTGTTGATTTCAGCAACTGTGTCAATTCTGCACATCTCTGTCAATCCCTGGTCTCTGGCCCTTCTTTCACAGGAAAGATGAACTCTCTAGAATTCTCTGGGTGTATACTGAGACAAAAGTAAGAACATCAATCAGACTCACTTCCAATATTTGTTAAAGACTGGTAATTTGTTCCTATCCACCCCCACCATTCCCACACCCATTATCCTCTTATTTTTTGTCTCGTTCAAGTAATAAATTACCGTAAGGATAAATAATTTTCATGCTATGCTATATCCTTAACATGGAGAATTTGGGGTTGATGAATCTTAAGATTGTTTTTTTTGATGATGTATATATAACCTGCCTCCTTTAAAGAGGAAGTCAAGTACTACAACCAAGTAATTCAAAATAAGTAATTAGCATTCATACTTCAGTGTATGCTATAAATACCTCTACCAGATGAGAATGCATTCCTGTTGATTCAAAGATTCTAATAAGAAAGCTTCATCGCTTTTTAAAGAAGCAAAATGCAGTACAAGTAAAAAGTAGATTTAGATGTGTCTTCTGAGATCAAGAGTTGAGATATTAATAGGTAATAATTGTTCATAAGACAGTTCATTTTAAAACATTTCTAAATACCTATCCTTTTTTTTAATAATCACGTTTTCATTTTTTTCTTCATCATTACAAAAAATTTCAAAATCTTAATTATTATGGGAGACTATCAACTACATTGAAAGGATCTGATTACTTCATGCTTTGTTATGGTGTGGTTTTTGCTACAGAAGATTCTCTGTATTCTGTTCAGAGTTTAAAATGCTTCAGTATTTGCAGCTTCTTAAAGCTACATGAAAATATTCCTAGACCTACTTCACAATAGCACGTGGCATTGTCAGAAATTGGTAGCTGTGCTGGTTTTAGGTACCAGACATCCTTTACTGTCCACTTATTACTCAGTGTCACTGTACAACTTTTGCAAAGTCTAACAATTTATCCTCATTTCTAATGTGTTTACCAAATTACCAGTCCCCAGATTTATACAGATCCTTTAGAATAGTCTTCTGTGTGAAGAACTATTGACAGATCTCATCACATCTGTACAGGTAGTTTGCCGACTCACAGCAATGACATCTCTACCTAGGCAAAAGGAGAAGTTGAAGCCAAAAGCAGCTTTTCTGAAATAACTGGCACTGGCCATTCACAGAAACCAGATGCTAAATAAACAGGCTGCTGGCTGACTCGGCATAGTGACTTGTTTTTGCAGACCCAGCTTTGCAACAGTCAATAAGGATTCAGCATTTTCTTTGTTTGAACCTTGTGCTCCACCTGCATATAGCACACTAGCTGATGTAAGGACTCTTGGAAATCTTCACTTAAAATGGACTATCAGTAACAGAAGAAAAAGTTCACTTCCTCTGAGATAGGGACAGAACAGCTTCACACATCTCACTTCATACAGCTAAGCTCTAGGAGTATGATGCTGTCCTTTTCAAGGCTTGTCAAAATGCTGGTAGTGGCGATAATACTCAGGTATAAACACAGAAGGAGGCAGTTCTCACAATCTTTTGATTGTGTGTTTGAAGTTCAATTTCTACAATTTATTGTACTCTGTGAAGGAATAGTACAGCAGTTAGAAAAGAAACCCTGGAGTTTCTGTCTGACTGGCAACTCAAGATCAATAGGTTCACTCAGCCACATGACCGAGAAGGTCTGTTTATTTGTTTGATCTGAGAAGCACTTCTCATATAGTCTCTGGGGAATACCTAATAAGAATAAAAAACCCATTCTTGTTCTGATAATTGAAGCAAGGCCACTGAACTAATGTACAGGAGTCAAAGGAGTTTCTGCAGGTACAATCAGATGATCTTCATGTCTGAAGACTGGTTCACAAGTGAACTATACAACTTAACTAAAAGCAGTCCTGTAACATTTTATGTACGGCGGCTGCATGCTGATTTTGGGTAACAGCAACATTTTATTGCGTATTCATTGGGCAAAGTATCACTGCGAAACTTCATTAAACCCCCAAAATCAACTATCTCAAGCTCGAAGAAAGGACCTGCAGATGTCTCTGCCCTGAAGAAACTGTCTCCACTTTCCAGATGTTCTCATGCACAGACTGATAAAGAAATAATCCAAGCTTGCATCACCTGCCAAGGCAGCCCTTTAAGAAATAAAGACCATTCTGTATTTTCAAACTGTATTCAGTAAAGTTGTAAAGTTGCGGAAAATTGATCAGGATCCAAAAAGAAGAACAACCAACAAACCTTCCGTCCCTACTATTTGGCATAACGACGTAATTCAGCTTTCTTACTCCTGAAATAACACAAACCCAGGTGAAACACATTTACAGCTCGTAATCTAACAGAAGTTATCCCATTTCATAACAGCCGGAAATTTCAAACTTTAATCACTACCAGCATGGTTTCCTTCCTTTTGTCGTGGTGTGAATTATGTCTATCACTTATGTTTTTTCCTTTTTTTTTTCTTTTAAAGGAATTGGGGAAGGGTCATTTTGTAGCTTTGCACACTTCTCAGGTCTGAGGAGCTAGAATACGTATTCACACGTACAGAGAAAAAGGCAGGAAAAAACCATCTTGGATATCATTCATATAATTTCAGTTTACCACTAAGTGCTACAATGAAAGAAGAAACAGCAGTAAAGTACCACAGAAGGGGAAAAAATTAATCTGCTTCATCAAAATACATTTTGCAGTCAAATTGACTGCAAGATTTTCCACACCATATTTTTGCATAATCATTCGGGTGGTGATACTCTCTAATCACCACAGTCAGTAGTGGCAGAAGACACAAACTGTCAGGCCCTCTGCTTGCTTTGCCAAACTTCTGTAGCAGCCTCAGTTTACTAGCAGGCAGCCTTGTTTAGGCAGTGCATCAGCTGAGTCCCAATCAAAAAGCAGGATGGCAGAGGTGCTATATAGGAATGAGACCCACAAGGGTCCCACGTCAGCCAGAGCCGGGAGATGAAACCAACCACCCTTTCTGGAAAAGAAACCCACCACCCGTTGCTCTCCCATCTAGCACTGTTTTATCAGAATGTGTAACATTTTACTATCACACAGTAACTTGAAAAAGAGAAAATTCAAGTCTACTGAGTATGCATGAAAGAATGAAAGAACTTGAAAAAAAAAAGGGTTCAAAGGTAGTCTACCCTATGGATCCTTGAAAGATAAGTAGCCTCTTATACTCTGGATTTCTAGTCTAGAGAAGGTCTGTGGCTTCTAGTGTTGGAGCAGTCCTCACACAATTTTCTCCAGGGTCTCAGAGGTGCTTTGGTATGAATCTGTTGGATGTAAAAAACTGGATGCAGAGATGTGCCCTTTCCTGATGGTTCCAGCAAAGCAGGTCACAGCAGTTAGCAGTACCTAATGGGGCTTCTGCAATCCTTTTGGCTGAAACTGACTTCGAGCAAGGGCAATGTCATGTCCCCTGCGAGAGACAGGAAGTTACTCAGTCCTACCTGCATGTACCAGCAGACAGTTCTGCATTGCTGGACCTTCACAAACACATGGAGCTGCAGTTACTTAAGATTCTGTGAGATATCTATTTGCTCCAGAGTAAGTGAGAAGGAGGATGCTCTGGAAGGTAGATACGACAACACTGCAGGTATAAGTAAATATATAGTATAAGATTACTATCAACCTACAGGTGTCACCACTGAATTCTCAAGTATCTTGAGTAGGAAAATATGTGAAACTTCTTAGCAGCAAAGCCTAAGGCAGATGTGTTTATTTTGAATGATCCACAGGTGTGGATTTTTAAACTGAATTTAATCTCGGTGTTACAACGGATGGACAAAACAAAGTGTCTGCTTTAGAAGAGAGGTAGTTGTGGGAAGATATTCTAACTGCCCATACAGAATATGTGTGACCAGTAATCTTACCTTTTCAACAAATCAGCTAGTACACGCATTATTTCACAAATTATGCTTCAAAACAGCATTTCAAAAGATGCTAACATGGTTATAATAAGTGTGTAATAATAAAATTCCTTCAGTTGTTGTAGAAGGCAACACCACATCGTTCTCAGTAGTGTGGATTGCAAAAAATATGCAAGTGAATGAAAGTGCCATTGACTTACTTCAGAGAACAGTAAAATATTGCTACGTTTAATTCAGCTATATACACTGAAGAGAAGATAACAGTGCAGAAGCAGCACTGCAGTGTACTATTTTGCCTACAATCATAGCTTGACTTCATGCAACTTACTCATCAAGAATCTCATTTCACTCTTCTTGTGGAATTAATACTTAAAAGGCCCTGGAAAGAGCTGTTACTTGTTTATTCCAATAACAAAACCAAGAAATGCATAGCTAGGGAAGAGGGGAAATCCTATTTACATTGTTCTTGCTTCCTTGTTTTGTTATTACAAGCTGAAGAGACAATGTTTGTCTTCAGTTCCACCAAATCACAAGTTCTTGTATCATGTGGTCAGAGAATCAAAACTGACATTCCAAAGTTTGTAATATGTGTACAGGTCCAGATATAAAATAACTAAACATTCACAGCTCCAGAGTCTCCTTAGCCTGTCTCCTAGAAATGCAGAGCGTAGCAGTAATGCTGGCACACTGTTTCATAAACTGAAGATGTGTTAGTGAGGTACACAGTAGAGGGACCACAAGTAACTATAAATCATACAGGCTTTGTGAAACAAGAACATCAGATAACACTTGACCCAAACCAGACATTTCCCACAGCATTCTCCTGGAGGAAACTGGCTGCGGGTGGCTTAGACAGGTGTACTCTTTGCTGGTTAAAAACTGACTGGATGGCCAGGCCCACAGGAGGTAGTGAATGGAGTTCAACCTAGTAAGTGGCTGGTCATAAGTAATGTTTACCCCAGGGGTCAATATTGGGGCCCGTTCTGCTTAATATCTTTAACACCCTCAGTAAGTTTGCAGATGACACCAAATTAGGAGGCTGCTTTGGCACGCTGCTGGCTCACATGCAGCCGGCTGCCAACCAACAACCCCAGGTCCTTTTCTGGAGGCAGCTTTCCAGCTCCTCTTAGAGAATCATAGAATCATATAGTGTTTTGGGTGGAAGGGATCTTTAAATATCATCTAGCCTCTTCCCAAGCCTGGAGCATTGCAGGGGGTTGTTGTGACCGCAGTGCAGGACCTGACTCTTGGCCTTGTTGAACCTCAAATAATTGGTCTCGGCCCATTGATCCAGCCTGTCCAGATCCCTCTGTAGGGCCTCCCTACCCTCAAGCAGATCAACACTGCCTCCTAATTTGATGTCATCTGCAAACTTACTGAGGGTGTACTCAGTCCCCTTGTTTAGATCATTGTTAAGATATTAAACGAACTGGCCCCAATACTGACCCCTGAGGAACACCACTTATGACCTATATGTAATATATATATAAAAACACCTAATAATAGAAAACTAATAATGGTTCTGTGCTGTATATATGTATGTAATGTTAATAATTTAGAAACACTCTACTAGGTTTATCTGGTTTGTTTTATGGAAGCTGTCATATGCCTGAAAAGCAGAAGAAGCTAGCAATGCAGAAACCTGTCCAGAGGTAAACCATGACCACTGAGTTTGCACATATTTGTAGTGCTATGTGGAGGACGGAGGGAGAAGGAATATTTTTTCCTTATAGCACCCTTGGGAAGCAGACTTTGTTGCCAGCTTTTTCCAAGTGAAGTCAACCCTCTTCCTATCAAAACAGCTATCCTAACCATATAGAGAAGATTCGTTAAGATCTCTTCACATGATGTGATTGTGATGAATTCATCACATCTTGAGGACTGCATATCAGCAGTAAAGCAGAATAGTCATCACTCTATCTGTGACTGAATAAATATCTTTATCAGTCCTTCAGTGCAGAGATTTAGGCAATGCTTTTTCCATATGGCTCTAGGTGCACAATCAAGGGTTCTCGATGCTTTTTTCCTTCAGTGCACCAGAGGGAAAGAAAGAGTAGTATTTTGCCCGTGCTTTTTGCTATAAAAATTACATACTCAAAGGACTCCTTCAGATTTTAAATCATGAACTGGGTATGAAGTGGAAAGAATACTGCAGATAGAAAAGTGACTCAGACTGGGAGGAGAAATACAAATATTTTATGAAATTACCACGCATAACTTCTCACTATTTATACTTCCTTTCAAATAGTTTTATTTTTGGTCTAAACAGACTGTAATTCTCAAAGGCATGATATTGAACTCCTACTTGCTCTAAGTCTTTACTTAGATAAAAAGACTTTTTTATATTAGAAAGGAAGAATTTTTCTGCTTTCCCACTTACAAACTCAACAGATGTTTCAGTGATTTCCTTCCATACAAATTAAATACCATTTAATAGTGTCTCTATATTTGGTGTATTCAAAGATGTCAATTTTAGAGTAATGGAAATATATAATCTTCAATTAGAATTAAAAAGCGTGAGAGAAAATGAAATTGTATATTGAAAAATCAAGCTGTCCATAAACAACATTCAGGTCCCCAGAAATCCAGAAATGCCTCACAGCTACCAGAGTCAATATTAAGGCAATCATGATGATTGCATCAGATAATTTTTTTTGTTTATTATATGGAGAAGAAGATTGAACTCCTTTTAGCAAGCGAGTGTCCGAGAGGAAAGTTTGATTTATTTTTTTTAAAGATTAGCCTAAATCTGCCTCAGACCTGATATTTTTCTAAAGGTAGGTACAAGAATTAGATGCTCAGCTGCTCCAATATATCAGGAGGGATCAAGCTCCCCTGGGTTTCTCCGAAAATCCCAACTTGGGGAGTTACAGTGGGTGGTGGAAGATGTGTCTGATTGC
Source organism: Bucorvus abyssinicus (assembly GCA_009769605.1). NCBI lineage: Eukaryota > Metazoa > Chordata > Aves > Bucerotiformes > Bucorvidae > Bucorvus > Bucorvus abyssinicus. The sequence goes on along the minus strand of CM020033.1, from coordinate 6,687,268 downwards.
CTTCCTTCGAAGTTTATGAAAATATTAATTTTAGTGTTTTACGTTACAAGAAATAAATCAACCTGGAAAGATTCAGAATTAAAAACTAAGAGTATCTCCCTAACTGAACGGCTTGAAGAGTCTTATAATCAGAAATCATCCAAAAGGTCTTAAATACACATTTATCTATATTTTTTTGAACATTAAAGTTTTGTAAATGGTCAATACTTTGGGAAAACTGCTTCCACATTCAAGTATGAAAATACAGACCTATCTACACTTCTGCTCTTACCCTGAACAGATGGGACACATACACAAAGCAAGTAATTGAAATTGCAAATAAAGAATATGACACAGATTTTTAAAAATTTGTTTGTCTGTTGAAGTGCCTGCTCCCTGGTGACATCACCACAGTAGCATGCCCAGGAGAACTCGGTGCCTTGAACTCTGCTGCGTGCTGTGCTGCACCTCTAAGTGATGGGGCTTGGTTTGCATCAGAATGAGTTAACTTATTTGAATTAACCTTAGAAGGAAAGGAAGAGCTCTGACAGATCAGCTTCACTTGATGCAAAATCAGACGAATTCCAACGGGACTTTGCTGCTCTTCTTCCCTTTCCTGGACTCACAATCCCACCACCTCCTTCGTGTCATCTGTTGTGATTGTGTACTCGAACTAGGAGCAGCCTGGAAGTCTGACCTTGCAAAAAACCCCCAAACCCTTTCCAGCATCTTCCCCAACAAATTAGGAGTGTCTTTGCGTTAGCTCAGCCAGTTTATTCAAACCACTCCGTAAGATCAGTGTGGTGGCTGCAGGATAGTTGGCAGCACTGCCACTTCCTGGGATAGTCCTCAGCTGGGGAACTTGCCCTCACCCACGGCTATCAGACTGATCTATTTTAAATTAAGGTCTTATTTTACCCCCCAAAAAGAGTAAATCTTGCAACTAATAGTCCTAGCTGCAAGCCAAGTTCCAACTCTGCTGCCTTCCCCTGGTATACATGGCTGACACTGTCCCGACCTGAACACCCGAAAATCACCCAGGAATCCCAGAAGGACACTAAAGTCTCCCAGAAGGTGTCCGGCCTGCCTCGGTAGCTCTTTGTTATGATCCAGTATGAAGAGTGACATACAAACGTCAAATCATTTTAGCTCACAAATAAACTAGATTTTATGTAGTTTCTGATGTAATCTTAGCTTCTCTCTGTCATAAAATGCATCTCGCCAAAATCTGCGTTGTTTACAGCCCTTGACTCTGGTCTTACATTTCATGACAAATACATGTAACATTTATGCATACGAACCTGTCATGATGCATGCATCTTTTCTCTGACCTCTGCAATGCACCATGGGTTGGGTCATACTTCTCTTGCAGCATGAAAAACAGGGTAAAACCAAATCTATAGGAAAATAACAAAGAATTATCATATAAATGGTAACTTCTGTGGTCTACTGGATTACCTTAAGGAAATACAGTTTTAAATTGAACTCATTTGAACAAAGTATTAATTCAATAGTTTGAAATAAATTATGCAGATGTAGGAATGCCATTTTTTTCTTAAAAGCAAACACTCAACTGAAACGCTCAACATTTTCTTATTTTCACAAGCTGTTCTATTCCATGAAAAGTACAGGTATTTCCATTCTTTGCTTTTAAAACACAGAAGTATTAAAGCTATAGACAAAAATCACTGAAACATTAACACAAATGCTGAAAATTTTCTCCACAGAATAATAAATTTCTGATTTTTGTTAAGCTCTACTTAATAGCCAAATTAAATAAATAACCCTGGTGCTAGGAGTGGCTGGAAAGCTGCCAGAGGAAAAGGATCTGGGGGTGCTGCTTGACAGCTGGCTGAATATGAGCCATCAGTGAGCCCAGGTGGCCCAAGAAGGCCAACAGCATCCTGGCTTGTGTCAGAAATAGTGCGGCCAGCAGGAGTAGGGAAGTGATTGTTCCCCTGTGCTCGGCACTGGTGAGGCCTCACCTTGAGTACTGTGTCCAGTTTTGGGCCCCTCACTTCAAGGACTTTGAGGTGCTGGAGTGTGTTCAAAGAAGGGCAACAAAGCTGGTGAAGAATCTGGAGAAACCAAGTCTTATAAGGAGTGTCTGAGGGAACTGGGGTAGTTTAGCCTGGAGAAAAGGAGGCTGAGGGGAGACCTTATTGCCCTCTGCAACTACCTGAAAGGAGGTTGTACTGAGGTTGGGGGTTGGTCTCTTCTTCCATGTGACAAGTGACAGGATGAGAGGAAATGGCCTTAAGTTGCACCAGGGGAGATTTAGGTTAGATATCAGGAAAAACTTCTTTACAGCAAGGGTGGTCAAGCACTGGAACAGTCTGCCCAGGGAGGTGGTGGAGTCCCCATCCCTGGAAGTGTTTAAAAGACGTGTAGATGTGGTGCTGAGGGATGTGGTTTAAGGACCCTGGCAGTGCAGGTTGAATGGTTGGACTTGATGATCTTAAAGGTCTCTTCCAACTAGATGATTCTGTGATTCTGTGATTCGTTAACATGCTCATTTCAGCAACTTCTTTGCAGTAAACCATTAAACTTACCAGATTCTCTGCGTGCAGCAGTGACTTGCACATCAGGGAGAATCAAGAGCTCGGCTGGTCCACTGAGGAGGATGAACCGGGAGCTGAGAGTGGGTATCGCACAGGCAGGGCAGTGATGAAGGCATGCCTCCACGGCATCAGGCCAGGGCGGTGATGACAGGGACAGGGTCCATCTACAGTCACAGGCAAGGTGAAGGTGTGGGGTAACCCCAGGGATCTCCTCAGGAGAGGCAGGAACTATGGCTGGAGACAAGGCTACCTTGTCTAGGTCTATCCAAGAAACACACAAAAGGGCTCCTTACTAGGTGATGGTCACCAGGTTATGTCAACTACCTTGAACACGGATATCATGTAGTCTTACATTTGTGGTTCAAGAGATTGTTGCAAACTTAGGGAAAATATAATTTTAAAGACTTCCTTTGAAGAAAAGCTTTCAGTTTGTCAAGGGTTAGGGATGGGCTGGCCACTAGATGAATGACAGACACTCTCTATTAACCCCAAAGGGCAAAAGAAAGGGAATAAGGGAGAGAGACTTATGGATTGGAAAAGAAAAGTAGAATTGCTTTAATGAGAATAACAGAAAAACCCAACCCCCCTGATAGCAATTACATCACCACTGATGCTGTGGGCAGGCAGTGGGGAAGACCCAGATTGGACTCAGAAGCAGATGGAAACTGTATTGAGAAGCTGGATTCTGGAACTGGATTCAGGAATACACAGATTGGGATTGAAGGCAGAAGAGACAGAGTCCTCCTTGAATGCCAGCCATTGAAGAAGAGAGCCTAGCTCTTGTGATCCCTCAGCTTTATACCAAATATGATGTATATATGGGATGGAACACCTTGTTGGTCAGTGTAGGGTCACCTGTCCTGTCCGCTCCTCCCTGCAGGTGCAGCCTCTAACTTACTGCACCCTGAATGTGGTACACAGGATTTAGCAGTGACCTTGGTCTCCACAGGAGCAAGTATAAGTAAGAGCCTTTCTGCACACCAATCCCTGGTACTACCTGTAAACATCAAAGCTTACCACTTCTAGAAGACACTGTCTGCAAAAATACGCTGTTAACTTCTATTCTAGCTCAAACCAGGACACAGGTATATTGAATTGCTGATATATACAGTCCTCAAACACAACAATAAACAAACGAAGAAATCTAGCCAAAGTTTCTCAAGATCCCTTCCTTTGCCAGGGCTTGTGTATGCAAACTACCAGTGAGGACAGAGAAAGGTGTTACACTGATTGCTAAATTAAAGGCCTTATCACTAAATAAATTTAACTCATTAAGAAATTAACAGCTTCCCTTGAAAATTCTCATAAAATTAGCTTTTTACTCAAAGTGCAGTAATTGAGGTATGATTTAGTGCATTCTTTATACAGAATAAATAGGATGGATCACTGCACTACTGAGTTCAAAACCATGCAGTTTCAATGAGAAAAGTCTCATTTTCATGCTGATAATAAAAGCTGTATCACATTATGTCTAATCACAGCAGGCCAGAAGACTCCTCTGTGCCCAGTTTAATAGCAATATACAGAACAACTAGGAATTATCACTAGATTAATTGTATGTATAAGAAACAAGGCAGTGGAGTGCTGTAGTTTGAGTAACACAGTCTCAGCTAAGCACATGAGCTATTCTAGTGCCCTTCTGTTTTTTAAAGAAGCAGGAAATGCTGGATAGACGAACTGGCTTGTGATGCAGCTTCACCTCTGGAGTTACGGGCCCTGTATTTGTACTTTTCTGAAGCAGGAGAAGTGAAATGTAAGCTCAAACACAATAGTGCTCTGTCCTCTGTGCTGTGAAGGAGTCATTACCGCACAAATTTGCTCAATAACAGTAGAAATATACAGATTAATTAAGCAATTAACACTCAACTAGCCTCCATCAAGTCCTATTATAGTCTCTCATCATGTTGCACTTCAAGCGTGTGAAGAGACATGCTAGAAATCCCCAGGTAAATAGTAATGGAATAAGCTGTTTCCACATTCCCTTTGTGGTGTCAGTTAGTCTTTAGTTTGTGTACTGGAGAGAGAAAAAAAGTTTACATCCTTCTTAAAAGAAGAACTATACTCCTGTGGAAGTTTTCATTATCCACAGAATGGCCAATCCCTTTCTAAATGCTTTTCAAACACTTGGCTTTTATTATCTAACTCAGAAGGAGAACAAGTGATATTATAATTCAGGGAAGCTGGCTCAGATACTGCAGTTATATCAAGATCCTCAGTTTTATCCAAGAAAGATGCTATGAAAACTGAGGATTAGTTTTTAAAGAAATGCAAAGGCTCTGCATTTTTGTATTCATATTTCTGATTTTTATTCAAATTATAAAGCTGGACATGGTTCAAAACTTGTTACATCCTTTTCAAAACTAGTATCTGTAATGCTGTTTAGCTGGTGGAAGTCTCAACAGAAACTTCTGTGGTAGATGTGTGAATGTGTGAGCACAAATATATAGTGCAACAGAAGTTTTTAACAGAGCAACATACAAAACAAAGACAGTACAGATTATAAATTATAAGTACTACATAAAAATAGACAGGTCTTTGGAAAAACATACAAAAAAGCCAGTGTCTTGTAAAAAATCTTGTATGTTTCTCCTACCTGCCCCTTTTTATTCTCTTTCACATGACTTGTCCCTGTGACAGCCAGAGAAATGCCCAGGGTATTACTTCACAGCAGCAAGAATGCACAAGACCTCCATAATGAATTTAACGGCTGTTAAGAGACTCATGACATTTCATGCACAGCAAGTTTCTATGAGGCCGTAGTTACCTCCTGTGCATTATTCTGCTGCTACTAATATCAGAAGGACAAAGAAAGATGTCTGTAAGGTTCATAAAGCTCTGGTGGGGATGGATCCCACATCCCTCGTGGTAGGGGTTGCCCTTGGGACTCAGCCCTTCCTTCTCTGCAAATGACTGTTGGCCAGTGCTGGTTACTTTTTAGCCAGGTTTGCAGCTGGGTTACAGGGCAGCTTTGGTGTAGCTTTCCTGGGCAAAGTATCTAACTCTAAACCGGAGATGAACCTGTATTTCAAAGGGAAAAGAGAAGTCTACACCACTTTTATATTAATTTCACAGTTGATGGTGAGAAATCATTCTTATTTTTCAAGCTCCTAGAGTGCTAAGCTGAGAAAATGTTCATCCGGCAATTTTCTTTTAATTGGGAGCCCAGCAGTACAAAGACGGCACAGGCTGGGGTATATTTTGAATATACTTTGAAATAGCCTGCTGCAGGTAGCACAGTGACAATAATTGAGTCTAGGTGTGACTAAAGTCCATCTCATGGCAATAATAGGTGCCAAAGTCTGGTGTTTTTCCATAGGTGATAAAAGGATAATTTAACACATGCTATGTCTAATTCTTTTTTCAGATCAGGGTTTCAGTTCCTACTTTGCTTAACTATTATAGGACTTTTGAGTTTTATTGCTGGCAAATTCCTTTTTCATAAGCTTTGTCTAACGTACTTTTTCCAGTTTTCTATGACTTTCTTTAAGAAATTCTTAGTTATCTGAGCAGGTTTTCGGAAACTGTGGCCGACATGAATGTGAGTTATACATCCGCAGGTTGCAGTTTGAAAATGTACTTCCTGGGTCAAAAATTTTCCTTGAGTTCCTTGCCCCTTTTTAACTGGTATTTTGCCCCAGCTATCCTGTCAAAACAACACAGTTCAAATTGGAAGGCCCATTCAGGAACCTAAATATCCTCATCTATGTAATTTTCAATGTCCTGAGTAACTGACACATCCTCCTGGGACAGGCAGGTATGGACAGGACTGTGTGAGCCTTATTGCTTTGTGGAGGCTCCAAAGGGGGATCTAAAATGAAACTAGACACCTGTGTTTAGGGATCTAAGTTGCTTCCTTGATGTCTCTGTTTTGGGATCCTAATGAGGGATGCCAGAGTTAAGTGTATGGTATTGGCATCGATTCCAGCAGGATTCATGGAGTCTCAGTATATCTCCAAGTCAAGGCATGAGGACTACAACCACTGAAATAGTTGTGTGGTATATAGATGCCTCAGATCAATCTCAGAGTCACAGAATCACACAATTGTTTTGGTTGGAAGAGACCTTTAAGATCACCAAGACCAACCATACAACCTGTGCTGCCAGGTCACCACTAAGCCATGTACATAAGCAAATATATATATATATTTTAAATACCTCGAGGGATGGTGACTCCACCAGTTTCCTGGGCAGCCTGTTTAAATGCTTAACAACCCTTTTGGTTAACAATATTTTCCTAATGTTCAAACTAAATCTCCTCTGGCGCAACTTGAGGCCGTTTCCTCTCATCCTATCGCTTGTTACTTGGAGAAAAGACTGATCCCCACCTTGCTACAACCTCCTTCAGGTAGTTATAGAGAGCGATAAGGTCACCCCTGAGCCTCCTTTTCTCCAGACTAAACAACCCCAGTTCCCTCAGCCACTCCTCACAGGACTTGTTCTCTAGACACTTCACCAGCTTAATTGCCCTTTGGACACACTCCAGCACCTCAATGTCTTTCTTGTAATGAGGGACCCAAAACTGAATATGGTATTCATCAGTGCCGAGTACAGGGGGACAATCACTTCCCTACTCCTGCTGGCCACACTATTTCTTTCCACACTACTGCCAAACCTGGGCACACTGCTGGCTCATATTCAGCCAGCTGTTGTCCAGCAACCTCAGGCAACCCTGGGCAGCTTTCCAGCTTACACTCTTCTCCAAGCCTGTAGCATTGCATGGGTCACTTGTTGTGACCCAAGTGCAGGACCTGGCACTTGACCTTATTGAACCTCAAATAACTGGCCTTGGCCCATTGATCCAGCCTGTCCAGATCCCTCTGTAGAGTCTCCTGACCTTCAAGGGGATTGACACTCCCACCTAACTTGGTGTCATCTGCAAACTTACTGAGGGTGCACTCAATCCCCTCATCCAGATCATTGATAAAAATGTTGAAGGGAACAGGCCCCCCCAATACTGAGTCCTCAGGAACACCACTTATGACTGGCCACCAACTGGATTGAACTCCATTCACCATCACTCTCTGGGCCTGGCCATCCATCCAGTTTTTGATCCAATGAAGAGTACGCTCATCCAAGCCACGAGTAGCCAGTTTCACCAGGAGAATACTGTGGGAAACAGAGTCGAAGGCATTACTGAAGTCTAGATAAACAACATCCACAGCCCTTCCTTCACCCACTAAGTGGGTCACCTTTTCATAGAAGGAGATCAAGTTGGTCAAACAGGACCTGCCTTTCCTAAACCCATGCTGACTGGGCCTGATCACCTGCTTGTCCTGTACATGCTGCATGATGGCACTCAAGGTGATCTGCTCCATAACCTTCTCCAGCACTAAGGTTGGACTGATGGGCCTGTTGTTCCCTGGGTCCTCCTTCTGGCCCTTCCTGTTGATGGGTGTCACATTGGCTAACCTCCTGTTGACTGGGACCTCTCTGGTTAGCCAGGACTGCTGGTAAATGATGGAAAGTGGCTTGGTGAGCACTTCCACCAGCTCCCTCAGTACTCTTGGATGGATCCCATAGAGCCCCATAGACTTGTGCATATCTAAGCAATGCAGCAGTTCACTGACCATTTCCCCTTGGTTTCTGGGAGCTTCATTCCACTCCCCGTCTCTGTCTTCCAGATCAAGGAGCTGGGCACTCAGAGGACAGCTGGTTTCACTATGAAAGACTAAGGCAAAGGTGGCATTCAGTACCTCAGCCTTTTCCTCATCCTGGGTCACTCTGTTTCCCCTGGCATCTAGTAGAGGATGGAGATTCTCCTTAGTCCTCTTTTTGCTGTTAATGTGTTTATAGAAACATTTTTAATTGTCTTTTATGGCAGAGGCCAGACTAAGCTCTAGTTGAGCTTTGGCTTTTCTAATTTTCTCCCTGCACAGCCTTGCAAAATCTTTGTAGTCTTCCTGAGTGGACTGACCCTTCTTCTGTAGGCCAAGGGGTTTTTTTTGTTTCCATAGACTTGTTTTCTTTCTGAGTTCCAGCCAAAGCTCTCTGTTCAGCCAGGCTGGTCTTGTACCCCATTGGCTCATCTTACGGCGCACTGGGACTGTTCTTGTGCCTCAGTCCTCAGAGCCTGGCCTCAACTGTAGTCCTGCCCATGCTGCTTTGGTTCAGGGAGCAAGAAATTGCTGTTTGGTCTTGGGGCAAATTGTCTTAATAACTCTATTTGCCCTGTTCATATAGCTCATGCCCACACGCTGCCTGTGTGCATACAGGAACCCTCCCCCCACCCTTATACTTTTGGTAGGACTCTGTCACACGTCTTCAGATGTTTTACTATGGATCCTGCACAAACCACAAATATTTACCCAGTGGCATTTTGGCAATGGGATAACATCTCACTCTGCCTTCCAACAGCCTTACAGTCTTCCATGAGATCCTTATCCCTGTATTCTGCTCCTTGGGCCAAACACTGGTTCCTCGGCAACCCCTTGCTGGTCTCTCCCTCTCTGTCTTCCCTTTGCTTTTCCCTCTGCAGTGCCCTCCAGCCGCTACTGTTTGCTGTTTGCTTCCTTGAAGCAGATGTGGCCTCTTACTGCATCCCAACGTGGTACACAAATTTAGCAGTCACCTTGGTCTCCATAGAAGCAAGTATAAGCAAGAGCCTTTCTGCATACCAGTCCCTGGTAGTTACTGTAAACATCAAGTGCTATCAATTCTAGAAGCAGACACCATCTGCAAAAATATGCTGTTAACTTCAGAAAGTGCCGTTAGTTAGGAGAGACTGAGCTGGAAAGTAAAATCACTGAACAAAATGAGTTCTGTTCTAACTCAAACGTAGACAAGTATGTTTTTATTGTAGACTCTAGGGATGTCATTTTAATACAACATAGAATCACAGTATCATGGAATAGTCAAGGTAGGATAGAATCTCTGGAGATCATCTTGTCCAGCTGTATTATGTGTCACTGGGGCACATCTACACCAGTAGCTGCAGGGAAAGTCTCAGCGCCATGGATGGGCTGGAATACCTGAGCTGGCAGCACATGTGCTAACAGTAGTACCAGGAGCGCTGTGGGGCACAGTGTCAAATGTCAGTTACCACAAACAGCCACTCCTGGAAAGCAGTGTAGCTGTGTATGTACTGCACAGCACCCAGGTGGTTACTCTGCTTCTGCATCTCAGCTGAAGGCTCAACGTGGGCTGCAATGTTAGATTCACTGGCACAGATCGTTCTAGCTTGTGGGTCTCCCTGGTACTCTCTGTTACTTTGTGTATGTGTGCTTAATCTTTCAGCCATGCGTTGCATTAAGCAGCCTTCTTGTGGGGGGAGTGGGGGTGGGGGTGAGACTGCTGCTACTCCCTCTGCTTGAAAGGGTACATATTAAGTTAAAGACTTTGAGAGATTCAGCAGGTTTGCTGATGATACAAAACCAGGAGGAGTGGCTGATACAGCAGAAGGCTGTGCAGCCATTCAGCAGCAGACCTGGACAGGCTGGAGAGCTGGGTGGAGAGGAAGATAATGAAGTTCAGCAAAGGCAAGTGGAGGGTCCTGCACCTACGGGTAACTCCATGCAGCAGTAAAGGTCAGCAGTTGGCCTGCTGGAGAGCAGCTGTACAGAGAAGGGCCTGGGAGTTCTGGTGGACAAGTTAACCACGAGCCAGCGGTCTGCCTTTGTGGCCAAGAAGCCAATCAATCATATCCTAGGTTGCATTAAGAAGAGTTTGACCAGTGGGTCAAGGGAGGTTCTCCTCCCCCTCTACTCCACCCTAGTGAGGCCATATCTGGAGTACTGTGTCCAGTTCTGGGCTCCCCAGTTTAAGAGAGACAAGGAACTACTGGAGAGAGTAGAGCAAAGGGCTATGAAGGTGAATAAGGGGACAGCAGCATCATTCTTAGGAGGAAAGGCTGAGAGACCTGGGTCTCTTTAACCTGGCAAAGAGAAGGCTGAGAGGGGATCTGAGAAATATTTGAAGGGTGGGTGTCAGGAGCATGGGGCCAGACTCTTTTCAGTAGTGCCCAGTGACATGACAAGGGGCAATGGCCACAAACTGGCATCATCATTGGGGACCCCTGGTTTGGCTTGAGCTCCCGGTCATACATCATTTGGAGACAGGCGACTTTTTGTACACTTTCTATTAATTGGTCGGTGGTCCCAATTATGGCCAGAGGGGTCTCCCCTTTCTAATGGGTTTAAGCCCCCAGCCCAATACGCGGCTCTCTGTGTTAGGGACCAGGGAGCTCTGTGGTTCCCTGTGGTTAAAAATGCTGCTGGTCCCCAATACCGTTCCGTCTCCTTTTCCGTCAGTAGGATCTGGTCCCCTCCAGTCAAGGAGACTCTCCACACATATTCTGTCTCGGATTGGCTGTACAGCCAAAACCTTTTTTCAGTTTACCCAGTTCGGTTGCTGAAAAGGGGACCTCTTGGTGGGTAATTTGTGGTGAAGTATCGTCCTCCCCATCATAAATCTATTCAGTTTTAATGAGAGGTCTCGGGGGGACCTCCAGTTTGTTTATTCGTGATTTTAAATCCTCCAGTGCATCCTTCGGGTAAGGCGTATTGTTTTTATCCCCCCAAACGCTCTCTCGGTGTCCGGCTCTGTCAGACAATCACTTTTCACCAGCAATGGTTCCTTAGGTGCCCCCTGTAATGAATCAGTGTGGGAGCGCTCCTTTGTTAACTGCCCCGAGAGGTTTTTACCTGCCTCTGCAGTGGTGTCCGCAGCTGCCCCTCGCCCGGGTGGTTTTGCCCCTGACCTCCGCCGCTGCCGCGGGGGCAGCTCCACCACCGCCCGGGGCGCAGCCTTCCCTTCGCCGGGCTTTACCTTTGCCTCCCTCTGCAAATCAGTCCTTCCTCGCACTGGTTTCGCTAAGTCTGACCAGTTTTCCGCGCCCGGGCACACCCTGGCTGGACGGTTCAGCTTGTTGTTTCTCCGCGAAGTTCAACCGCAGCCTCGTGCCGCCCGCGCTCTCGGCGCCGGCCATTTTGTCAGCTGGGGCACGCGCCTCGGTCCTTGTAAAATCCAAAATGTCCGGTTTACCAGGCAGGATTTCGCTCTCAGCGGTGCCCCGCTTCGTTTTCTAGCCCGCAGTCCCTTTCCTGCGCAGGGGGTGCCCCACGGAGCGGTCGGATCGCCGGGAGTTTGTTCTTCCCGCGCGGTCCCCCCGAATCTTCCTGTCCGCCCGTCACCGCGCAGGCGGTGCCGGCTCTTCACCGCGGCAGTACCCGGCACTTTCCCCGCACATTTAATTCTATCCCACGCTCCCTCCCAGCCCAGGAGGCGCCCAACTTGTTGTTGTTCAACAACAACAATTCTGTCCGGCCGCAGCGCAGCTCGCCCGCATTCGGGGCACCCGGCTCGCTGCGCCAGCCGCGATCCGCCGTGGCAGCGGGAGCGGTGTTTCACCCCGGCCGAGATCCTGTGCTGGTCCCAACCGGTGAACTCTTTAACTGTTTAAGTACAAAGGTGATGAACAGGGGTGAGGGATGGAAAAGCAGGAAAAGAATCAAGATTTAACTTCTGCAAAGGAACCGTCAGCGCCACGGAGTACCGGGACGGCGTTCTCCGGGGGGGCTGTGCTGGGTCCTAGTGCCCGGCGGCTGCTGATGGCGGGGCGGGGGATAGAAGGTAGCGGCGAGTCCAGGAGCCGGAATGTGCCGATCAGCGACAACCAGCCGCCGGCCCTGCAGGGCTTTGCTGTGGGTGTCCACACGTTTCCTTCGGCTCACGCCTCACGTTTGGCGCTTTTCCGCGGTCACTCGCTGTGTGCACGTGCAGAGCACAAGGTGTGCTCGGGCTGTTGGGGACCCGCCCCGGTGAACACCGGTTCATGGAGGCAGCGATGTTTGAGACGTTTCCGTACCACCACGGCTCCTTCCCTACGCGTTTCTGTGGTGGATACCCTAATGACTTTGTAAATCTTCACGTGCTCTGCTATGGGCAACACTCAAACCCGGTTACTATTGCTGAAGGAAATACACGCCTCCACCTTTGCTTGAGGAGATTAAATAATTTTGCCTTTTCACGTTATTTGCTCCAACACCTGGTGAACACTGTTAACTTAAAAACACCCTTACTGGGATGTTTTGCTGGAAAGTCAGATGTGATTTATGACTTAAATTCCATTCTGGTGCTGATTATTCACCACTTTAAACCTTTTTACCCAGCATGACATGAAATGTTTAGGTTTAGAACTCTGCCCATAAGGAAACAGAAAGACATGATCCACTGTTACACCAAAGAGTCTTTCAGTCTGTAGTGATTTTACCAGGCCAGGGTCCTGTGCAGTCGCCTGAGATTCTTGCCATTGCCAACAGGAAAATCCTACAAGGCAGCAAAACAGCCGCTCCATGCTCTGCGTTCCCTGTCTATAAACAAGAAAGGATTTGTCCTTCTTCTGTGAGTCCTTGAGATCTGCGGACGAAAAACAATCTATAAAAACGTTTCTAAAGAGGATCTCCTAAGCTCTATGGAGAGTTTTAGTTCTCCAAACCCAGTCCTGCTCAAGGAATGTGCCCTGGGCAGTGGAGATGGAAAGGTACCTCCTTCATTTGCAAGTCTGGGGGTCATACGTGTGTGGGTGAGCGTGCACCCACTCACTCATGCTCTTCGTTCCTGGGAGGAGACCACTGCACTGCAATTCCCTTCTCTGGAAAACCTTGTCATTTAACAGATAAGACAAACAACACACGGAAGTGGGATGAAGGTGATGGGTAAAAAACTTGTCCCTTATAAAAAGACACCTTTAAAAAGTGCTGTCTGAGGAAGCTGTTGGAAATCTAGGATCTGTTCAGCTTCTTTGTTCCCTTCAGTAAGCACCAGCAGATGTGCTCTCTTTGTAGCTCAGCCCTGCAGGGGGTTTCACAGAGCTTTTCTTGTACCTAAAGTCTACATCTGATGGAGCAGTCAGCAATGTCATTTGGCTCTGTGGCTGGCCACTTGCAATTCCATGGCGGTTATTTTTGTGATTTTTCTTATTGCCATTTTTGATTGTCTGCTGCTATCATGTTATCTTGTGACATGTCTTGGACCCTCTAACAAATGTGTGAAACAAATTGTTCAGAATGAGCCACATTTAAGCTGACGGCACTCCAGGATTACTGTTTTTCCACCTTGTGGGTCTACCATAAAAAATACTCAGAACATGCAATTCACTGACAAATGAACCTCATGTAAATGGAGAAGTATCCAAATCTGAAAGGTCACTCATCCTTGAAATCAGCACAATTGGTTTTGTATAGCTTGCTGTCAAAACCCACTTTTGTGTTCTTGAGACAGGAGCTGATACACTTGCTCTCTCAAGCCTGCTACCTTAAATAATAGTGCTCAGTGAATAGATTTGTAGAACAGCATTTCATACACTGATACATTGATTACAACGAATGCAGTATGTCAAACACGGTAAACCAATATATATCACTGAAAGTTGTCTTGTATAGCACTAAGAAAAGAAAAATCTAGGCATTTATTTGCATGGTGTTGCATATTGCATAAAACTTAGTCCTCCTGTGTGGAGTACTGATGGAGACCAGAATATACAAGAAGAGACTGTTTGTTGGCCAAAAATAAGAAAAAAACCAACCAAACCAACCCATATTCATCATGTCAGACACTGATTTATGTGTTCTATGCACAATGATTTGTGTAACAGTTACATGAATCAGAGTTTTTACTGACTAGAAATATGAATTGTGGCATAGCTCCATTGCTGATAAAATCATACCTGTTGCATTTTGATTTGCTGTTTTTAACAGCAGTGTTGTTATAAACAAGGTGATCAAGCCATATCAGGATGGTCTGAGGGAAATTAAAAAAAAAAAAAATACCCAATGGATAGGCTTCTACACCTGAAAGCTTTCCTATTTTTATCAATTCTACTTGTCAGTCTAAAAGGATACCTCTTCTAAATTTATTTTCTGTTTGTGTTTATGAACTTAAATGACTCTTTTATTTGCAAACGTTTTCTTTTTAATAATTCTTTCCAGTTTAACATAGTAGAGAGAAAATGAGTTTAAAAAAAGAGATGAAATTAAGAAAATGTGCTTTAAAATCTCAAGAATATTCTGAAAAGAAATGTTTGTCGTCTAATCAGAGACCGTGAACATTACTTACCCTGTATGGGAATAATTTGAATAACTAAAGCTGAAATAATTTTATAGAGCATTCAGTGAAGTTCTTTTCTGGTTTAAGACAGTGCTGCCTCATTTACCTGAGAGTTCTTTTACCTATTCTCACAATAACAAGTAGCATAACATATAAAAACACTTAGCTGTGGAGGAAGGTTAATACAAGGTAAAGTGTCCGCTTGCTGCTGGCAGTCAGCTGCTCAGTACAAGATATTCAAGGATGGGCTGCTGTCTAGGTCAACTTTTCTGGTGGCGGTACCCATTTGCCATCTTCTTTGGATTACATATACCCTTCTCCTCACAGGGCCAGTATACATTTTCTTGAAGTTTGGCATTTAGACTATGTCAGAAGTATAGCTCTCTCATCCACAGTTTTCGCATGGATTTACAGTTAATGTAGCCACTCAAGTAAACAGACATTTATTAAATTCCCCCCCCCCCCCCCCCACTTGTGGAATAAACAAGGCCAAAATTCTAAACAGTGGTTCATTCTCCATGTGATTTGCTATGCCTTGATAAGTGTTGAATTCTCAGGAAATGCAAACAAAATCACTTGGAAATTTGGAGACTTAGTCCTTGAAAGAATAGTCAGAATCAAGGCATTACAAGTAGGGATGTGAAAATATATATGTGGGGAAGGTTTCTTCAAAAGTGAAATGAATACAAGTGCAGCACATCCCCTTTCAGTAATTTCCTCAGTCATCCCCAGGTAAGACCTTTTAACTGCTCACCCGAGTTTCAGTTCCCTGTTCAAGTTGGAGCCCTACTGTGTTGTATATCCTCTGCTCCTCCACCGTGTTCCACCATGTTCCTGCAGCAGTAGCAATACTAGCAACAGCAATATGAGTTACCACTTCTTTTTTTCTTTAGATAACATGCTAAATGTTGCTGTAACTCCTCACAGGGTGAGTACTGATCCCTGTTTCTGCATAGGAATCCAGGTGGAGTAGACGCTGAAGGTACTCATTTAATGACTGATACCGGCAGTTACCCCAGGGATGAGTTTGATTCTTATTTTCCACAACATTAGTTGTCTCTAGTTTAGGAGAAACATTTCTAATTATCTAAAGCACAAAGTAATGGAAGAGTGTTTTTTTCCATATATGCATAGCTACACATCATAGATTAAATATATTCACGCATGGTAGTACAGCACAAAGTGGTCATGCAAAGCTGCATCTCCATTACCTTAGACGGTTAAATATATGTAGCCAGGGTAGTATCAGCAAGTTTTAAATGTAACCTTTAGAAAGATTTTTGCTTTGTTAGTTGCATTTATATGGGATGGATAATATGGGAATTAGGTTTTCTGTTAAAACGCTATGTGGTAGCTGTGGATTTATTCTGTTCACACAAACGTGGAACAGCAATCTTTGAGAGGTTAACCAAATAAATACTGTCTCAATCCCAAAATATGTATCAATGAAAAACATCAAGCTCTTTTTGTCTCAAATGAGTCTCAAACCCCACCATCCAAAAACCAGTAAGTATTTATTTCCTGCAGCACTCAGGGTGTTTTCTAAGCAGGTTCTCAAAGGCTTTTCTTATCAGCTTTCCAGGGCTGGTCATTGGAAGGGCATGGGTCACCAGAACAGGGCTCCAAATGCTGTACACAGGTGCCTTTAGTTTCTCTCTGATCCTCATAGCCAGAACGTTTAATTGGTGAGAAATGCTCAGAACTGCTGTACTAACTTGCCAAGTTGTGCCTGCATCTTTACTCATAGCCTTGGCTGAACTCTTCTTTCTTTGTCGTCAGGTCTGTCCTTAGCTGACTGTTAAGATTGGCAGCCACTGGACGAAGCAGGCACCTTTTCTCCTAGTTCAGGGTGTCCAGCTGTCCTTAGCTTCACCACACACACTATCCTTCCTCTTGTGTGGGAGCCTAACCATATAGAGATGGTTTTTCTGACCTGTGGCTGCTGGATCTGAGTGGGTGACTTTGGTGAGCCCTTACTGTGGAGAACTACAAGTTTACTTCAGGGAGGATAAAAGCCTGAAGTTACACAGACGTGGAACCAGGTTACTGTCTCAGAGTAAAGAATTGATGAGAGAAGAAAATATTTTCAATGCTTTGCTTTGGATCCACACTTTTGAAATCCTAAGGCAAAGAGTCAGAATTCCATTACTTACTTGGAAAACTGCTCCACTCCTCTAATAATTTTGCATTATTTTTATAATGGTTTTTCTGACAGGTGCAAAACTCAGAAGTATTTGTCTTTGTCCCCAATGGCAATGAATGAGACTCAGAATGGGTCTTCATATGGAAAAACTAAAAAATACTGGAATATAATTCTGACTACAACTTAATTGCATGATTTTTCTATACTTTATAACTAGTCATGCAAAGTGTTAACATACTTCTCTGTTCCAAAAATACTTGTAATGTATTACTCCTTTGCCCAGAAAATGTTATATTGTTTGACGTTTTATCCATTTAACAATGCGGGATGCTCTCCCTCCTTATCCTTGGCTGATTGATGCCTCAATTTTGATAATAATTGCCCTCATGCTCAGTAAGAACTAACACAGAATTTAAGATTATCAAAGTGAATTTTTTTGATGGTGTTTATTACATAAGATCTTGACAGTCAGGTACAGAAAATGAAATTATCTTACTTTATTATCCTCTTTCCTCTCAAATCACATATATTCCTTATTTAAATTTTCTGGACTATTGAGGATTCTTCTGAACATGGAAACTGGAGACTTTGAAGATCACAGGGTACCTTCTCTGCTAAAAAGAATTAGAAATTACTTTAATTGGCTACTATTTAATCTGTAGCAAGGTTCTTTCTGAATAAGGAATTGGCCCAGTGTCATGTGTAATAAGATAAAGTTGTTCAAAAAGTTCACAAATTTGTGCATAGCTGTAACAATAAGGACAATGCATTTAAAAATGTAGAAAATCACATGTGATATATAAATCACACACATTTCAAAACTTCTGCCCAACAATTCCAATATAATTTAAAAATTTTCCTTAGTTTGTCTGCCTAGCTGCACCTTGTGAATGGAATAATGAAGAATGTATTTCAATACCAAACAGAAAATTACAACTACTATTAACATGGGTTTCAAAAGTTATATCCATGCTATTTTAGTGATACATAAAACTTAGAAGCGTCCAAAATAAGAAAATGCATTCCTCAAATTCAATGAAATATCACTGCTGGGCCTCTCTCCTCTCTCTCTCACCCCACTGAAGAATTTCCTCTTTTTAGGAAGTTTGTCACATGTCTTCTCAGTAATTTTTTAACACAGGACTGGTCCTTAAACTTCTCAGACTGTTAAAATGATAGCAGTATTTACCACATTTTTCTCCATCTTACTTACTTAAGTACTTTGTACGTCGGATGCCTGTTTCTGTTTGTTCCGCTCGGAAAATTTGTGAAGCATAGTTGTATTAAAAAGCTTTAAATGGTATTATTTCCATGAGAGAAATATATCTTTCTTGGGAAGTTTCTTAGTCATATTTTAGGAGAAAGAATTACAAAACTGAATTAGTGCATAAATCAGAGAAAATATTTATTTACAGACATGTAAAAATTATGTTACAACATGTAAAAGAAAACTGTAATGAACCATCAATCTGCTCTACATGGGCAAACCCTGAATGTATTAATTCTAACTTGCAGTGGCACCTATTAAAAATATGACTGCTTACAAGATTGTAGCTATCTACATAGTTTAAGTACAATGATTTTTCAGAACTAAAAATGGATCTACAGAGAAAACTAATAAGAACCACAACAATATGTAATACAAGAGTTTACAAAAGTAAAAATATTTTTTCTTGATTCAAACTTTAAAGCTTTTTAGTAAATATTTTTCACTCATGCAGCTGCACAGGTTTGAAACAAATATCTGAAATACAGAGTGTATAGGTCTTTGTAGAAAATGAATTGCTTTAATTCAGGACTGTCCATAACGGGTTTTAGAAGACTGTTGACTATCTAAACTGAATGACGAGATCCTTTATGTTTTCTATTCTTCCCTAGTGCAAGGGATGAGCAATGCTAAAAAAACCCAGAACTGACAAAACCCGTGTAGAACAAGTGTAGGTAGTGATGGCAAACAACACCAAGCATACTGCATATATGAAAAGCAGAGAACTATCAAGCTCTGTTGAAGCTACCAGCATCCTCTGTAGTCATTTGAAGCAAACATGCCATTGAGAATCCTTGCCTAGTAATCAACTGCACGGCACAACAAGCTTCTGGCTTGCAAATGAAGTAGTGCCTTATGGTGTTATCAGAGGTGTCTTTTTGTGTTCAAAACATATTGAGGACTTAAACTGTGGTCTGAAACAGTGTTGACATTATGACGGTGCAATCATTTCTGTGAATATGTAATCTAAGGATAATGATTGGAAAGAACGTGTAAAAATCTAGTGGAGTGCTTTCTGTGATTATTAGCTCATTTGGAATGGAGGTGGTGAAGAGATGATACACCTAGCTGTTTCTCACACATAGTTTATTAACACCAACATCAGAACTGATCTCCTTGGATGACATTCTGCATCTCTTATGACAGCCGTAATTGAAATAGGCAAAAATGCCCGTTGAGCTGCTAAGATTTGGAATTCTTTTTTTTAACTGTCAACCAAAGATGGAGATCCCAAAGTGGCAATTCTTTTTTGCATTTTTACGGATAAAAATTATTATAACCCATACTAATAGATAGAAAGTGGAGAAATATTTCAGCCTTTGATTTGACATAATATTTCATTTACACAGAAGTAATATTTTTTGCTGCACTTTTCTGACAGTCAGCCTTGGTGGATTCTGAAGCTGTGATTCTTTATGCTCAGGTGTAACTATTCTTTCCTTAATTAAGTAGCTAGGTAGTACTCAGCACTTAGGTAAACCAGATAACTTCGCAGACGATGGACAAGCTACATATAAGATACACAAACATAACTGAGAGTGCTATGTTACAGAGTCTCCTAGTGAAGGAAATTCCTGCTCAGTAATAGATAATTATTCAAATGTATGCTCTTCTTTAAAGGGTTTGAAGAATATCGGTCCTTTGATGATGGTCCCCATGCTGGAAGCCTGACTGGAGAACTTGATCTCCCACCTCCTCATACCCCGACTGTTTGAAGTAACCTATCATCACAGAAACTGCTGGTTTGTAAAGGAATTGAAAGTTTGATCTATTAAAGAGTCTATCTAGTATCTTTATTTTTCTCTCTTGCTTTCAGCCTACGGACAAGGCAAGAGTTCAACTTTTTGGTGCTGTCTGGTACCAAGTAACCCTGGCCATGGACATCAGTGCTCTGTGCTGCAGATTGGCACACAGTTGGGTCTGCACTCCATTTCATTGTGTCAGGTACTTCCTAAATTAATGTCTCTCCCTCTTGGAAGGCCATAGCTATTAAATAATTTTTTTCCCCTGCAATCACTTAAAGGCATGACTCTTTCTGTAGGAGTTTATCTCACATAAGGATGTAGATAAGTAAATATCTATTTCTTGTTTCATGTCATCTGCAGTGCTAAGGAGGTCTAGCTTTAGGATGGTGAACAAATTGGAACTCTCATTAGAGAACACCTTGTACCCATATCATGTATATTTTGATACCCTTAATATCTCATTAACACAAGAGAAATAATGCATCCACTCTGCTTGAAAGAAAATTATTTATTAAGAAATTCTATACTGAGATTCCCCCTACAACATCTGTAATAATTAATTATTTCAACTGGAGGCTTTTAGGAGGGCTTTAGGGTTCAGGAGTGGAAAGTCTACTGCCAGGAAATAAACCAAAAAGTAATCAGTAGGATAACTCAGGTTGTCGGATATTGGTAGTCTATAAGTAATTTACCTAACTAGACAGCAGACTGTCTGTCATGTAAGCTTTCCATGTGGTATCAGCAAACTGCCTTTAGAGACTTACAGGAACAGCTGTAACAACTGTCTAGTGAATGGCATCAAAGAGAGTGATTATCTGAAGAAAGGTATTTACAGGAGGATCCAGTTTACAGTTTGTCAAGGATTTCTCTCTTATTTTGACATTTTCACTTTTTAGCAGCTATCCCTATTAGTAAACATAATATTTCCAATCACGAATATAATAAATAAAATAATGGAAAATACAGTGTATTTAATTGTGATCTTGTTTGAATTAAACTATAAACAAAGAAGTGCAGTATCACCTGACTAAATATGGTAAAACAGTAAAACATGCTAATCATAAAAATAGCTTTTAGAAATATACATTTGTATACAGTGTTTCCCACACCTGTTAAATATGTCCCTCATATTATTATGATACAGTACACTGGCCTTTAAGACATCAAAATTAAAAAAATAATACCAATAATTAGCCAGAGAAAAACACATTTACAATCTAAACCATAAAAATCTGACAATTGTACAGCTTAGAACATATAAGAAGTGGAATTTCTAATATTTGAACAACAATGTCCATTTTAAGAAGTAAATTGAGTTTTCTTAGAAATCGAATCAAAGGTGTTTCTAGCCGGTAAGAAACTGCAGTTCACAATTTTCTGTGGGGAAGTCAGAGTTTCGCTTCTCAGTCTTCAGACGGTTCACATGTGACATCTTGTCACTTGATCTGTAGAAACTGAAAAATGAAACGTTCTTTTTAGTATGAAGGCACAAAATTTCTTCCAGCAGAACCTCAAAAGGAAGCCAAGGCAACTGGGGAAAAGAGGGAAGAGGTCTATGACTTGACTTTTTCACAAATCAATCAAATATCACTATCTATCAGACTCTCCCACCTTAAACCTTCAAGGGCTGAAAGAAAAGTCATGTACCTGCAGCAGTGGACAGTCAGGACTGTGCAACTCTCCGAAGTTAGACTGCATGGCCCAAAATAACCAGAATGAATCAAGCAAGAGCTGTTGAGGCTGAAGTATACTTCACCTCAATAATGCTATGAGAACAACTGCTGAATAATTTCTACTTTAGCAGCAGAAAATAGAAGAATGTATGTTATCTCCTTTGCAATGAAATGCTTTATTTGCATAATAGCTTCCAATCTAAACAAACTGCATGTAGGATTCTTCGCTTTGGTCCTGTTGCACTATTTGTATGTCGTATTGACCATTTACATTGACTGTGTCCTTCCCACAATGCTTGTAGTTACTGCATTAATGGTTCTTTCCTCAATGTCTTCCCTTTTGACATTGTCTGTTTTATTATCGTTCTTGTGTACATGCCATAGGCTTTAATTGCATACCCTTGGATTTCTTTTGTTGTTTTATCAGCCACACTTTTTGTGTGGAACAACAAAAGTCCAGTGTCAGCCAATACTTCTGAGGGTCATTCTTCCAGCAGAGGCTGGAGGCAGGTTGCATCTGAAAGTTTCAGAGTCCTGCTATGTGACCCATTAATGCTACCAGCTTCTGCTAGACGTTCAGTGGTGCTGCAGCGAAGCATAAGACATACCAGCTCCACCCTCCCACAATAAAACTGACAAGTTCCCGATCACATCTGTTTGGAAAACTGACAGTACAGAATGTCAATGGAAGTAGGGTGTTTCATTTTTTAAGTGAAATTTTCAACCTAAGGTGTTTTTTGGTTTTTTTTTTTTTTACTTTTGACAGGAAAAATATTTCAGCCAATTTCTCCTTCACTTTTTGGGGTTTTTTTTTTTTGGTTGTGTCATTTCTGTAACTGAAACTGAAAACAGCTGACAAAACCTGGTGCACTTCTGATCAAAACCTGAAAAATTTCCAGAGTTCCTTTCAGCCAATTTCTTCCTCCTTCAGTGAGTTTTAAATCTGCCTTTTTCGTCCCCAGAAAAAAAAGGGCGACTTCTGTTAAAATTTTCATCTATTGAAACACTGTTTTTCCAATGAAAAAGGTTTTATCAGAAGCATGAGTCCCTGCAGACTGGCCTTCTGCCCTTTGAAGCAGTCAGCCATCAGATTTCTCCCTCATTGCAAAGGGAGCACCAGATTTCTGGTTGTACTCTTCACAGGTGCCCAGGATTAGGGAGAAAATCTCGTGTGAGAGATCCCAGAACTTTCTTCTTCCAGTTAAAATAGGCTGAAACTATTATTCTCTACTTGCATAGAGAAAAAACTTAATCTCTCCTATTTTTAGCTCCTAATCCCTGGTCAGACTTAACTATATGAAAAAGATTGTGAAATTCTCCCCTGAAGTCTGAGAGAGTCCTAATGGTTATTAAGTAGCTGTTCATCTTACAAGAAGAAAGAAAAATCCCACCGTACATCCTATTAGATCCGGAGAGAGTTCTTCTTTTCTAACCTTTTCTTCACCTATGCTTTGCTGTTCCATTACGCTATTATAAAAATCAATAATTGTGCAAGTAAGAAGAGAGACAGATTTTCAAGTTATTTATTGAAGCTTTTTCCTTGCCATAAACCTTTCAAGCATTTACCTGTCACCAGCATTAAAAAGCTTCATTGGGATACTGTTATGAAGCGTTACTGCTAACCATCTGGACCCAAGTCATCAGTGCTGCTTTGCTGTTGTTTAGAAACAATGATAAAAATGGACCAATCCCACCAGTCCAAAATCTTGTGTTCTTCCTTCAGTACATGGGCTTGTTATTTTCCTCCTAAGGCAAATAATCTTAAAGGCTGAGAAGAAACTTTAAAATCTGAAATAGTCAAGATTTTATTTTCCGTAGAATGACAGTAACCCAGGGCTATGATTAATCTAGTGTAATGCAACACTAATTTTATTCTATTTCTTTCTTCTGAATAGTGTGCAGTTTATCAGCTGGCTTTATGGTAGTGCTGATGATATTATAAAAACCTCATGATGAATAATTTTTTTAAAATCTTTTCATTTCCTTCCCCTTATTATGTATAAAAACATCCTGACACAACAAGGATGACCTGAATCACATTTAAGCCAGCAATATGGTTTTCATTTGATGTAGTTCTTACAGAAAACCACTTCAGAACGTGTGATTTGAACATAATGCATTTTAAGAATTGAATAAGCCAACTGAGCATGTAGTCCTGGCAGCCATAGCCAATATCAAAGAAACAGTATATACTATCATAATTGCCATCATAATCTCTGAAAAAAAGCTGGAAATAGGTTATGGAAATGCTATTGCTACTGTTATTATAGTTCCAGTATGATCTGTCTGGCATTTTTACCAGGCTCAAATTATACTAGATTAAATGATTTTTAACTTTACACTATTACAATGTATATAACATTGGAAAGCCAATATTAGATATTAAACACCTCACTAAATGAAAATGCAGTTCTCCTTCATGGGCTTCAATGTATAATCACTAAAAATGATGGAATAAATCAGATAAAATTCAGTAAAAATCTAGAGAGCTTTCCATCTTGTCTTTTAGAGGTTTAATGTTTTTGTTACTTGCCTCCCCTCAAAGCCTAGATAATTTGAGTCTTTACATCTGTAGATCTTTAAGAATGCTCTGCAGGTTAAGGACAATTTTTGTGGAGGACATCTTGGCCTTCAGATCACTTGCCAGGTGGCCATTTCCTCTAAGCTCTGTGCTTCATAGTCAACAAGTATGACACAGTAAGAATTGTTTGCATTCTGTATTTCTCCTAAAAGCTTTTTACGAGAAGGCAAACTCAATGTAGGGTAAAGACCTGCAGGCACCATTCTTTTAGAACGAGGTGGGCCACTCCTGTCTCCCCAGCCTCCCCGAGCAACTGGAAGCTGTAACGGTGTTCACTGCTTCTGTGGCAGAGAGGATGTTGCTGGCTTTTCTAAACTTGCTCAGGTAGGCTTTGTCTCTGGGAGACGTGAGTTTTGATCTCTGCTAGCTGGATCCAAACAGAGCTCAGGTTCTTCCCTGCTGTGGCTTATTTCTTCTTCCTAACAGTTCTGAAAAGATATAAACAACAGGGATTGTTCCTTGATCCCCATAAATGCCCATTTTCCTTCTCACAGGTTTTATGGGAAAAGTGTGCTGGACTTTCTTCACCATGCTCATCTTCCAGACCCGGATGTATAGGAATAAATCTTACTATTTAAGAGCATAAATTCAGCATATGTGATTGGGAGGAAGTATTAGGAATGCACCATGAGTAAATGACACAAAAGATATACATGATTAACATCTTCCCTTGTAATTTAGAGAAATGTCCCACAGAATATGGACGTTGTAGAATTTACTATGTGGTTTATCCCACAATACTTCCATAGAATAAGAGCATCCAACAAGTATATGCAAGATGTTCATCTCACAAAATGCATCTCTTTTTAAGCATCAGGCTGTGCTGAATGGCTTTCATGTTAACTTTAACCTCAGAAATTGCCAGAAAATGCAGCTAAACAGGGGATGGATAGATGACGGTGCACATGTACACATGAGCTTGAAACCCAAAGCCTCAAATAGCCTTCCTCTTGGTGTCCTGCCTCTTTTTCCTTGCTAGCCAAACCCATTCTCAGGACTGGACTTCTGTGTAAGGGAGGCATCTGAAGCTACTTCTGACCACTGCTTCGTTTCAGGTAAAATTGCATTTCTACCTCTGTCAAGCTCCTGTTGAGTAGAAGACTTGATGCCTGACACCTTCCTGGTTGCTGCTGGTGTCTGACTAGACTTTGGCGGTGGGTCGTGTGACTGCCATACATCGCTTTCAGCAAAACAACTGCAAATCCCATTAAAATGCAGCTGCTGCACTGTCCTTCACTCACAACACTAGCCCTCATACTTTCACTACCCTAGACTGCAATTGTAGCATGATTGCTTTGATTGCACCTGATGATCACTCCTATACTGTTATCTGTAAAATTGAGAATACTGAATCCAGGTCCATGGATGCCACTATTAGGTCCTTTAGGACGGCATGCTCTGTTTTATTTCTAATAATTTTTTCTGATTATGATATGTACCTTCTGGACAGCCAAGGAGGTGAAAAACTGAATCAGTTTGCAGAACTGTCTTTAAAAAAAAACAAAACAAAATAACAAATATTGGTTAGCCATTATTGATCCAGCTATTTCTCTAAAATGAGAAAAATCAGGATGCATTACAGAAAGCAGTGCCAATTGTGACTGTCTTTATTTGCTGCATCTAACTCAAAATAATATCCTTCCTTTCCATTGAGGAGGCAGCTCATGCTGAGTGCAACACCCAGTGATTTATGTCTGTAAGGTACCACGGAAGTATGCGCTTCTATTGGCTTTTGCACAACATTCATCATCATGAGTGGAAATCCACAAGCAACAAACAAAGTTTAGCAAAGGACCTTGAATTTGTATTAGCTATCACATTGACTCCACAGCTGTGTTCATTTGAGATACACCTTGCGCTTTGTCCCTTGATTTAAAGAACGAAATCTCTGATGAAGTAACGGTTATACAGGTGATTTACTATAATACCTCCCTATGAAATGAAAACACTCAGTTCAGTAGGTATTAGCAGGGGAACGTGAATGTGTGTGACAGGTTTGCTGCTGTCATTTGTAACACTTGTAAAACATGACAGACAAAATTGTGGCACTAAAAGAAAGATTTTTATAATAAGATACGGATAGAATATTCCCGGCATATAACAAATAGGAGGAATTGTACAGTTTGGTAAATATTAATAAAGAATAATTAAAGGAAGCAGTTACACCTTCTTTAAACCTTTCTTCAAATGATGAAACCTAATCGTTATCTTTTGTTCTCTGTCAATCATACTTTAATTGCTGAAAACACTACAGAATCATTTTTCTGTTCAATGAACAATTTAATTGCTTTGAAGTGTTAGTACTTAGGTGAGTACATGTGAAAAAGGCTGGTTTACTCATCAGTGAAAACCAACTTACTTCTCCTTTGTACTAAAATGCTCTGTTTCTCATTTACCTGATAAAAATCAGCATGAAGAATGAGATAGCTCTATCAAGTACTGATTTTCCCCCTAGACTAACGTAACTTTTCTTTCTGAGAGTCCTCTGTAGGCAGATTTGTGATGAATATTGTTTGGCGCAGGTTCTAATATTTGGGGAGTGTCAGGGAGGACATGCTGCAGTTGAGATGAGAGGTGTGAGGCTGAAGGAATGACTCTGGGATTAGAGTCACTGTGGTCATTTGAGAGCTTTGTTGAGAGAGTCTATGAGGGCAGCAAAGACGGGGAGGGAAGGTAGTGGATCTGTCTGCCTCACTTTGTGCGTTTTCCTCCTACTCAACTCATTTTTACAGCAAAATCTTCCTCTACAAGGTCCTTTACAACAGTAGAGGAGACTCAGGGATGAGTACTGTAGTTTCTGATGATGGTGGGAGGGTTCTGAAGCTGGAGGCATTGGACCTGCTGCAGTGTGGGGTGGACTGCAGGATCTCCAAGCAGGAGAACATAGAAGAGGTAGGAAGGTGGTGCTTTTGCAGAACTCGCTGTCCTGAAGCCTTTACCCATGCACTCACAAGGCTACCCCATGGCGAAGCCATCTTCCCACCACCAATGCTCCATTTCATGTTCTCTCTTGACTCATAAAGTCAAACCAAATGCAGTAAGGCCTCACTGATGCTGTCCACAGAGTTCCCTCAGCTTGTACTGGTGTGCAACTCGACAGCTTTTTGGGATCCAGTGCCAAATATAGCAAAGGGGAAAATGCTTCATTTTCCTTTAACCCTGAATATAAGTGGATATTCATAGTGAATTCCAGAGGTATGACTCTCGTTGAAGACCACTAGGTCTTTACTGTTTCTTGGGATCGCGCCTGTTCCACGAGAAGCAAGTTTAACTGAGTCCTAGCAGGATCCACGGTAAGGATTGTTCTTTATCGTTCTGAATGCTGTGAAGGAGATGGTTTTAGGATGCAGGGTGCGGTCAAAAAGTTATGGAATTGTCCCAGTTTAAAAAAATCCCAGTTTCTCCTGTTTGGAAGATTTGTTTTAAACTGACTAATTGGACTATTCCCTCCCATGTCACGTTTAGCACCTCTCATTGGTTGTAAAAGTTTCTGGCGAGCGTTCTGTCCCTTTAAGAGGCGCGTATCATCCTCGCCTCGCTCTCTTTGCGCTCCGCAGGATTTCCCGTACCCTTCGCTCTTTGCACTCCGAGGGGCGTCACGGGCTTGCAGCTTCTCTCCGGGAAAAGGCTTCCAGGCTTGTGGTTTGACTCCGGGAACCTTACAGGCTGTGTCCCCTTGGCTCAAACCTCCAGATGAACTCGCCCGCCCGCCTGCCTGCCTGTGGCTACGGCACCCCCCACCGCTCTGCCGGAGCGGAGCCATCACCACGGAAATCCCCGTGCCGCCTGGGACAGACCCCGTGCCGCTGGAGATGCTGCGCCTCGGGGCTGCCCTTTCCCTGCTGCCAACGCCGCCACTTCTGCTGCTTTTCTTCCTTCAACCCGCATGCCCAGACCGGTAGGACCAGCGCAGCTAGTGGTTTGCACATGGGATTCCGGCATTTCATAACAGCCGCGACTCCTTTGTTCCGCTCCGCGAGAGAGAGCCCACGTGGCCGGCGCCATCTTGGACGCTGCCACGGTATCGTTCCCTTCCCTCACCTGCGTTTAACCCTCGCTGCTCCATCCCGTACAAACCCTTCAATATTGCATTGGTTTTTCCCTGCATATAATATATTTTGTTCTGGTGTTACTAAACTTTATTTCCGTTTTCCAAACGTTCAGAGGTCTCACAAATTCTTCTTCCTTTTCCTATCTCTGCTTTTTAACCCTTTCTCTCCCGGTGCAGGGGAGAGGGCTTTTAAGGATAGGAGAGGACACGTCCCCATGATTGGCTTGCCTCAGCCAACTGGTGACAGAAATAGAAATCCTGAATTAATGTCTGCTCAATGTGAGGAATGGGAATTCCCCTGTGAGGTGGTGGTCCAGTTAGTATTAATGCTGATGGCAATAGTCTCTGTCCTACCAATGCCAAGGCTGCAGCTTTGGACACACAGCTTAATGTATAAAGGAACTACTAAGACTTGCACCTTGAGGCCACTCACTATGCCTACACTTTAAGTAATGTATTTTTAAAATATATGGAAGTAGGAGCTTACAAGAAAAACTACTTTAAACTAATTACAGAGAAAGCACCTGCTAAACTCTCCCAGTAGTGCCAAATTGGAGTTTAGATATCAAAAAACAAGTGCACCCATGCAGGAAAAAGAAATTGTATGCTATGGTGGTAATTAGATCAGGGATGTCCTGTCTAATCAACACGAGATTTTTCAGTTACTTGCAGGCAGAAGTTTCACTCAACATAAAGACCAGGTGGAGCGAGGTATGAAGCAAATTAACAGAGAGGGAATGGGGAGGAGAGCTTGCTGGAGGAAGCAGTTGGAAACATTTTGCGTGAGATGACAGAGATACTGGGAAAGCTCAGAGTAAGCCACAGAAAGGAGGAGAGGGATGAGACCAACAACGATACACAACAGATAGTTAAATGGTGACAGCAGTGTGCTGTATTAAGACAGTCAATTTAACATACAAAAGACCTGTGAAAGACTTGGTTTGGGAATGTGATCTGGATGGAAATGGCAATAAAAGCTGGTCCTTTGAACAGGTTTTGCTTGGTATTTTCCCGCATAATACTTATTTGAATGCAAAGATCAGAGTAATGCATAACATTTATGTTTTATGAGGTTTTCAAGAGACATTCCTTTAAAAACAAAAGTTGCAAAGGAAAACGGTGGACTTGGAGTTGCATTGTGGTCTACAAATGGTGCAGAATCATATAATAGCTGAGAAGGGATTAGCATAACCGTGCAAAGAGGCAGCAGAGAAGAATTTAGCCTTTTGATTCTCTGCTTATTTGGGCTGGAACACAAATTACTCTTTTTGAAAGACATTATAAAACTGTCGTGTACTTTTAGAACACAGTAACAACAACAATTTAGAAATTCCAGATACACATGTCAGCATAACGGGCTGGCTAAGGTGGTGTGTGATTAACTTCCAAATCTTCATTTTGACAGACTGAACTCGTTTTATTCCTCACTGATTGCTTTTTTGTTGAAATGGCAGTTATACTTCTATCACCTTCTAAATAACTTCCACTTCTAAGGTCCATAAATGCCTATGTACAGATAAATTCAATCTGCCTTTCGTGTTTTGCCATTAATCATGCAGAAAATCTTCTTAGTAACACTTTTATATTTTCTCAGAAAAATGAGACCTTTTGGAATAATTGGGTCTTTAAGTGCAGTGGCTCTGCAATTTGTATTGAAAATATAAAAAAAAATTTAAAATTGTTGTCTTTTTATATGGAAAAATAACAACCTTTTGGCTTTTCAGAGTTTACCTCTCTACTTGAGTGAAGACTTTCAACAGAAAAATATTTCTTCTGAGGGTTTTTCATTCATCAGTCTTGAGGTTCAAGCTTACTGATAAAGCCTGTGAAATGAGCAGGTCCTGGATGACTAAACAGACCTCCCTTCTATGACAAGGTGGCCTGCTTACTGGGTGAGGGAAAGGCTGTGGATGTTTACTTAAACTTCAGTAAAGCCTTTGACAGTGTTTTCTGTGACATTCTCCTGCAGAAACTGGCTGCTCCTGGCTTGGATGGGTATAGTCTTTGCTGGATAAAAAACTGGCTGGATGGCCGGGCCCAGGGAGTGCTGGTGAATGGAGTTCAATCCAGCTGGTGGCTGGTCACAAGTGGTGTTTGTGAGGGCTTTGTTTTTGGGCCAGTTCTGCTTAATATGTCTATCGATCTGGATGAGGGGATCGAATGCACCCCCAGTGAGTTTGCAGATGACACCAAGTTGGGTGGGTGTGTCGATCTGCTTGAAGGTCAGGAGGCTCTACAGAGGGATCTGAACGGGCTTGATTGATAGGCTGAGGTCAACTGTATGAAGTTCAATAAGACTTAATGCCGGGTCCTGCACTTGGGCCACAACAACACCCTGGAATGGTACAGGATGGGGAAGAGTGGCTGGAAGGCTGCCCAGCAGAAAAGCACCTGGGGGTGCTGGTTGACAGGGGGCTGAATATGAGCCAGCAGTGTGCCCAGCTTTGGCAATAGTGTGGACAGAAATAGTGTGGCCAGCAGGACTAGGCAAGTGAATGTCTTCCTGTTCTCAGCACTGGTGAGGCCACAACCTCAAATAATGTGTTCTGGTTTTGACCTCTCACTATATGAAGGACATTGAGGTGCTGGAGTGTGTTCAGAGAAGGGCAACGAAGCTGTTGAAGTGTCTAGAGAACAAGTTCTGTAAGGAGCGGCTGAGGGAATTAGGGTTGTTTAGTCTGGGGAAAAGGAGGCTGAGGGGAGACCTGACCACTCTCTACAATTACCTGAAAGGAGGTTGTAGCAAGCTGGGTGTCACACAGAATCACACACAGAATCATCTGGTTGGATGAGACCTTTAAGATCATCCAGGCCAACCGTTTACCCTGCACTGCCAGGGTCCCTAAACCATGTCCCTCAGCACCACATCTACATGTCTTTTAAACACTTCCAGAGATGGGGACTCCACCACCTCCCTGGACAGCCTGTTCCAGTGCCTCACAACCCTTTCAGTGAAGAAATTATCCTAATATCCAACCTGAACCTCCCCTGGCACAACTTGAGGCTGTTTCCTCTAGTCCTGTCACTTGTCACAAGGGAGAAGAGACCAATCCCCCACCTCACTACAACCTCCTTTCAGGCAGTTGAAGAGAGCAATAAGGTCCCCCCTCAGCCTCCTTTTCTCCAGGCTAAACAACCCCAGTTCCCTCAGTCGCTCATCATCAGACTTGCTCTCCAGACCCTTCACCAGCTTTGTTGCCCTTCTCTTGGACACACTCAAGCACCTCAATGTCCTTCTTGAAATGGGAGGCCCAAAACTGAACACAGTACTCAAGGTGAGGCCCCACCAGTGCTGAGTACAGGGGAACAATCACTTCCCTCCTGCTGGCCGCACTATTGCTGATACAAGCCAGGATGCCATTGGCCTTCTTGGCCACCTGGGCACACTGCTGGCTCATATTCAGCCCCCTGTCAACCAGCACCCCCAGGTGCTTTTCTGCTGTGCAGCTTTCCAGCCACTTTTCCCCAAGCCTGTAGCATTCCAGGGCATTGTTGTGGCCCAAGTGCAGGACCCAGCACTTGGTCTTACTGACCAACTTACTGAGAACAGGCCCCAACAGTGATCCCTGGGAGCCATCAGGGAGCCACCACCTGTGATAGGCCACCAACTGGATTGAACTCCATTCACCAGCACTCTTTGGACCCAGCCATCCAGCCAGTTTTTTATCCAGCGGAGAGTATGCTCATCCAAGCCATGAACAGCCAGTGTTACCAGGAGAATGTTGTGGAAAACAGTGTCAAAGGCTTTACTGAAGTCCAGGTAAACAACATCCACAGCCCTTCCCTCACCCAGTAAGGGGTCACCTTGTCATAGAAGGAGATCAAGTTGGTCAGGCAGGACCTGCCTTTCCTAAACCCATGCTGACTGGGCCTGATCACCTGCTTGTCCTGTAAATGACACATGATGGCACTCAAGATGATCTGCTTCATGACTTTTCCTGGCATCGGGGTCAGACTGACAGGTCTGTGGTTCCCTGGGTCCTCCTTCTGGCCCTTCTTGTATATGGGCATTGCAGTGGCTAACTTGTTGACTGGGACCTCCCTGGTTAGCCAGGACTGCTGATAAATGATGGAAAGTGGCTTGGTGAGCATTTCCGTCAGCTCCCTCAGAATTCTTGTATGGATCCCATAGAGCCCTGTAGACTTATGCACATCTAAGCAATGCAGCAGTTCACTGACTGTTCCCTCTTGGATTATGGGGGCTTTATTCCACTATCCATCCCTGCCTTCTGGTTCAAGAGGCTGAGCACTCAGTGATCTCATCTTACCCTTAAAGACTGACGCAAAGGTGGCATACAGTACCTCAGCCTTTTCCTCACCCTTGGTCACTATGTTTCCCCTGGCATCCAGCAAAAGATGGAGATTCTCCTTAGCTCTCCTTTTGCTGTTAATGTGTTTATAGAAACATTTTTTGTTGTCCTTTATGGCAATGGCCAAAGTAAGTTCTAGCTGGGCTTTGGCCTTTCTAATTTTCTCCCTTGACAGCCTCTCAAAATCTTTGTCATCTTCCTGAGTGGCCTGACCCTTCTTCCATAGGCAATAGACTTTCCTTTTCTTCCTGAGCATCAGCCAGTGCTCTCTATTCAGCCAGGCCTGTCTTCTACGCCTCCGGCTCGTCTTACAGCTTACCTGAACAGCCTGCTCCTGAGCTTTGAGGATTTCCTTTTTGATGATGGTCCAGCCTTCTTGGACTCCGGTGTCCTTCAGAGCTGCCTGCCAAGGGACTCTGCCGAGTATTCTCCTAAAAATGTCAAAGTCTGCTCTCTGGAAGTCCAAGGTGGCAGTTTCACTGACCTTCCTCCCTACTGCTTCAAGAACTGAAAACTGTACTGTCTCATGATCACTGTGGCCAAGATGGCCTCCAACCTTCATGTCACACAGAAGTCCTTCTCTGTTTGTGAACAATAGATCCAGCAGGGGGTCTTCTCTGATTGGTTCCCTCACCAGCTGTGTGAGGAAGTTCTCTTCCACACACTCCAGGAGCCTCCTGGACTGTTTCTTCAATGCAGTGTTGTATTTCCAGCAGATATCTGTTAAGTTGAAGTCTCCCACAAGAACAAGTGGCAGTGATCGTGAGACTTCTCCCAGGAGCTTGTAGAGTATTTCTTGGTCTCTTTTCCCAAGTAACAAGTGACAGGAGAGGAAATGGCCCCCAGTTGTGCCACGGGAGGTTTAGGCTGGATATTAGGAAAAAGTTGTTAACCAAAAGGGTTGTGAAGCATTTGAACAGTCTGCCCAGGGAAGTGTTTGAGTCACCATCTCTTGAGGTATTTAAAAGATATATAGTTGTGATGATTAGTGACATGGTTTAGTGGAGAACTTGGCAGTGTTAGGTTAATGGTTGCATTTTATGACCTTAAAGGTCTATTCCAACCTAAACTATTGTATGGTTCTATGTTTCAATGAGTGTCTTCTAGGGCAACTAAAACTATTAACTTTCAAAGACTGACACATCAGGAAAAATGTGAGATGTGTGTGATTGCTCAATTTAAGTTAAATCTAAGAATTTGAGGATTAAGCTGATAGGCTCATATCCATAGCCACACACAGACCCAATGGCTGGCCTGAGTTGTTGTGGAAGATTTCAGTGTCCCAGTGAGACCCTAAAACCCACTAGTGTTGCCTTCCCCTTCTCACTCCACTTTCCCACTGTACCTTGTACTGCTGCTTTGGGATCTACACGAGGTTACTATTCTTATGCCCGATCTCCCTACACAGGAGGAATGTTGGTTGCAAGTAATGAGTGAACCAATCCCAAC
Source organism: Bucorvus abyssinicus (assembly GCA_009769605.1). NCBI lineage: Eukaryota > Metazoa > Chordata > Aves > Bucerotiformes > Bucorvidae > Bucorvus > Bucorvus abyssinicus. The sequence continues at coordinate 6,653,467 of CM020033.1, read as the reverse complement.
CCAGCAGCTTTCAGAAGTCATCCAAAGTCTACTGGAGTCAACCAAAATACAGGGAAGTAAAAGAAGAGTGACTCCACCAAAATTAGTGAAAGTTACGTTGGCAACAATATTTGCAGGTGGAAACTGAAATCAGCCTTCCTATTTAAAGTGTTTAGTTACTTTGATTAAATCAGATGTTTCTTTACCAGCCATAAGATAGAGCAAAAAGCTTGTGGTCCTTTTTATAAGCCACCATCACACTCTGGAAAGGAATCTAGGTTTGCTTCTGGGTGGTAAGTGTTTGGCTGTCCGTGTTTCTGTATTGCACTCAGAGGTTGACTCTATGCTCATAAATTTTAGGCTAGCAAAATCTGTGGAGCTAATTCTGATTTACTTAGATAGAAGAAATATAACCAGGCCACTAGTACTGAATATTAAGGTTAATTATGTTATATTGGAGAGGAATTAATCTCATGTAGTCAAGTATTTTGTTTACATGTCTGAGAGAATTTTTGGCCTGATCTGACAGCTTTATGTATGTATTTTATTCTTACCTAAAATCTTAAGATAAACACAGAGCCCTACCTAAAAAGAAGAAAAAAAGAGAAAACCCCCCCAACCTACACAAACTGAAATTAGTACAAAAATGAATATGATTACTAAATAATGTGACATCTACCAACAGTGGGTCAACATACAGCAGAGTCCTCATTTCCCCCAATACAGAGAAAGCACACAGGCTACCCTTTCAAAACACAGGTCCACAGGAAGGCATGAAGCTTGACACAAACTGCTTAGACAATTTCTAAAAGACATTAAAACATACTAAGCGGTAATCAGAAATTCTTTTATGTATCAAATATATTGCCAAGATGTCACCTATGTTAGTGTTTCCAAATAGACATATTGCCAAACTTCCACGAGGCTGTAAATCCCACGTGCAAGCCAGTCCTCGGTATTTATAGGCAGGCATTTGCTATGTAAGGGTACTGAGCACTAGCCTCATGCAGCATTGGGCCATGACTGGCCATTGTTTCAGGTTGTCTAGGGTAGCCTAAATACCAGAATTTTGGGACCGGTTCTTACAGTGCTTCTCAGGAAATAAAGCAAACAAAGAAAACCCCCTCCGTTTAATATTTATACCTGTTTGTTGTTTCAGAAAGAATGTACCCCATTTAAACTGCTGAATATTGATAGTTCTTTGGTGATCAGAAGGATCGACAGGGTGTAGGAGAACAAGACACACAACTTTTCCTGCTCTTGCTGTACGTGCCTGGGCATTTTGCTGGAAATTGCTGTCGGGGTTTATCATCTTTTGCCCTGCTGGATGTGAAAGGGACATGTCCAGAATTGCCTTGCATACAGAAAGACTGCAAAAAGAGCGGCCATGCCAGTAATTCTTAGGAAGTGTAGGAAGTTAAATGATGACTGAAACTTCGGGCAGGTCGAGACTGATGGCAGGGTACAATGAAAAAGTAAAACAGATTCATTGAAGAGCATATTCAATGTTGTTCAATGGGCAAAAATAAAATTTGCCATTTTCTTGACTGGAAAGCATATAATTTTTATAAGTTTAAACCATATATTTGAGGAATGCTCCTTTCCCACATATTGGCTGCAGGACCAAAGCAGCCTAGTGGTCTGACCTGAGATAAAGGGGCGGAGTCTACACCCACAGTCCACCTGTTGAGACACATTGCCCACCACATTGGCTCAGTGGCAAACCTGAGAATGAGCCAAAGTTCCTGATTCCCCATCCTTCACTTAAAAAAAGAGATGAACAGAAGAAAACCACATTCTTTTCAAGCTCTTCTGCATCAACTCTGTAAGATTCCAATGGCTGTAAACTAATTATATTATTTAGATTATAAATATTTTTAAAGCCTTATGCTATTGAGGTTTTGTTGTTTGGTTTTGTTTGTTTGTTTTTTTTGTTGTTTTTTTTTTTTTTAACAGGGCAATAAATAATATAGTGCAGATTCAGAAGAATATATGTGAAAGGTGAGGAAATTATTTTGCTCATTAATTTTACAAATATGCAATTACAGGCAGGGAAGTCTAGTGGAAAGAGTGACAACAAGTGCACGATAACAGTGCTCACATTTTCTGCAGGTTCCCGTGTGGTATGTAGAGGGTAGGATATAAATAATAATTAGAAAAAATATTATGTAGCCAGTCAGGAGTAACCTGGTTAAAATCCTGAACACCATTTAAGAAGTCTTCCTCTGAGAAATCTGCTGCCAGGAAAAATGGGGAGGAGGAACTAGTAGCAAGGCCTTTCCAATGACATACAACAGCGTGTGAACAACAAACACATCACCTACTGTGGTATTGCCTATATTACATATAACAAAAGGGCGTGTCAGGAAGTTTCTTGCAATTTTTGATTTCATGACATGATTTTATTACTTTCTCCTTTTTTTTTTTTTTTTCAGTCATGGGTTATTAGATTTACTGCAGCTTTGGAAGGCACAACACATTAATAGCTGTCAGGTGTGCTGCCCCTAAAGACATTCTTAGCTTGCTCAAGTACAAACATTTTGCACTGGTATTTATCAAGTGAATGCAACCTTTTACCTATTCATTTGTCTTAGGAATGAAGAGCTTAATGTTTCTCCTGATATTGAAGGCAAGATTTCAATGTTCAGTGCATGGAAAAGACTAATTTTGCTTGGTCTCAGTGATATTTAAAGTAGTCTAAATAAGATTTCTGGCATAACATCGCTTCAGCCGTTACCATTAATTAGAAGTTTTGTCCTTTTTTTTCTACATTGTACTCTGTGTAAGTGCACTCAGCAAGATGTAAATTGTCATAGTAGCTATTGATCTTTTTGACATGCCTAATCAGCCTATTTCTGCTGATAATAGAAGAGTCAGTCTGGTCTGCTCTGATGCTATTGACACAAAAAAAATGTATCTAACAAGGTAATGAAAAATCTAGTTTGATTACACTAATAAATTAAGTACTATCAATCCTATCTTGTAGTCACATATTTGATCAGTCTTGCTATTTGAGATATGCTAAATTAGGCTTAAACTACATGAAATTAATCAGACAAATTTTTATCCCTTTTCTGCAGATCTTCTCTCTACTGAGTGTTTTCATTGTTGAATTCTCATGCAAAATAATGAAGGTAAAAGAAATGTCACTGATTTTTACAGATTTGCTATTAAATTACTTTAATTTCCCTTTATTTATAGGAGTGGGAAATGTTTTTGATGAGCTTTAGCTGAAGTACTAGTTGGTTCCATTGATTTAAATGATATTTGCATCAATTCCCACATGAAATATAGCTATTATTGTATTATAATGTTTTTACTTTTGAATAATGAAACTCAGTGCAGCAAGAGGATTATCCTGAGTTTTTTTCTGTGGCAGTTTGTGGTATTTATGTTTATGATTCTCTATGAGACGTTAAAACCAAATCCAATAGACTGAAAACACGCAGTGCAGAGGTGGAGAAAAGGACAAGAGTAAGAAATGAAATATCCTGAGAGGTAAATATAACTGAAATATACTTAACAGAACGGGAACTATAATTGTTGTTGAAATAACTGCAATAAATCTACATTGTGACCAGAACTGAGCCTTGCACAGTCTCTGTACCTTTTGTTTCTGACATAATTTAATAAAAATACCTCTCAAGACATCTCATTAAAGGTGAGTCATTATTGTGGAACTCCCGTTTAATGCTTGTGTAGCTTCATTATTTTTAGCTAGCTGCACCAGCATAAAATCACAGCTCTGCGACTTGTGAATACATCCTTCAAATTCTGGCCCAGCACTAACCAGAGTCTGGTCTGAGTTATGACACTGTAAATCTATTGTATTTGAAATCATTGGGATCTCGTGCTTTACCAGAATACACTGTTTGTTCTACTGAATGCTTAACTACTGAACCACTGCTGTGCTATTATTGTTATAGTTATTTATTGTGAAAGACTGACAGTTTGATAGAAACTATTCTTCTCACACAATGTAATATAGATATGAGTGCTTGTAACTCATTCCAATTAATTATTTTGATGGTATTTTATTAAGCACTAGCTGAAAGTGATTTTTTTCCCCCAAACCTTACTTCAGCTAACAATACTTCAGCTAACTAATTGGATGCCACCTTTGTTATTTACAAGGGGATTGTGATGATAAGTTATAGTTAATTTTGAGCCAATGCTTCCTTGATGATCAGTTAGAGCCATTTGAAAGAAGTTCAGAGAAGTTATATAAAGAGAGAAGTCATATGAGCTGTTCAGAGAAGTTATATGAACTGTGGATGTTGTCTGCTTGGACTTTAGTAAGGACTTTGACATCATTTCCCACCACATTCTCTTGGAGAAGCTGGCTGCTTATGGCTTGGATGAATGTACTCTCCACTGGACAAAAAACTGGCTGGATGGACAGGCCCAGAGAGTGAAGGTGAATGGAGTTCAATCCAGTTGGTGGCCAGTCACAGGTGGTGGCTCCCAGGGCTCAGTGTTGGGGCCGATTCTCTTTAACATATTTATCAATGATCTGGATGAGGGGATTGAGTGCACCCTCAGTAAGTTTGCAGATGACACCAAGTTGGGTGGGTGTGTCGATCTGAGTGAAGTCAGGAGCCTCTACAGAGGGATCTGGACAGGCTGGATTGATGCGCCGAGGCCAACTGTATGAAGTTCAGTAAGACCAAGTGCTGGGTCCTGCACTTGGGCCACAACAACCCTCTGGAATGCTACAGACTTGGGGAAAAGTGGCTGGAAAGCTGCCCAGCAGAAAAGCACCTGGGGGTGCTGCTTGACAGGGGGCTGAATATGAGCCAGCAGTGTGCCCAGGTGGCCAAGAAGGCCAACAGCACCCAGGCTTGTATCAGCAATAGTGTGGCCAGCAGGAGGAGGGAAGTGATTGTTCTCTTGTGCTCAGCACTGGTGAGGCCTCACCTTGAGTACTGTGTTCAGTTTTGGGCCTCTCATTTCAAGAAGGACATTGAGGTGCCTGCGTGTGTCCAAGAGAAGGGCAACAAAACTGGTGAATGGTCTGGAGAGCAAGTCTGATGATGAGCAACTGAGGGAACTGGGGTTGTTTAGCCTGGAGAAAAGGAGGCTGAGGAGAGACCTTCTTGGTCTCTACAACTACCTGAAAGGAGGTTGTAGTGTGGTTGGGGATTGGTCTCTTCTCCCTTGTGACAAGTGACAGGACTAGAGGAAACAGCCTCAAGTTGTGCCGGGGGAGGTTCAGGTTGGATACCAGGAAAAATTTCTCTACAGAGAGTGGTCAAGCATTGGAACAGGCTGTCCAGGGAGGTGGTGGAGTCCCCATCTCTGGAAGTGTTTAAAAGACATGTAGATGTGGTGCTGAGGGACATGGTTTAGGGACCTTGGCAGTGCAGGGTGAATGCTCGGACTTGATGATCTTAAAGGTCTCATCCAACCAGATGATTCTGTATGATTCTGTGTGAAATGCTCTGGGCCTGCCCTGGGTTGTCTGGAAGCTGAATCAGCAGAGTAAGAAAACAACTGCACTTGCTAATTCAGAAATGCTTTTCCTGCATGCTCTCAGCTGTGCTGCACACTGCTAATGCTACTTGTAGTAAGGTGAAGGAGCTTGTCTTAGAGGCGCTGAGGCCAAGCTGCTTCCCAATATCAAAACATGTATTGGACTGTGCTGCAAAGGTGACTTTTCTGCTCTCTGCTGTGTAGCCACGGGAAAAAGAGGAGGTTATTGGCTTTCCTTCTCACTTATAATTTAAAGCTGTGGCAGACACCTGAAAACTGCTTGATATCACTGATTACTTCTGTTCCGATGATTTGTGGCCTGTTTGTGATTTTTTGTGAGCTCAGTTTAGTAAACATGAAGATCTCGTTTTATAGGAGCTTGTCTTCTGTAAGGTGAGACAGGAAGCTGGATAGGCGTGTTGCTTTCTTCGCACCACTGCTGAAGCACAGTTTAGATTAAAAGCGGTAAAAGTGGATATGTTCGCACTAGGAAGGAACACAAAGATCTTTAATTCACTGCAGCTAGAAACAGTTCAGTGTGAGGAGTGGATAGAAAGCCTGACTCATGGGTTCAGTAACATCTGGGATAACCAACTACTTTTTTTTTTGTCTAAAAGGAGCAAAGGAAACAGATCTGAAATTTTCATTCATTTCAGCTACTTCTGATGTTCAATTAAGTGATGTGACTCCAAATCAGTGATTATTATATAAAATACCTATATATGTATATACATGTTTATAAAGCTACAATATATTATTGCGTGTCCTTGCACAAGGGAGAATGGAAGGCCACACTGTAAGAGCAGATGGGTGAGAAGCATATGAAACTCCTCTGAGCAAGTTGAAAACAACTATTTGACATATCCATACATAGCAGGATCATATATCTGAAATCACCATTTAAGTATCACCATTCAGCATATAAATGCAGCAAAACTCTTTGCAGATTATTCTAAAAAGATCTTCAAGCTGGAGTGTCTGAAGGCACTTATTGAGAGAGACATTTGTGGGAAACAGTTCGTACAAAAAAAAACTTTCCTAAGAGGTGGTGTTTGATGACTGCAGCAGATACTTCAAATGCAGCATGTCTTGAATTAGAGTTCAGATGGGTGATCAAGTTATTGTGGCATAAAACTTTTTCACACCTCAGCTGAGCCATAACAACTGTTTGTGGGCATGTCTTTAGTCCTTAGAGAATGACAATGCAGGGATGAACAGCATCCTCATCTAAATGGTGGATGCTGAAGGTGTGCAGCTGTTGAATATAATGTGGTTTTGTGTGTGCAGCAAGACAAAGGAAAAAGCCTCCCTCCTTAAATCCATGCCTGACTTATCTCTGACTGCAGGCTAAACTATGTTTCTTTACAGTTGGCCTAGGCTGAAAGCAGGCGTGAGGACAGCTGCCATCACTCAGTTAATGTGCAGTAACATGCTCCTCCAAATAGACGATGTGTGAGTTTAGAGAACTGATCTTACCACCTAAACCCACAAGATAGATCCTGCATAGACACTTCCTGTGCAAGTTAGACTTAGAAACAGAGAAAGAAATGTATTGTTGAGTCCTCTAGTCCAAAGATGCATACCCACATACACAGATTCGGGGTCTTTATTCTGATAGCATCTGGACTCTGGCAGCCAGTCTGTCCTTATTGAACACTTCCCTTTACTGACAGCCTTAGGGCTGGTCACAGGGCAGACAGGAAGAGAGACAACAATATTGTGTTCAGCAGAAAGAGTCCTGCAGCAGGTTATTGGCAAATGGCTTGGCAGGAGATTTACAGCTAAATACAAAGCACTGCAAAAAAGTTTAAAATCTAAATTTAAGACGTATTCCTCTTTCCCTCTAGTAAGTTTTTTCAGACTAGCGGACTCACAACTAATTTTTGGTGCTGAACTGACTTCAGAACATTAACTATGCCCATTTCAAATGTTTTTCTATTTGCTCTGCTACTCTTAGTGATGAAAGAAAGATTATTTTATCATCATCCTAAATCCCTTTAGCTTTATGCTTGGAGAAGATTATAGATTTCATTTAAAAATGCCCTTTTCAGGGGTATTTCTTATTCTAGGTCCAAGGTTATGTTTTTACCCATGGACAGTTTGTCCTAATTGTTCCACATTTGTCACTTTTCATGCTTAAACCCCCACTTTTTTCCCTCAAATGTGTTATAAGTGGCTCCATTCCAAAATGATACATTTGCTATTAGTCAGCTCTTTTCCCTAAATAACTTAGTTTTCATAAAACAGGAGAACAACATCTGTTAGGGCTTCTTGTTATATAACAAGCTTATTTATCTACATTGGTTTTCACAAAAAAGAGGGTAATGCCAGACAGCAGGGCACAGAACGGTTGGAAGCAGACTGAAATCGCAGGTCCTAAGGTATTCACTATGCATTTGATAGTATTCATATTGACTTTCCAGTTATACAGCTATCAGTGATTGGAATGGAAAGTAAAACTTACAGGAATTGGCCATTATATCTACCTAAATATATGCAAGTATAAGTGAAAAACAAGCGATGACAATATGAATACGAAAATCACAATATGCATCATAAACTACCAGCTTCATTTTATCACAGTACTGGCCAATATTGCCAAGTGTTTGGGCAAAAACTGTAGAGGAAAGATGAATGATTCAATTTATAATTGCCTTTCCATGGGAAACACCCGTTGCCTGGGATTTCTTTGAAGAAATCCTTTGTAGAGCAATCCTTTATCCTATTTATGGCACTTTTTCATTCCCTGATCTCACTAGGCTTTGCAAGATACAGAAAGTGTTATTATCCCATTGTAGCAGGGAGGAAAACTAAGGTGAAGTGGCCTCTTCCAAAGCTTGAGGAAAATAACAAGGGAGGATGAAACGCACAAGGATTTTACGTCAGTGGCAACCCTGGTTCAGATCTTTAAAGTCTACAATACTGCCAGCTTCTTGGCTAGAGGGTCCCAGCATATGGGAATGTGGAAGGCACGAGGCTGACTGACTCTACTGCCCTGGCATTGGGATGGTCTGCACCTGACCAAGACAACACACCTAAGTGCTCTTCCTTGGCCTCTCCTTGGCCTTTCCTTGTTTCACCATGTTGGAGTTGGGGGGATATCTTTTGTGAGTGCGAGGGTGCAGGGCAGAGGACACCACTCTCCGTGTGCGGTGAGCCAGCTCCTCCCGTCAGGCAGGGGGGTCAGTAATGGCATGCAGAGGAACTGGAGCTGGTCCCCCTCTGCGCCTTGGGTGTGTGACTCAGACCTCTGAGTTTTCTTCGGACCTGTGTCTGCGACACACTGCGCTTCAACGAATTCCATAACATAAATCTTGGAAAGGCCTTTTGGCTTGCAGGCAGTGCTGTACAAACGTCGCTGTGCCGGTTTCAGGCTTTCACTGCTGGGGAAGTCTTCCTGTGTCATGGCTTCTTAGAAACTTCCATGCTTAGACCTTTGCTGGATGAAAAACTTCTTCTACACCATGCTTCATTATGTAGTGCAGATATGTGCTAAACGTGTCATAGCCACAGGTGAAATGAAGCACTGAACAATCAGAGGCTAATTTACTGTACACTGAATTCCCCAGTGCTCTGGTATAATACAAAACCAGTTGGACCGACACAGGACACAAACCAGTCCAGGCGTTCCTCCCCCTGCACGTCGCTGCCCCTCACTGCCTGGGGAGCTCCTTGGCGGGACGGTGTCTCTGTCAGAAGCTACGCACAGAGAGTGACAGAGCTGCTGCCCTGGCCGCTCCCCGCCCTGCCCCTGCTGCAGACGTTGTGGCAGTGGCAGCAGCTGCTGCGGCGGCAGCCATTTTGTCTGCCCTGAGGGCTGGGGGTGCTGCTCGGAGGATCCGGCTGGGCTGTTGCTGTCGGCGGCTCTGGGGCAATCCTCCTCCTGCTGCTGCTGCTGCTGCTGGCTCCTGTCTGCTGGCCGGTACCTCTTGCTGCTGCTCGTTCTGCCACGGTTCACCCCAGAGCCGTCCTTCTGGTCGCTGCTGCGGTCACTGCTGCGGCTGCCGGCTCCATCGGCTGCTGCTGCTCCGGCCCGGCGGGGGCCAGCCCGGCGGGGGCCAGTCCTGGCCCTGCTGGAGGCTCCCTGCCGCAGCCGTTAACTGGTAGTTTAACCGCGGTTTAACCCTCGCCGCACCAGATCCCTGATCCTTGTCTGTATTTGTTAATATCTGGTTGTTTGTTGTCTATAATATTGTTTTTGTTGTCTCTTTCACGGGCACCCCCTTGCCGTGGGGAAAGAGCTTGCGTGCCCTTGTGAAGTTGAGAGCTATGCTGGTGGTGGCATATGCCTCCGGTAGGGTCTCCCAAGCCAGACAGGTCTCAACTGAAGGGTCAGACAAAGTGTGTCCACGGGCAGGATGGGCTCACTAGCCTTCGGGCAACCATCCTAGGAGAAGGACAACTCTAACTCCAAACCCGGGCAGATGGAGCTCGTTTAGCCCTGTAAGGCCATCCATCTAAGAGAAGGATACTCTAACCAAACCTACGACCTGAGGACTTTGCTGTCACCGTCCAAGCTCGCTAGGCCCTGGCAGATGAACCTAAGGTGTAAAGGGTGGGGCCAGTCTCGCGCACGCTGTGCCTCACCTGAAAAATCCACCGCGCAGGCTTGAAGGGTGTACTCACGTTTAAAGCCCTTCCCAAATCTTCGTCCGCGAAGCCAAGCCATGATGATGTTTTTGTTGTTATTGAAATAGTTCTAGTTTCCAAAACTCAGCTGAGGCCTCGCCCACTTTATCTTTCCCTTTTCTCTCTCTCCTAACCCTTTTCCTCCTGGAACGGAGAAGGGGCTGATTGGAGAGAGAGAATTTGTCCCGTGGTTTGGCCCTGCCTCAGCCAAACCGGTGACACCCACTTAGTTGTCTGCAGTAGGGCGTCTGACACCTACTTGGTTCAAAACCCACCAGTCCTGTCAAACCCTATTGCTAGTACCACTTCAGCTGATCAGGTGTTAGCCATGGTGGGGTATCAGATTTATCATTTCAACTTCCTACAAATTAAATGGCAACTTCCTAGAGACATCCCTCGTATCTGTGTAGGAGAACCTGTGCCTTTGAGAAAAGTGGTCACGTCATCTATTCTACATCACATGTTAAAAGATGAGGGGATTCAGGTTGTGTTAGCTTCTCCTGGGCATAAGGCTGTTCAGGATTTATAACTTCAAGAGGAACACAAACCCTCATATTAGCAGTAGGTTTAAACTGCATTTGCAGTAAGCAGTACAAAACACAAGTGCCCCGTTGCTCCAGAGTTGGAGTCGGGACAGCTGTGCCCTTTGCTGACTGACTTCCGTTGCCTTCACTGAATGATTTTGACAGTGCACACATGATTAAAGGTGTGATAAAGAGCAAGCGGGGACAGTGACACTGAGCAACAGAAGTGATTTCTGCTCAAAGCAGAAGAATGTGAAAGCTGGGAAGAGAGGAAGAGTATTACAGAGTCTGTGTAATCAATGTGACTGATCCATTCTTATGGGGAATGAATAAAAAAGTAAAAACATGGCTTTCCAAGTACTTTTTATTGTGTCTGTAGGAAAACTTAAAAATTTAACGTGATGGGCATTTCATTAAAAGTGCAGGCTCAATGTTTCTTAGCCAAACATTTCTTAGCCAAACATTTCTAAAGGAAAAATCCTTCCATCAAAACAGTCTTCAGCTGCCCATGCAGCCTGGAGAAGATGGAAGACAGGGACTGAGGATTATGGGGAGCACATGTTTGCTATTCCAGAATCTTTAATTTTTAAATGCCCCAGTTAAGGGGAAAAAAAAAAAGAAAAGCACACCATGTTTTCCTTTCTCATCTACATTTCAGTAAATATAAAATAATAAATGTAAACCAATTTAAAGTACATTTCCTTTATAAAAATCACGAAGTGTAGCAAAATATATTTTTCTCGTTTATCGTCGGAGGACCCTATGCTTAATTAATACTGCAGTGTATGAAGAATGTAGGCATGGCAGTAGTTACAGAACATCACAGTGAATCTGTGAGCTTATTTTGTTGTTTCTCTCCGGTTACTTGTAGCAACTCTATAGACAGACATGGCATGATTATTCCTTACCAGCTCATTGCTGCCATCCTCATCAAAATCCTCCTCTATCCCATCAGTCATATCTTCTCCATCCCCATCTGCATCTGGCCCTCCTTCAATTGGCTCTTCGGTAGAGTTATCTGCATTCTCTGATATGCATTCCTCTTGAATCAAATCAGCATTATCTTCCATTTGTTTCTTTTGAGCTTCTGTAAGGAAAACATACTCTATAGAGATTCAGTAACCTTCCCTATTGGTGGCAAAGAAAAGTGTTCTGAGAAAGAAACCTAAACTTCCCACCTCCAGACGTGCTACCTTTGTTAAAAATCAGTGTGTTGATATCTACCAGGCAAATATGATCAAACCCCTTGTTTTCAAAAATTAATGCATAAATCAACCATGGTACCAACATGCTCATCTATCCTATGCAGTGGATGAGGGCCTGATTTACCAGCAGATCCAGCTTTTGATTTTCTGGCCTTTTGCCTTGGGAATATATTTATTTATCTGCAGCCTGGTGAGAAGAACATAAATCTCTATCCTGAGAAGTGCAAGGCTGTTTATTACCAGTGAATGAACAAGAATTTGCAGAAGTTTGTTATGAATATATCTCAACAACCATATAGATAATCAACAAATCCTTCTAGACAACAGAACATATTTTTTATGGAGTAAAGTAACAGTTCCTCCCTGTCAGTATAATGTGCTGATGTAACTGGGTAATGCCCCCCTCCAATTACCCAAATATCGGCTTCCTATAATTTCTACAAAGCAGTGAAAAGAAAGTCCAGTTCTGTGAAGACTCAGAGGATCTGTTCTGGTTGGCTTAGCACAGATAGCTGCATTGTTGAGATTATGTATTGCAAGACTCCTGGATATGCTGAGGAATTTCATCCAGAGGGAGGAATGACAGACCGACTATCCAAAAGAGTGGTTGGAGAGATCAGAGTCTTATTCCTGTGCACATCAGGAGTTTAGATGAAAAGCTTTACGTACTCGAAGTGAACACAGGCCAGAGGATTGGTTGCATGTAGCTGGAATACCAATGTCTTTTCAGTCTGAGGGTGGCAATACCCATCAATGATCAAATTTCTAGAATAAAACCATTTCTTTGTTAGACTGACAATTCTGTAATGCAAGTAGTGCAACACCTATCTTGTTGGAGAGGCAAGGAATTTGCAGATTGCCTGTGAAGCTCTATATTTTCCAGCTCTATGAATACATTATTATTTTACTATAAATTATTACCAGCTGTATATAATATTCAAATCTACTTGTACTTTCTGTATCATAGTCTTAAACCAAGGCATTTGGTTTTCCTTCTTACCTCTGCACATTTATTTTGCAACTTACTTTCATCTTTTCATGTTTTTTTTGTTTTTAGTCTCTAGTCCCTCATTTTCAAATTAATTTACCGAGGACGTGTAACAAGCTTTTCTCCCTTGGTCACGTAATTTCTTCAGAAAATTTCTTGGACTTAAAAAGTTGTATCAGATAACTGTTTCAACAGCACTGTACTCATGCATATTAGTAGAATATTCAGCCTGTGGACCCTATTGCTAAGGTGCTCTATACAATACCATGCTAGTTATAAGTCAGTCATTGCTTCAGTACAAGGAAATGTTCATCAAATCGGCTATGCCTACTATGTCCTGACCCACCACATTCTGCCTCAAGCCACTTCTGAGATTAACCCAGCTGTGCCAGTGACAACTGAATCGATTTTGGTCAAGGCTTTCAAAAAGGAAATTGTGAACTTAATACCATTAAAATAATTCTGTACTTAATATCCATTCCCGTTTAAATGAGAACACTTCTAGGATACAGATGTAAAAAATTGTTCGAATGAGAACATAGACTGGGTGCTTCAGAGGAGTCCAAAATATCAGCTCGGCATCTAACTCTTCTGGGCTCCTCTGAGAAGCTAAACATAAGATCCTATCTTTCAGCACCCATCTCTGATATTACAAGGAGAATATTCTCTAACAATTTTTTCACATCAGAACAGCTGCTTATTCTTGGCTTTCTGATTCAGATTTTTACAAACAAAGGAGCTATTGCTGCAGTTTCCCTATGCACAGGAAATCCTCTTATCTATATTCCCCCAACTGGAGTGGTCAGGAGTTGATAATATTAAAAGACAGAACATTGGCTGTTACTGTAAGCAGAGTTTTCACACAGCTGTAGAGCGGTAACCAATATGTGCACTAAGCTTGTCCAGCCTGTCTGTGTAACCTATCACCTTCCTCCACATGTATAACTTTTAAGTCTTTATGAGAGTGAAGCAAGCTTAAAAAAGCCCAGAGGACAAGATGATGGTTTGATTTTCGTTTTGTGTAAACAAGAAGTAGATCTTTCCTATGCCAGTGTTAGTGAGGCCACACCTTCTTGTGGAGGAAAGTAATATTGCTACACCGTAGAGAAGGAACAAAATTATCTCACATCTGACAGTATAAACAAAAGAATTCAACTACTGGTGTAGCTTTATCTAACAAATTTTTTTTAGCTGAGGAAGCAATCATCTGCAGACTAATCACCTAGGCTGCATGACCCTTTTCCTCAGCTCAGGAGACTTAAGTGGGTATCCAGGTTTACTGGATCTGGATCTCTGATTTTTTTTTTTCTTCTTACACCCTCTGATGAGAGGTGAGGAATGGGGGATGAGTTTTGCAACTGATATTTTAGAACATCAACAAAGTGAAAACAGCTTTTAATCTCTGTGGATATTATTCATTGATTCTCTTGAAAAGGCATGACAGTATGATTTAATACAAATCAAGCTTCTCCTCTTTCAGCTGATTTCTATTTAAATGAGTTCACTAAAGTCCTTTAGCAAAAGCAAAAATTGGTTATCAAAGTACAATGACATGCAGGTTGTTTTGCATAGTAATGAATTTTATATAAAAGCTCCCTGAAGTAGGGATGTGCCATCTTGGAGCATTTCAGTACACAAACGATTCAATGGAGTGCCGTGCAATTACATCTTCACTGATTATACCAACTTTTCTCTAACTTGCATGAAGTACAAAATAGAATATAACGAATACATATTGTGCACAGTTCTCCTGAATGAGATAATCACACTCTGAACTAATGGTTTACCTTAGACTTGAAAAAAGCACTCAACTTATTTTGTGGGGTAAACTGTAACAGCTGAGGGATGCATTCTTGTCTGTCAAGTTAGGAAATTATTGTAAATAAAAAGTAGGGGTTTTTAAAGAGCTGGTTTTGGTTGGTTGGTACTTTTCTTTTTAAACTTGTTATCTAGAAATATTTTTCTGAAGTGTTCTGCCTGTGGCAGGTTGAAGAAAAAAACCCTGCCCGAAGGCTTTTGGTGTAAACTGATTAATTGAATTATTCCCTTCCATGTTACGGTTTGCCCATCTTATGGGATGAGAAAGTTTTCTCGAGAGGGCACTGCCCCTTTAAGAAGCTGCGGGCTCAGGCGGCTCGGGGACTTCCGGGGCTCGGGGCTTCCGGGGGTAGTCGGGACTTGCGGGGCTGTTTCCCGGACGGCTTCGGGGGCTTTTCTCGGGTTTTTCTCGGCTCGTTCGCGGCTTCTCAGCTTCTCCGGACACCCCCGGCTCCGCTCTGCGGGAGTCACTGCGGGACTTCAGCTTCGTTCCGGGAAAGAGGCTTCTCCAAACCCTGCAGCTCGGCTCTGGGGACCTTGCAGGCTGCCGGAGTGGACCGTGCGCCGGGGCAGCCCCCGCCACGCCGCCTGGGACAGACTGTTCGCCTGGAGGTTTTTCTGCTGCCGCAAAGCTTTACCCTCTTTGTCTGCTGCTTTGATTTCTTCTCTGCGTCAACGAGAAAGCGGTAGGGACAGCGTTTTCTGCATATTACAGCCCGGCGTTCATAACAGCCGCGGTTTCTTTGTTCGCTCCACGAAAGCGCACACGTGGCCGGTGCCATTTTTCTGGACTGCACGTGGCACCGTCCCCCTTTGTCTCTGTTCTTGTGTTTAAAACGCTCACCTTTCCATCCTGCACAGATTCTCAGATTTTGCATTGGTTTTTCCCTGCATGTTATATATATTGTTCTAGTTTTAATAAAGTTTTGTTTCAGTTTTCCAAACGTTCAGAGGTCTCACAAAAATCTTTTATTTTTCCTTTTCATATCTCTGCTTTTGAACCCTTTTCTCTCCCGGAGGAGAGGGGTTCGGGGATAGGGAAGGACTCGTCCCCGTGCATCGGCTTGCCTCAGCCGACCGGCGACACTGCCCTAGGAAGACATTCATTACAGTTATTTCTGAATGCCAGCTGGAAACTTCTGGATTCAGAGATAACCCCACAATAGATCAGGAAATAGAGCAGGCATTTGAGAATAGGAGGGGTCAGATCTAAATATCTATTTTGTCTGTGACAGGGTTATGAACCTCAACTGCTAATTCTTACCTATGTTTTAGAGAGCTTTGGTAGAGCTCCCTTTATGCGTCACGTTGAGTCTTTTTGGCTTCGTGTAACTGATTTGAGGTAGGCAAGGGACACAAATCTGAGTGTCCAGAACACAGACAGCTGTGGATTCTTTCATACAAAATGCATGAAAAGTTTTCATCAGAGAATGGAGAAGGGGGGAAAAAAAGGAACATTGTGATTTTTCATGAGATAAGGCTTCCATTTCCCCACTGGCTGTCATCAAAATCAGCTCGTTAGTACTCTGCTCCTCTAACTTAGAAGGAAATAGCCAAGGAAATACCATAGACGGTAGTAAGAGTTGATATTGTTTTCTATATGTACCTTGGTGAAAATACAACCTCATAAATCCCATCTAACTGCTCAGCATGTCTTTAGAGTGCTGCCAGGTGAGATCATTCAGCTAGCAACATGATCACAGTGGTGATAGAAACAAAGGACTTGATTGAATTAAAAGGTAGTGTTGGACTTTGTCTTCCCCAAGGTTTGCCTTGAAAGAAAACATTTCAAGCCAGAGAAAAACTAAACTAGAGGTGTGGCCAGTTTACAGAGATGCTGCAGCTTCACACAATAGCTTAGGTTGGAAGGGATCTCTGGACTCTCCAAGTCCAGCCTCTCTTCAAAGCAGGGCCAAACTCAAAGCTTGGTCCAGGTCCATGGGACCTTGGCCCAATGAGTTTTGAACATCTCCAAGGATGCAGCCACTACAGTCTCTGTGGGAAACCTGCTGTATTGCTTATTTGCATCTCTTTTCCTTATATCAAACAGGAATTTCCCTTACTGCAACTTCTGACTATTGCCCATTGCCCAAGCAATAATTCCTGATACAGACCATCTAATAATTCTTAATGTGGATAGCACAGGCATCCCCAAGGTCAACAACCTCTAACTTAATTCTGTCCAGTCAGTTATTTAGTGGTTTTGTTTCCAGAACGTCTAGTAAGAATCTTTTATTTTCTTTTTTTTTCAAGAAAACATTTCTTGAAATGATATTGCATTCTCTGTGAAGAATATTAATTTACCCTTCCAGTAGCTCTACCTGAGAGCTAATTTACATTGCTTCAGGCTTCCACTATGTAGCAAAATTTCTGGAAGAATTCTGTTCTCTCTGGTGTGTTTGCTTGACTGATAAGTAGGTTCTAATTTAATTTATTTGACTACAAATTGCTCTCACCTACCTGCTTCAGCTTTTTGCTGCTTTTCAATCTTTTCCAGTCTCCCTAGCAAGGAGTCAATTTTTGATTTGATTTGTGTTAATTCTTTCTTGATTGTTTGCAGCTCATCTGATTTCACTGTGGAAAGAGAGCAAAGATGCAAAACATAAAATAAACTGTGTTTGCAGCCTCCCACCCCGTAAACAAAACAAGTTCGTTTTTCTTTCCTCTGTAGTACAAAGTCTACTCTCCCATTTCTGTCAGTATTTTTAGAGATTTAACTTTTAAAGTGAACATTGTTATTTAAAAATGCTGAATTCTAGGAAATCACAGGATTCTAAGCCCTAGTGGCAAGAGCTTATGTGAGATGTTTTGCTCTGTAATAAACATTTCAAGCAAAACATCTCAAGGGCATTCTTAGTAAATCCAAGTAACTTTTACTGAAATACAGCCGATAGAGAATGATTCAAATATGACAGACAGTTAACAGTCTTGCAATGCTACTTTGCTGGACTATTTTGTAATCATAACAACAATAAAAAAAAGATTGCTCCCAGTAGCAGTAAGTATTTTTCAACAAGAGTGAATAGTAACATAAATGCTAGGGCAGCTGGAAGTGCAATGTTATGTTCCAGTCAAAACTTCCTTGCAATAGGTATTACGTGTTATGGCTTCAAAAACTTTCACATCTGGTAATTTCTTGTATTTTTCCCACCTATGGATAATGTATGAAAATATTTGTTTTTATGATCACATCCAGAGACATGGAGGCAATGCCTATAAATTAAGAGCTGAAATTTCCAAATCTTTGTTGCATTGCATTACTCTTCATTTATGTTCATTATTGCACTCCCATTGTCTAATGTAAGAAGGAATAACTGCTTTGGAGGTGTTTTGGCCTTCAGAATAAACAGCACTGCAGGACTCATGAATGACCTCATTATTATGACATTATCAGGACATGTTTTTATGCTCAGAAGATAGTCCAAAGAAATCCACATGCCCTGTCTGTGCTAGGATATCACGTTAGAAAGACCAAGAGAAAAAAAAAGGGAATTCTGTGATAGCATGGGATAATAAAACCATTTATGAAGGTAGGTAACATAGCTGTTACTCAACAACTCTTGTAGGAAGAAATGGGCCATCACCTTAAACTGAGAAGGACTGGGAATGGAAAAGCAGTATTACTCATTCATCTTTACTGTTGCTGAAGGAGCACGTGCACTGACAATGGGAGGGCCCTTAGTGAGCCAGGGAAAAGGGATGTTCTGCCGTGGAGAAGGACATGCTGCCTTTCTGTCCAAAGGGTGTCTTGACTGCATCTCGCCCTATCAGTCCTGTTCGTTGGCTCTTGGGCATGTATCTCCTAGTGGTGTCTCATGGGTATATTTTATCAAACAGTCAAAATCTGATGATGAAGTGTGCAGGCAAGTTACTGCCAGCTTCAGCTGTAGTAAATGAGTGTGTGTTTGCTTCAAAATCAGCCTTACTGCAAACTTGGAGCACATTCACTGAGGTTGAAACCAAAGCTTTTCATCTTAGAGATTGAGTCACGTGCATTATAGTCATAACAAGTCAGCTGAAGGCAGTATGTTGCTGTATGTGGTAATGAACTTGTTTAATCATGTGCTTATATTGAGAAATTGCGTATCTCAGAGTATCATAGCCTGAAATCTCTGATCTCACATCAAATGAATGGCAGGGCTTAGAGAACAAAGCTTGTAAGTAACCTTTGTGCTAGACCTTTATATGCTATACCGCACTTGATGGAATTATTCTGTATATTTATAGAGCAAGGCCTTAGAATGTTCCTAGAGAAATAACGGGTCACTGTCCAATCTCTCAGATCTGTAACAAAATGTTAAGATTCTGACAACTGTGTATTTAGAAGGTTACTGCTTCCCCAGGGGCAGTGGTTGGTCCATGCTGGAGAAGCAGAGCAGCACAGATTCCAGGGTGAAATGGTGTGAATCTGTCCAATGGGGAATGCTAAGTGTTTGCAGCAACCCACTTTGAAGCCAGCTGGCAACACGTCCCATGTGGCCAAGCTGCTGTATTAGAGGTGCTCCCTTGACTGGCAAACAGCAAGCTTGACAAGGCTAAAAGATCAAAAGTCAGATCACAAGGACCCTAACAGTATTTATTCCCAGCCTAAAAAGCAAAGCAGAAAACATTTTCACTGAGTTTGGTAAGGAAGCTGGCACATTCAACTCAGGTCAAACCTTCTGCTTCACAGGGTCTTCCCTGCGGTGTCTCAGTGAGAAACCAGTTTGGGAATAAGTCTGCATAAGAGGGAACACAGACACAACAGTGATGACACTCTAAGAAACAAAGATGCTATAAATCACTGAGGAGTTTTATTGCTACCTTGCAAAATTCCCCTATGCCAAAATTGTTTCCTCAAGCTTTTGTCACTGACTCTGCAACTTATCATTCACATTTAATGAGGTGATTCCATTATACAGTCAATCGCTTCAAGTTAACACTAAAAAGGACTGAAAGAAAAAAGAGGAAAGATTTTCAACAAATCTGCACAAGTTCCAAATTTCCACCCCATTTCCAACATTGTGATGATGTAATTATTTGAGTTGCTTATTGTCTTAATTTGCAGGGTATCGTACAAATCTTCAAAATCATCCTACTACAGAAATTCCAGTCTCAGTTCTATTGTACTGGGTATTTCTGTGGTAAGCAGCAATTACTAAAGACAAATTGTGAAGGGTCCTGATGGACAGCAAGTTGAATATGAGTAATACACACTTATGACAAAGGTGGCCATCAAGATCCTGGGCTGCATTAGGAGTAGTGTTGCCAGCAGGTTGAGGGAGATGATCCTTCCCCTTGTCATGGTTTAAACCCTGCTGGCAACTAAGCTGTACGCAGCTGCTCACTCACTTCCCCCAACAGCAGGATGGGGGGATGAAAATTGGAAGGGTAAAAGTGAGAAAACTCATTGGGTGGTGATCAGAACAGTTTAATAATTAAAATAAAACAAAATAATAATAATAATGACAATATTATTATTATTATTAATAATAATAATAACTGAAAAGGAAAATAACAGAGAGTGAATTAAAACCCAAGAAAGACAAGTGATGCAAATTTAAACAATTGCTCACCACCAACTAACCGAAGCCCAGCCAGTTCCTGAGCAGCGGTCCCCTGGCCAACCTTCACCCTAGTTTATTGTTGAGTGTGATGTCATATGGTATGGAATAACCATTTGGTCACTTGGGGTCAGCTGTCCCGGTTGTGTCTCCTCCCAACTTTTTGCGCTCTCCCAATCTACTCGCTGGTGGGGTGGTGTGAGAAGCAGAAAAAGCCTTAACTCTCTGCAAGCATTGCTCAGCAGTAACTAAAACATCCCTCAATTATCAACATATTTCCAGCACAAACCCAAAACACAGCACCATAGTAGCTACTATGAAGAAAATAAACTCTATCCCAGCTAAAACCAGCGCACCTCTCTACTCAGCACTGGTGAGGCCACATCTGGAGTACTGTGTCCAGTCTGGGCTCCTCAGTACAAGAGGGAACGAAGAAATCAAAGCCAGGTTCTTCTTGCTAGTGCCCTCTAATACATCAAAGATCATTGGCACAAATTAAAGGACGTGAAATTCCATCTAAACACAAGTAAAATACTTTTTTTTTTCCCCCCCGTGTGAGCGTGGTTAAACACTTGTACAGGCAGCTCAGAGAGCTGTGGAGTCTCCATCCTTGGAGACAGTCAAAAGCTGTCTGGACTCGGTCTTGGGAAACTTGCTGTAGGTGACCCTGCTTGAGCAGGGCAGTTAGACCAGATGAGCTCCAGAAGGTCCTTTCCAACCTTAACCATTCTGTGATTCTGTGGTTCTGTGGTATAGAGCTTGGGAAGATCTTTAGGCTTTTTAAGCACAGTGTTACAACAAATACAAAATGTGAAGAATGTAAATACTGTACTTCCGGTGTCCTGCCTTGAGTATATACATTCTCCTTGAAAACTTCATGGGTTTTTTTTTCTTTTAAATTGATCTCAGGCAAGAAATAAAGCAGTTGATAAACATGAAGTCAGAGCTGCATGTGTCCAAAATATCTGTTCATCTGCTTTTCAGTAACAGAATAGGAAAATAAAGTAGCTTACTGCCTTCCCACCCCCCTCCATTCCCCCATTAGCAGATAAACAAAGGCCAACAGGTGACAGAAATGCATGCATTGAAAGGTAAAGAAATTACTAATGGAATTCCTCAAGCACTGCATCAAACTGGCTAAATATCTTCAATAACTTTGATGCAAAAAAGTAAATAAACAGGTGAAATTTGCTGATGACATGAAATTGGAATGTATCTTCTATTCAGAGTGAGCTGGTCTGGAAGGAGGAGTCAAGCGATTTTAAGGAATGCTAGATTAGAAAAAGATGAAAAATAATTGCACTGAAAAAAGTCCTGGACTTGATTGACTAACAGCGGAACTCCTACTCTTTATATCAAAGCTCATCAGTGGAAAAAGCCAGAATTACCTTCAAGTGTAGTTGTAACCTGAGGTTGACACTAGGCTGTCACCGCAATACAGCCATGAGAACGAAAATACAGTGCTAGGACGTGCCAAAGGATGTATTGCTGAAGATGGGGAAGCGCAATGCCGTGCACGAGGGCCTTGTGAGAGCTCATCTGGACTGATGTGTACAGGTGGAACCACTGAATTCTAGAAGGGCCATGGGGAGAAAGGCCATGAATATGACCATGAGAATGGAAAGCCTGTAGTGTGACAGAGATTTTTACTTGTTTGCCTTAGAAGGTGAAAGAAAATAAAACTTTTAAGCTAAGACGGTGTTGGCACAACAAACGCATTTGAACAAATGAGAAACAAATTTAAGCTGGAAATTAGAAGAAACAGAGACAGACAAAACCCAAATGCTAATGAGCTTTAAGGTGGAGCATAAAGGATTAGATGATGCAGCTACTTGCAGTAGTAAGGAATTAGATTCAGTGACCCTTTGCAGCCCTCTGCCAGGAACACAAGAGCCTTCCAGAACGCATCTTTCATTGAAATATCTAGTACTACTGATGACTTACAGCTCTATTTGTGAAGCAGTTTTTGCCATAACTACAAATTGATTCCTCCACAAAGTATGATTCAGATTTCTTTGAAATGTCATGCATTTTTATCTAAGCCCTTCATGTTTAATGTAAAATATTTTATCATATTGTATTATTTTAGATTTCACTGAAAAATGGGTTAGCTGATGAAGCTAAATATAAACTATAAAAGTCAAAATGAATTAATTTAAAGGCATAATTCAGTACATATTGTGACATCTTAATTATCTACTCCTTAATCTCAGGCACACGACATAAAAAATTTGATAAGTGTTTTCCTCCTCTATTCAGATGTGTAAAGTGAAAGTGCATACTCCAAGAGCTTCAGTGTCTATATTGCCAGAAAAGTGAGTTTTTCCCAGGTCTAGGTAGTAATCTGCATCTGCTACCTCATACCATTAACATGGAGAACTACTACGTGTATTTTCCACACCAGCATGTTTCATTATGTGAGTTACTTCTGATAATGTCTAAAGGTTGATTTATTTTTTTTTCCCTACTCTTTGGAGTTAAAAAGAAACCAAAATATTGACAAATGATCTTGAAAAATCATAGATTCAGGAAAGAAATTAAATCCTCCTAACTTATTTTGGTTTTTTGGAAACAAACTTAGAAAACATTTTGCCACTTTTGGTAGAACAAAAATTTACTCCATTGGCAGACATTATTTTTGCAGATGTACTCATCAGTGAGCAAAGCATTTTTGCTATTAGTTTTTATAACATTTTTGTTGTGTGCCACAACAAACTTCTGTCTTTGGATTACTGGTTTTCAGAGTGAGTCCCTCTAGTTCTGATAATTTCACTGAGGAGTTCCCTGCGTTCTGACCTTTAATACCACAAGTATGGGTTCATTTTCTGTGTCCAGCCTGAGTGTGGAGTACAGCTATGAGAACAGTTATGGCTATGAGATTTCTACTTAAATCTGAAAAGTCTATTAGGGGATGTGATCTCAGAGAGAGAGTGAGAGTTTTACTATGTGGGGGCAATACCGTTTTGACAGAGTTAATTCTGAACCCGTGATTAAGCTGTTTTACAGTCTCGAATTTCATTAAAACCCCAAATAGCTTCTTTCCCACTAACTATGTTTCTCCCTAACTGGCAATAAATTACAATTAGAATCAACAGTGCATTAGTTCAAGCGGTTCAAATTAGCAGTGTAAAGGGGCAACAAAAAATTAAATTGTTTCATCCCACAATTCAATATAAGCAACTTTTCCAAGAAAATGACAAAAGAAGCCTCAAAACACACATTCTCTACTTTCCAACTTGAAGCCCCTGAGGGAATGACTTGGTTATTTCTCTGATAATCATCTTACAATAAGGTGATTACATTCCTGTCCAAGTCAACAAAATCATATTTCTACATTTATGATGGGCTGGTTGGACTTGACAAAAAGGGAAGTAATTCTATGGGGAAATGAAGCATGGAAGTCTGTGTACTGTGTGTCTGACTCCATTTAAAGGTGTGCTGCATGCAGAAAAGATATTTTCTGCAATTTATTGCAGCGTGATGAATAGTCTCTGCAGTTGTGTTCCAGTTCCTGTTGTAAAGAATGGAGGGTGGAAGCCTGACAGGGGTCACAATGTCAGCCCATGTTTTTAGTGATGCATCTTGCAGCTCTCTCTGCAGTGCTAAAGAGCTGGATCCAAAGATCATATTGTCACCTGGAGCCCTCAGACTGACATTTTTAGACTTCAAGTCACAGTTGAATACATTGAAAGATACTTGCACCGGAGCATAACACTGTGTGTTAGGATCTCTACACTCCTGATTGCACTTCCATTAAATAATTTACAGGTTCTGCAACATTTGCCATGCTATGCAGACAGCGGAGGTCTTATAGCAATTGGCTGTGGGTATTCACAGTAGGGTTGAATCCTGTAATTTACTTTATGCTCTCATTATTGGTAATGATCATCTAGCCAGTTCATTCACCACAGACTTGTGTGTGATTCAACTGTACAGCCAACAGAACCTCTCTTTCTCAGAATGCCATCCTTTCCAAGGCACTACTTGAGCTGCTTGTTCCTCAGTGTACAATGTTGTCTTTATCACATTTCAATTCTTTCAGTCACATGTATGTTTATTGCATGTTTATTACATTGGTTTTATTTCAAGGTCTTTGATACCATCAATTCATACAGTAGGATCAAGAATGGATTCTAGTGGGCTCACCAGAAGTCAACCTTCTTTGTCAGATGCTAGTGTGTGAGATTTGGATATCTTATTCAAGCAGAGTATATAATTGGCTCATGCTGATGCCATAATTTACTGCTCTTGGAGTAAGATGTACTGTTGGTGGATTCACTTATTTCATGGTTGAGTGTAAGACTGCATGATGCTTTGTTTGCCAGTCTGGTACTGCAAGTGTCTTACTGAAGTCCCTTCATTCTTTCTAATATCTGATCCCTACCTGATCTTTCTCTTCCTCTTCCAGTGACGCTTCCAAGGAGAGTATCACTCCACATAAGGGGCAGGGGAAGACAGGTGGGTGCTGAAAGATGCACGAAGAGGAAGATGAAGTTCCCAGGACATACTATGGGGTGGGGAGCTTGGTGAACAGGAAGGAGGAAATGCTTATCGTTCATCAGCTCTTCTAAGGCCAACTCACTAAAGAAGGATTGAATAGCCCCAAGTTGCCAGTCCTTTTTGGGACTCCCTTTAGAGCAAGCAAAGACACTTTGCATCTTTCTACCCTCAAAGGAATCTGGCGAAAAAAGCACTCACAACCCCATCTCCCCTGTCCTGCCTACCCCACCCACCCAGCACTCCCCCCCACCCCAGCTCACATATAACCCTCAAGTCTCAACAGAAATCAGTGCACTTCTCTCAATATTATTAGCTTTGCTTTATTATCAGCTGTTCACAAGACTTCACGGAATGTAAGCAGTCATGATGATAGGAAATTTTAAACAGGCTTCTTCTGAGGCCAAGGGAGTAGGTCAAAAAGTGTTGAAGGGATTTCCTTCAAAAGTTACATCAGCGTACTCTTTGACTTGCAGGAAAGGCATGGCAGCTTTGGTAATCAAACCTGTTTTTCGTGCTAAAGTCTGAGGGTAGGAAATGACTGCCACAGAGATATAGAGTGGAAGCTGTCTGCTTGCAGAAGGTACTAGGACCATTTTTCAGTAATAACGAACTGATATGAACAACTCACATTTGGATCCTGAGGAAGAAGCCCCACTTGAGGTGGATCGTGATGCTCCTTTCACAGAGAAAACCCCTTTGCCTCTGCGAGTTGTTGTCACTGCCACACGGGGACGCTTCAGTGGAATAACGGCACGGGGTGGTGGGGGGACACGACCATGGTAATCAAACAACCTAGAAAAGATTAAGTCAGCTGGACTCCATAAAACCTTCTGTGATTTCATGTCATGAAAGTCTTGTCAACTAAATTTTCATTTTATCTTTGAGAAAATTACCCTTTGAAACAGTAATCACTTTATATCACAGTCAAATTAGATTTCAATGACCTATGAACATTATGTGCCATATTCAAATTTCAGTCACAGACCAGTGCATAGCTCGGATTTTTTGCGTAATTTAAATGAGGGATGTGTTATGGGACTCTGTTATTTGCAGTACGGAAAATCCATAACCTGCTTTCCACAGGTCCACATCATTCAATGCACACAGTAGTACATTTTGTTGTGGTGACTTTTCAGCTGCTTTACTACATGCATGGCTTAAATTCTAGTTTTCTGTATGCTATCCTTAAAGACAGAAAAAGAAATGAACTTTTCTGAAGCAAACCATCACCATAGAGAAATATCTTGCAGTTTGTAAAAAACCAAAATTCTTTAGAGAGAGGGATCTGTATGTCCTTCTGAATGCATAGAAAATATGTCCTATTATATATTCTCTTTATTGGAGGATGAACCAATGTCAAATTACTAAAATACCCAAGCATGCTTAATAAAAAAAAAGTCTTGTTCAAACCAAAACCACTGTAGCAAGTAGATATTTAGAGAATTACCACTACAGTCAACAAAAGATACTCTACAACCAAAATGAACTGGTGTTCCCAAACAGAATACCCCAATCTAAAAACGCAGTTATCAACGGCAACTAACTAACCTACATAGAAGAAAACAGATGCAGCAGCAAAGGTAAGCAAAGCTACAGATATATTTAGAACATAAAAGCTATGGGCTCGGAATATAACAGGTCAAGAGAAGAAAGTTCAAAAAATGAAGAGTTCCGGTTAAGACACTGGAGCAGATCTCAAGTTTCTTTCAAATGATACTTGCAGCTAGTAATTATGGAAATTTATAACTGCATGTTTAATCTTCACAATTCTGACTACTGTCACCCAGCTGGGCAGATAGATACGTATTTGAAAACGGACAGACAAAACCCAGTAATTAATTTACCACAGTGTCTAGGAGCAGGCTGAGCAGGAAGCAGAATCAAACTTAAGTCTTCTAGACTGTTTCCTAGCAAGTGAACTCCTAATGCTTAAATCCCAGGATCCTTACTGTTGTCTGTGTGGTAATCCTACAGACAATGTAACTAGCTCCCTTCTTTGCCATAGCTGCCTACAAAATGTGTCACAGACATCCCACCACCCCCACTGAATTTGACCTCCAGGGAATATTCTGACTGAATAAGCAGTTTCTAGACATTGTGAACATAACTAAACAGCTGTGTATGAGCCCTAAAACATTTTGGGACTTTAAACTGAAATATTATTGTTTGTTGTCGCTCATGATTTATCATATTGGATGATCTGCAGGTTGCTCACAATCTCCCATTTGACATTACTGGGAAAACCTGCTTCAGGAGAACTGTAAGCCATCATGCAAGAGACCATTATGCAGTTATTCCTCCAAAGGTGATTTTTTTTTCCTAGCTTCCAATAGTTCATATTTAGATAGTGCAGTGAAATGCAAAACTATGCTTCCATTTTGACATATATAAAAGGACTGGTATCTAATATTACTATTCTTATTTTTATTTTTGAAATCATGCAAAGCTTTTGGACTTGGTATTTTGTTGCACCAAGTTCTACATATTTCAACAATATGCTGTCTTTAAAAAAATGTTTCCTTTTGCCAGTTTTGGAGTACCCTGACTGTTTTTGTTGTGCTGTAATATGAGAAATGTTAAACAGAAATGCTTAGTTCTAAAGCAATTCTTTGTCCCAATAATTACTAATGTGCATATAACAGTGCCTTCTCTTTCACCCACCATTCTAAATTGTGCAGTCCTGATCTTGTCAATATGTCTTCATACAGGTTTTATTTTACAGCACTAACCGTTTCTGCCACCCTTTTCTGAACCCAGCACTGCTTTAGTCAAGATAGGATAAGTGTATTCTCCCTTCAGGAAGGTTGTAAAATTAATGAGTGTTAGAAAATAAGACCTTCGATTTGGGATAAAACACAGAAATTCAGAAAGTTCAGAAGTTCAGAAATTCAAAGAATCATGACTATATTTCTTAATTTATATTTCCTATACGCATGTTGGTAGTACATTGAACTTCCCATGGGATTTTCTTTTCCATACCTACCATAAAAAGCTTTTCATCCTCCACTTCCCCTAACTTAATCTGACAGAGACCTTTAACCTCCTAAAGTTTTTATAGTTGTCACATCAGGATGTCCAGCTTTGTGAGGTCAACCTTATATTTGGGTTTTCTACCATAAAAGTTCTGCTATCTTAATCCTGAAAGATTTCTAAATCAGAAAATTATACTATTGAATAGATTTATGGACATATTTCACTGTCAGCTGTTTTACATAAGACAGTCACCAAGACAGACACTAAGTTCCACAGAAACAACCTTTAATGTCCAAGAAGTATTTCTTTTGTTGTGGAAATGTAACCATTGTAGTTGTTAATTTGCACTACCCATAATGTACAGAATTAGGGAAAAAAATAAAAACGCATAACTAAAATTCAAGTGGCATAGATCAGAAACAGTATTCTGCTTAAAAACATACAAATCCACTGATGAAATTCGGAGCAGTAACCTTGAGGAAAGCAAACACAAGCCTGTGAAGTTAACTTTTTACAGAACATGAGCTGCTCCTCCTGTCAAGGCTGGACTGAGCAGGATTAAACTGCATTGATGGCTTTTACTCCATATGTTTATAGCTCACTACTTTTAGCTCTGTCCAAAGGGAGCGTGGTCATTTACAAGCAAAACCAAAACTAGTGGCTTGTACTGAATCAACCCCACGAAAAAATCTAACACAAATACATGGTTTCTACATTTTTCCTCCAGTGTTCCTAAGCAGAAAGGTATATAGCACACGGTACTTTAACTTCGAGGTGTAAACTGCTCCCATGCTATTGTCCAATGCTTTACATAAAAGAAATCTCAGATTAGAAGAGTTTGGTGGAGCAATGTTTTTTCCCCTCTGACTCACTTGGCCTATGCTAAACCAGGCCACTGTAATGCAAAGACACAACACTGCTGGATCTCGAGTTGGTTATCTGTGGTCATCCATGTTAACTCTGTTCTGCTACATCTGAATGAATAAAGTCCTACAGTGCCGATCTAGGTTGTGTGTATGTACTCAAGGCACAAGTCTCCAAATGCTCAGGTATCCACACTTCCCCCTATAGAAACACACCAGCTATTCAGCTTGAGGTTTTGCTTCCCTCAAGGTCCTTCTAGACTTCTAAACCTTCTTGGTAAGACATGTTTTCCAGAAGACATTCTATATCTTTTCATACACACGGATGAAAAGACATCGCCATGAGTGTTATAATGAAGAATTTTACATGTGCTATATGTTCCAGTGAAAGTAGGCCTGGTGGAGCTCTGTAGGAAGAAACAGCAAGCAATTAAACTATTAAAGTGTTCATCATAGAAAACGCCCCAAAAGCTCTTAGAGAAGGATAAACCCAAAAGAGCTATTTAATAAGCATACATTTGGTGGTGGTAATCTCCACTCTTGTCATATTCAAACAGTCTTCTGATACACAATAGAAATAATGAATAGTATGTAAAATCAGAACAGACCTGTCTAACGAAATGATGTGATTACATTATAAACAAACAATATAAAAGGTGTCGGATATACAAAAATATAACCACACATACCTGTTGTAGAAATCATCTCTGTAGTAGTCATAATCAAAGACATATCCACTGTGGAAAAACACAGAAAAACAAGAATGAACCGGTTTATAGAAAAATACACATTGATTAAGACTTTTCTGGTAATATTGGCTTATTCTCACATTCCAAGCCATTCTTCAAAGTCTTTCCACTTGTTTTCCACAACCATACACTGTAAATTATATTTATCAATGCTGTTGTCAGCTATTACTATAGTATATTTAGATCAATGTGAAGTCTGGGGCATGCGGAACAGTGTGAACGGTTGACAGCACATATAGAAATGATTTAACACAGCACGACAGCTCTGTAATTAGAGGATCATTACAGGGTAATTCTCTGAGTGATCCCACAGAGTGAGCACTCTAATACTGAAGCCCTCTTCTTTGCTGAGATAACATAGTGTAATCAAGTGGACTAGGAAGACTGTTAAATACATGAAAGATTGGTAAATGAGTAGGTGAGCAGAGATAAGACAATGAATGTGATTTATGAGAAACATGAAAAGGGCTGGACTGTTGGTCCTTGAGTTTGCCAAATCTTCTTTCATCATAAAGAGAGAAGGAAAATGTTAGGAAAATGAATGGTGCAAGGAATAGTGTTACAGAGATACCTTTCCTCTCAGGTTCAGAAGGGAGTATACATACCAATATAGAAAAAGACAGGGACCATCAAGAGAAACAGACATAGGTAGGAAATTGCAAAGGTCCAGGGGTAAAGTATTCTTGAGCTTTCAATTGCAAAGTCAGTCCTAGATTTATCTTCCTAGTTTTGCACTCAATTAACAACTTTCTACCTTTATGGTGAAGAAATAGCAATGAAGTCTGTCTATCTCACACATCCAAAAAATTAGATTCCAAGAGCTAATAAATGGTCTGCATAGAAGAGTCACAAGGGATTTTTACTCTGCCTGATCAAGAATTAGCAGCACAAACCATACATTTTTCACTTGTCTGAGAAGGACAGTTATGAATAGTGAAGGATGAGACACATGAAGAAAGTATCACAAAAAAGAAGAAGCTTTAAATAAGAAAGCAGAAAGGTGGAAAGTAGAGAGTTAGGAAGGGCAAAGCACCGAAGAAAACATTCACTGAAAACAAAGAGAGATGAATGATGGTAGCTACATATTAGTGAAATTTGTCTTCAAAGGGAATGGACTTGTGGATAATTTCTGCTCTTGAAACGCATTGAGCGAAATGTCTTCAATTTATTTTTTAGTGCATATTTTGGAGAATGGGCCAAGAATTATGGAGTTCTTTGGGTTTGCTTTTCCTCATCACATAAGACCTCTTTCCACTTTTCTTCCCTTTCCTATGTTTCAGAAGTTGACCACTTACGAGAGGGAAGAAATAGCATCGGCAGGCTTAAATTACCTCGGTAATCATTTCATCCAAGATTTTTATTTTGAAGTTTGCAATTTACCCTGTCTGCGCCCAGCAAAAACATCCATCAAAGGAGCAGGAGGTCAGGGGACAATTTCCACTTCTGCAACACCTGCCTCAGGTGCAAGTGCCCAGATGGAGGTGATAGGATAAGTTGTACTGTCCACCCACATAATATTGGGCCAGTGCTGAAGATCATGAGACTAACCGGGTGAAAAAGCCAACTGTAGTCCTGTTGGTAATTTGAGAAAAGAAGGCCCTATATGCACTTTGTGTGAAACACTTATTAAATAAAACAGCCCCCAGAGGCCAGAACCCAGCAGCAGGTAAGCTGTGTGTGGCAAAGGAAGCAAAATAACATTAAGTAACAATAGTCATACCTTGTATAATGATCATTTTTCTACATCTTAACACGAAACTAGCAAAATTTTCCCTAAACTAAACAACAGCTCTTATTTTGTCTTTCAAGGTACAGCCAGTTTACGTGAAACTAAGAGGTAGCGGGTAGCAAAGCAATTATTTTATTTAAAGCTATTCACAGTTTGCTGGTGGGTTTATTTAGCTGAATGATTAATAGCTGCAGTAAGCCCATACTTAAGGTTCAATTTATGTTTTTAAGTAGAAGATAACAGACAGTTTGAAGAAAAAAGATTAAATTTAAAAGGCCTGTCACATGAAACCTTTCACCTGGAGTGACATTAATTTAATTTGCATAAAGACCAGATAAATTCCATTTTTCAAGACTGAAAACCATGAAGCCAATGAAGAATAATTCACTTTGCACCAGCTAGAGTGAGGCTGAAGGGCAGCTTTATTTTTCTGTGGAAACTCACCTCCGGCCCACGGGACTCCTGGCCCTTCACTGGGCTTTCAGAGTGTGGAAATTACTTTTCATGTACAAATACAATGACAGAGATGGCTCAAAGCCATCCCCAGGAATGGTGGCACTGATGGGGCAGAGCAGGGAAAGAGGTCTCAGGCAGAGATCTGGATGTGCTAATGAAAAAAGTCAGTAGCATTGAGAGAGGGTCGAATGGTTAGGAAAGGCTCACAGGTTCCTCAGGTGAAGGTAGGTGCAGGCAGTGGAGGTTTTGGGTAGGGAAAATGCAGGAAAGGGTTTCTGGTGTGGCAATGAATTATTTCTCTCCTTCCCTACTTTCAGGTCTCATTCTGTCACTGGACCACTGAGGAGATCATGTGACACAGCATTCTTCATGCAGAATACTTTTATATTGTTGAAAAATATAATTTATATTTTTTTCAATTTTTTTAAATTGACTGTAACATCTTGGATAATTCTTTTCTTTTGAGAGAAGCAGTTCTGCACATCAGTCGACCCCTAAAAATTTAATTCTTTTGCTCTGTTCCCTGTTCAGGTAACTTCTGTCTTGAAGGTGAACTCAGTTCTTTATATTTCTTCAGCTTTGCAAGAACAGCTGATCTGTGGGACCAAAGCAGGAATAAGTAGAAGCACATTTTGGAGTCTGGTTATCACATGGCAGTACAATCTATGAATTCTTATAAATTTTTATGGGTCGCTTATATTACCTTTTAAAAATATTTCATTGCTTCTGAAGCATCTGATACTGTTATCATCTTTAATTTTCACCCAGAGAAACTCCAGTGCCTTTCATATAATGTTTTACAGCTGAAGCTATCTATACAGCTCTTCTACAGATGTTGCTTCTAACCTTAATGTTAGGTGCTTTGGATTTTTGTAAGGTTCAGTATCATCCACTGCTACCAAGAGGTGACTGCAGGTATTCTGTAGTCAGTCTCTCACATGGGCATACACATGGCTTCAGCTACAGCAAACATTATGCAATTTGTCCTTATCCATCTCTTTGTGAAAAGGTTACTGACTTCATAGCTGGGATACGAGATGAAAACGTATTGTAGCTTCTAGCAAGCCACAGGGACTCCTTACTTGGGACCCTTGACAAAGATGTAATAACAGCTACTTGACCCTCAAGGTAGGAATATCACCCAGAGGTAGTAGAGGTGGGTGGGCTGCCATGAGCTCTCAACAGAGAAAAGTACTCTATTCCTTTTTCCCTTTCCCATTACTTAGTCTTCTTGAAGAAAGATGATGGAATTCAGGTATGAGTCATGGAGGAAAGACATTTATCCTTCCACGCTGTCTATTAAAACAAGGGAAGAGGAATAGTATTGTGGGACCTTATTTGTCGGTGTTGACCTGTATGGAATAAGACAAGTAAAGGAGGATAGGTTTAAAGCTTTGGGAAATCTTGATGTAGATCCCTTATATCCATGATCTGGGTCTCTTTTTCACTCCCTGAAATTCTACCTGCAGCTGTGGCAACACCAGCAACATGGAGGCAACATGCTGTAGCTCCCAAGGTTAAGTGTCCTTCATTGGGACTGCTGAGTTAACAGCCCACGGATGCAAGATACCATGTGAAACCCTTAGAGGTGTCTGCAGTTTTATAAAGGCAGTTCCTAGTCCTCTCAGCTGCGAAGCGGTTGTCCCGCATGTGTACTGAAAAGGCTATGAACCAACAACAATGAAAAGAACCCAAAATGCATGACCTAGGAGAAAAACTTCTGTTTTTCCAATGGAGCTCACTTGGCTTTTTTCTTTTTCATTCCTTTTTTTTTTTTTTAGTTGAATTATGATGTTTCATTTATAATAATAAAGACATTATACTGTGAAAGCTACCAGTACATCTCTCCACCTACAGTCGTAATTGTTCTTGCTTATGCATGCCGAGGGAGAGACATAAGCTTTGGTCAGTGCTGTGGTATAAAACATGAAGCAGAAAATTAGCACAGATAATAACTGGCACTGGGGTCAAGGTGACTACACGGCTCTTAACCTCTTGAGAGTTATTCCTTAGCAACCCAACAACCTGTGTTACAGAGGCTGCAGGAAATCACTCGCATGGTGTTGAATACCAAATACTCAGCAAGCTGGAAGCAGAGAAAGGTCTAAACGAGCCTGTGAACTGGTGGAGTCGGTGGTTTCCTAATGGCACTGTAAGCAGGCAGGTTACTTACCCACAAACATGCCATCTCTGCAATATTAACAGCAGAATGGCGCGCATGCTGCTGTTTTTAAGACAGGCAGTAAAAGACACGGTAATGTTCACACTGAGGCAAAGAAAACTCATCAATAAAATGTTTCTGTTAAGCAGAAGTCACAATCCCTTTTTCTTGCCTATTATCACCAAGAAATCTTGTACAAGCTATCTCTTTTAGCTTCGCTTAACACTACACCTGCTTTAAATTGCATATGCCTGAAAAATAAAGGATTCCTCAAAGACTGTATTTTCAGAATTATGATGCTGTACATATTCAAATTTCCTAACAACAGTTGCACGTGTCAATCAGGCAAATGCAAAATTAAGCTTCTGCATCTTTGAAATAAACCCGTGACTGTAATTATGTCTCTATCTGATGATACTGTATATTGAAAATACTTTATTATAGTGTAATCTTTCTTGCGTTCTGTGTTCTGTGCTCACAAAAGATTGTTCTAAACTAATGGTCACAGGCTTTTAGTTTACTTAGCTCCAAACACTAGTGTAACTGACTTCTGTGAGTTATTCTGACTTTGAATAGTTAATGCAGAACAGAGCAGAAATACCTTTTGTTATTTTCATGGCAACAAGAATTTCTGTCTTGCGTGTGAGTCACTATTAGCTAAGATCTCTTTTTCATTCCGTAATTACAAAGATGCATTTGTAAATCATAAATGCTGACAAACCAGGCATAATGCATCTTAATTCAATTGACAGTGCTATCACCATTTATACTGTCAATTGCTTCTCTGTTGTCAGGGCTGGATAAAAATATTAAATACAAAATCAATATTTCTTAAATCAAACTCTTTTTAGGAGGCACATATCAATGTAATGGTTGAAACTACTATTCCAGTCACTTGTAAAATAATTTCTCTTGTCATATAAAAGGAATTCTAGATATTGTTCCTGTTGAGTGCAAAAGCGAATCAGTTTAAACTGACGTGATGTTAAAAAAAAGGAGTTGAGTGAGGGTAACGAGATGATTTAGAGAATAAGCGTTGGGAAATAGAAACTTCCCCTGTTAGAAAATTAAACAGGTGGCAATGAGTTTCATGAGCTATTGAAAAAAGGTGGAGATTTCAGTGGATGGTTGCCTACATTCCCCAAAGACATGAGTTAAATTGGTGGGCTGAATCCCACCTTTACTGTAGAGATGATTCAATTTTAGATAAGGCTGAGAATGCTGACGCAAGTGGAAGCACCCTTCTGTTTTGCAGTTCAGTCTGTGTATTCTGCAGAGAAAGAATATTCTCTGCTTTTTGCTGACATACTTAGTGACAAAAGACAAATTTTGGCAGTGATTCTTTCAACTGATATGTTCTTGGAGCAAAAAAAAAGGGAGCTGGAAGAGGAAAAATAATTGGGGAAAAATAATTGCAGAAAAGTATTTTACATTAATTTTCATAGTGCAGTTGTGACGGTAAATAGGTATAGTTAAAACCAAAAAATAATCACCAAAATCCTCAACCACTTGTCCCAAAATGCCAAATCATTGAATACAAGCTACTTTCGTATATTTCAATTATGGATAAATTTTCATAGCAATTTGGTAACCATAAGTTAATAGAAGTTTTATTCTAATTCTACATGTTCATTCAATTAATAAGTGCAAGGTAGATTTCTTTTTATTTTCCATGAGGTTGCGGAGATGTATGAAGTCGAGTTTTAAAAACTATAGCAAGGAATGTAGTGCTGTAAATGGAGATATTTTTTTCTGCAAAACTGAGGAGGTTTTGGCAAATCTAAAGAGGTACATTTTGTCCAAGCAAGATGTGTACGCATAAAATAGCTGACATACAGTACTCCATTTTCCATTAAAGTATTTTTCTACAGTCACTAGGCAGAATTTATTTGCAATATGATTAGGCTGCATTTTTTTCTATCTTCAGATAGATTCCTTTACCCTTGTCCTCTCTTCTAGAGAACTACTTCCCCCATGAAATACATTTGGGAAAACTGTTGAACTTACTCTGCAACCTAAATTTTAGGAAAAACTTGGGTAAATATTCAAAGTTATAGATACACAATTAGGTAATTAGGCCACTTAGACACTTTCCTGTAGGGGATTAGACAGAGCTTGTGAAGCAGAGGACAGCAAAGACATCGAGATCAATCTTCAGACTCTGGGGATCAACTGGTCTGGGAGCTCTTTTTGTCAGCCAGATGGGCACAAGAGATGCAGGGATTTTGGGGCAAAATTTAGCCCCAACAATTTTCTGTACAGCTAAATGCTAAATATTAGAATTACTCCTAATAAAAACTGCTCATTGTGGCTGCAGGGACAATCTATGCTTAACACTGTTAGCCTGATGCTTTTTGGAAACATAACAGTAGCCTTTGTAAGTAAAGAAATCTGAGTAAAAAAATACCTGGCCTCTCTCCTCCTGCTGTTAAATGATTTTTCTGTCATCAAAAGCAAGCTCCAATTGCTTATGTTTCCCATGGGAACATTTTATAATAAGGTAATGAAAAAGCTTTCCAGTGGCCTAACCATTTCCCAAGGTGTCCTTTAGTTGTGTAGAGTGACTGTGAAATTCTTGATGTCCATAGCACATTTTTTTTTAGTACAAGAGTCCTGCCTCTTAAAAACATGTTTTAAATTCACTGTATTCAAGGTACCGCTGTCAAACCATACACATATGATTGATTATCCAATTATTAGTAACAGTGGATACATTGCAGGAGCGTCATTTAACTTGGTTTGACAAGTACAGCCGACTGTCACTGACAGGTGAAGGAATAAGTGATGGGTTTAGGCTTTAAAGTGTAGCTGACAGACTAACCGCTTAAGATTACAAAAACAGACCTCTGAAAACTTTATGTACTCTTCAGAGAAGCAGTCTGAGAAGCACAGAATGAAACAGAAAAGCACAGTTCACATGCTTTCCCGTTTTCAACCTGTCAGGAAGCTTAAATTGAATTTAATTCTGTTCTCATTTACACTAAGTTTACAGATGTAATTTAATTATTTTGGATTGAGCAACTCAAGGTTTAAACCAGCAAAATGTAGACATGAAAGAGACCATAACTGTTTGTTTTTCCAAGAGTGAGCTTTGGAAGTGAAATTACAGTATAAATGGAAACACCAGGTAGTGTGAATCTGAGAAAGCATTCTTGTTCTCATGACCCTCTGTGAAATAATTTCCATGGTAGGTGGATATGGGAAGTGCATTTGATACAAAGGAGATTCTTCTGTAACTGAGCACAGGACTAGTCTGGTCAGGGATGAGTGGAAAGGGCAGTTGTGCATCACACAACCAATAGTGCATCCTCTAGACCGGTGCTAACTATGTGACTACACTTTCACTGGTTTTTGACAAATCTGTGCCTCCTAATGCTTCAGCAACCTGGAAGGGCACTGAAAGTCCATTCACTTTCTGTATACATGGTGAAGAAAACAGTATTTCTTCTTTGTAAGAGAATAGGAAGTCACAAAACAAAGGAATTTCTAAAAAAACCTTTTGATTTACAGAAGAAAATTCAAGTATCTCCACTTTGAATGACCTCACTGTAAATCCAGAATAAAGCTGTTGAATGAAAGGGATCAGATACAATTGTTTATGTTAAACCTATGTCTGGAATTTTCCATTAAATTCATTCTCATAAGGGAAAGAGGATTTTTGTCCCCGGTGACTTACCTGAGTGTAGTATGTGGAAAACAGCGTGATGGCTGGTCATGGTATTGGTATTGCAGTTTCCCTATATGCTTTTGGACTTATGGTAAAGGTACTGACTTCTTGTCATACAGATATGACATGAATATGAATCATCTAGCTGGAAACTTTCTACATATCATTTCTAATTTGCAAGGAAGTATTGTTTGACACTTACCAAAAGACCTTCTTCCCCTTAGGGAACCTCCATATGGGTTTCTTTTGCCTGCTCTATGTCTCAGCTGACTTGCAAGGCTGGCCCCTTGGCCTCTGCAACTTGCCTTAGGCTTGGGACGCCTTGGAAAAAGCTTAGACACATTTTCCTTCTGCAGCAGACAAGAACTGAGGTTCTGTGCCTATCTTTTTGAGGAATGCCTCTTTTGCTTAGGGAAGGATCTTTCCCAAGTTTCCTCATGCGCTTGTGCTCTTGCCTTCCTGGGCACGCAGGGAAGACAGTGCAGTCTGGGCACTCTCCTGCGTTACTCTGCCTGGTACATTTCTTTATGGTTATCTCCACACTCTAA
The DNA here is from genome assembly GCA_009769605.1 of Bucorvus abyssinicus. Taxonomy (NCBI): domain Eukaryota; kingdom Metazoa; phylum Chordata; class Aves; order Bucerotiformes; family Bucorvidae; genus Bucorvus; species Bucorvus abyssinicus. The sequence continues at coordinate 6,615,663 of CM020033.1, read as the reverse complement.
GGGTTTACTCCACTGCTTGGTTCACTAACAGGACACCCAGCAATATGGGGAATTAATCGTTTCCTCTCTTCCTCGTTCAAGGTTTTTTGATGAGCATGTCTGATGTAGAGTTTGATCAGGTTGCATTCTTGGCTTCAGGTTTAACCCATTTTCCCCAACTCTAAGCTCCTTAAAGTACAGTAGTCACGTTTTGTAAATCACATATTGTAACCTCTGTCAAACATTTTGATACCATAACTGGTGTTAACTAAATGGTCCACAGTTTGACTGTTATATTTAAAAAACAAAACAAACAAAACACAATAAATTTGTGGACTTCAGTAATTTTATGTGTTTTATGTTATCTTTTATTCATCTTTTCCCTTGCTCTCCCTGGATATTACAGGACCTCTTCTGGAGGATCCTTCACATCACTGTATTAAGCTCAAAGAAAACAGCTGCACAGCTCCATGTTTTGACAATTTGCTTGCAGCATGTGGGCAAGCTTCATTAGCTTATTGTTATTGTCTGTTAAGAGCACAATCCTAACGTTTGTGCATAAGATACCACATTCCATGGCTATAATGCTACAACTGAGAATGTTTTAAATCCTGCTTGAGGACAACATTTGAAAATGTTTCTCTAGTCTCATCAACACCAGCGAAAATGATTCTATGCATATAAAAATTAAATATTAATGCATTCAGACTCTGATTTAGAAAGGCATTAATGTCTTAACTAAGATGTAGTAACCATCATGGTTCTTAGACAATGATCTATATATCCATCTTTTCTCTTCCATACAGATTAAGTTCATAACATTTTAGATATTAAGAAAATGGCCACACAAAAGAGGGCTTGGAGAGATTTTTGCTTCCATTATTGCCATTTTCTGTAGTGTGTATCCCTAGATCATGTGGTCACAGTCCCTGTCAGATTAAGGCTTTACTTGCACTGGTATGCATCTGGGCTAGTACACATTTATAGAAAGTTTCATTTCAAGTGTTTTATCACTTGGGAAATGCACATGAGAAATCAACAACACAGACACATCTTAGACTAAATTTGGTTTTATATAGTCTACTGAATTAAGCTACCATAACAATGTAGTGCTGAGAATTGCTTCCAGCATCTCTTCCCAAACCACAAGACTCTGTGAAGGAATTAAAACTGTTAAGCTCACTCTCTCTCAACCTGCTCCTTCACCCTCCCTTTTCTTCTTGCTGAACTCCCCTCACACAATTTTTCCCTTCTCCCGGCAAAACCACATTACCGTTTCTCACCCTTATACGACTTACATGACTGAAATGTTATTTTTCTGTGAATGCTCTACACGACAAGACAGTTTGATAGCCTATAAAATGTCATCCAGAACATGAAATACACCCGACTACTGACACCTAGACAAGGTCTGTTTGAAACTGAATCATATTTGATTCCAGATTTAAAGTGTAATCATGATTACTGTGCGTGTGTGTGTGTATAAAAACATTAGTTTTGTGAGGAATGAAAGCCTTATTCAATAGCCCTCAGGTTCCTCCATGTCTACTAAAGAAATGTGAACACTTTGGCATAATACTGCTATATAAGACACTCTAACAACCTCCAGTTTTGCTTCACTAACTTCACTGCCTCAGAAGATGTAGCTTCCACTTCCATGCCATATCCTCTTGTACACCCAAAAAGGATAGTTCTTCAGGATGAATTACATTACAGGAGAAATGCTTCAGTTTTCCTCTGTTTATTGATCCTGTTTTCTGTGAAGGCATTTGCAATTTTCAGGTAGTCAACAAATAGTTCCTAGGAAAAATGCAGTCTGAAAGTTGGCAATTTAAAATTTTTACTATTTGTTGTTCATGGTGTGCCTGGAAACATACCTGTGGTTTTTGTCCCTTGATTTAGATGGTTAGAGAATAAACAAAGCCGTACCTAGTAGATAATTCTCAACAAATAATGGCTTCTGATGAAATTCCTGATTTGATGGGACTCACAAATACTTTCTGGTGGCTATCTGGGTTGTTATGTAAATATTTGACAAACGCAGCTAGCTGCAGAACGAGAGCTGATTTAGCCTTCCATCCTTATCCCCGAGAGTAAGGGCTACAGGACCCAAGTGTGAGAAAGTTCAGAAAGGTTGTTTTTGTATAAAGCATTAGAGGCAACTGAAAAGAGAAGAAAAAAACCCATTAACTGTATTTGTTGGAAATTGGTTTATACTTTCTAAATTAAACAAATGCTTTAACATTAGCTACAGATTCACTGTAGTGCTAGACCAGGTCAACCGTGGCTTTAGCTAGCTTGTAAACCTCAGCGGACGGAAACTACAACCTCTCTGGAGGATATCTTTCATTTCTTCCATGATCTCTACTCTGGTGATGCAGCTCTCTGTGGGACACAACACATTAGTTTTAAATGGTATAGAATCAGGAAAAAAAATCCTTCTAACTTCCCATCACTATTCCTGATAGTAACCTTCACCATTAGGGTTGTTCCTTACCCCTCAACACAAAACCTAGGACAGGGAAGAGAAAGGATGGTCCCATTTAATCTCAGGGTACTCATGTACTATGGTAAGAACATATGAATAGAAGGGAAATCATGCCCCTTTTTATACATTTAATAATTTTACATTGCAAAGACAAAAAATACATTAAAACCCATTAATAATCTTTTCTTTCTTCCGCCTCCCTAATTCTCTTCATCCTTATTCAGTCTAGTCAACTGGCCAGCACGATTAGCACTGTTTTACATGTGCCTTCTTCTTTGATGTGTTCTCTTTGCTTTAAAAAACAGATAAGAAGAGGGAAAAACCTAAATTAGGATCTGTGTCAGTGCTCTTGATGGGGCTTTTTATGAGAATGCCGCAGTTCAAAGCCCCCATCCGTTTTAGAAAGCCAGTGTATACAGAGACTGGTGTGAAGCAATGACTTTTGAAGCAAGGCCAGTTGCTGTTTGCCATTGTGGTCATGGGTGGTCAAGCTCCAATGAAGAAATCTCTTTATCAAGGAACTGTAGTGAAGAAGGGTGTGAAGTGGACTTTCAAGTAAAAGCTAGTGTAGCAGTACTAGCCGTCTTTCTGTGGTTTGGTCTTTTAAGCATACATTTCTCTTTGCTGTCCCAGTACAAAGGCAAGTAACATGTTAGGTAGTCGGACCAATCTCAGATTTCAGTTGCTAGTGGAAAAGATTAAGCTGATATCAAAGATGGAATCAGAGGGATCAGTCATGAGATCCTCTCTGAATATTTGTATAAGCCCCAGTGCATTAAGAGCTTAATATTAAGAAAAGTTTCAGTTGTTGACATCATACAAAAGTAGTAAAAGCAACATAGGCAGAAGACCAAGGGGCAGATATAGATTGAAAAATTTGAACTGCACTATAGGGAATTTGAAATTCCAAATATAAAACTTAAATTTATTATGTCTTTCAACGTATTTATCACGGGGAAGATATTGAATTAAAACTTCTTTGTAATGATTTGAAAACCTGTGGAAAGAAATAAAGTCTTTTGAATGGCAACAGCCATACAAAGCATGAAAAACTCAGTTTTCAGACATGTTGTGAGTAGGGAGCTAGGTCTTATTTATGAAATTATTTCACATGCCTGTTAGCCTGCTACAGTACGCTGTGCATATTCACAGGAGCCCATAGAGACTGACGGGCCAAGATGCTATGCTGATACCTCAGATATAGGAAATAGGAATATTGCACTAACACAGACTTTTCCAAATACTTTCTGTAACTCCTGGACCAGTGACTACAACTGAGCAAAACCCAGTGAGTTTGAATCAAATAATGTTGTTCCACAGTGAGTTTACACATCCAGCAAATATTATCCTTGTTCCACCCTCCATTTTCTGTTGTAAGAAAATACCACCCTATTTGCCTCTTTAAGTAGTCCATTTTGCTGGACTTTTCTTTCTATTCTTATGTTCCAGCACCCCTGTTTATTTCCTCTCATTGCACACCCTGTGCCCCTGTCACGAAAAGGAGGCCAGGAAGATAAATAGAGCCGATTATTAAAAATTCCTGGCCCGGAAGGGGGGTTTCCCAAACCCTTTACAATTTGTCCAGTTCACTAGCTTCCCAAGGAAGACAAACTCCTGTCACCCAACCTGCCCACCACACACCTATTAGGGAGAAGGGGAACCTCCTCGGGTTCTTTACAACTTGGCCAGCCTGCCAGGCACGCCGGCAGCATCACTGAAACCAAAGTCCCTCCTGGTAGCCCACAAGGTTGGAGGATATTTGCCGAACCTATTCAGGGACCCTCGCTAGCAGTTACACAAAGACAAATCCCTTCAGTATTAAAATCAACAATAATAGTTTATTGTGTAGATTCGTGACAAAATGCAGGTTCGAATGATACTGGTGAGAGGGTATTGACTGCGAAATGGATTTAGAGCAAACACTAAACACACACATACAAACCTAAACACACAAGCAAACCCAAACACTAATGATTATTAATAGCTAGCCTGATGTTAGTATTCAAGTGCACAAAACACAGAACTCTTACCCAATAGGCGTCCCTATGGGGGGGGAGAAGATCGGTTCAGCCCGTCGACCGATCCCAAATTTTCAATGGTGGTCTTCTGTTCCCCAAATCCCCCTTTTATTCGCCACTTTTTATATTGTTTCTATACTTTCAGCTGGAGCTCGAGTGACTCTAGTCACACATTCTTTTTATTCTGATTGGATTAAAAATCTCTCGCTTCACATTTAAAGGTAGAGGTGTTAAAACATCGGGCGCATGCCCAGTGGGGAGTGGTCGCACCTTGGAGGCGGGTAGCCTTTGGGATGGAGCTGTGTTTTGGTATTATACTGACATTATAATGAGCAAAGTTGCCAAGAGGACACGATTTCACCATTTTTGCTGGCACGGCAGTAGCGATCCATCTTTCTTGATAGCAGTTGATGCAGTTAACTGTAGCAGCCCATTGTTACCTCCAGGAACAGGGACAGACCGTATTGCCTCTGCATCACTCCTGTCCTCGTTCAGAGGTACGGGACGTTGCTCTCGGCTGCAGTAGGCCTCAGCCGTGGTAACCGCATTCCATTCTTGGGATCAGCAACCTGCTTCATAGCCGCTTCATGGCTGTTTTTCGTGTCAAGGTGTGAGCTAAAATCTGGGGAGTAGAGTTTCCCTCACCTCCCCATTATCCGTTGTTTTCCCACAGCCCCCCCAAATGTTTCAGCCTCCTGACTTTCATTCAGAAATATTCTCTTGCTCATCATTCCCCCTCCTCTAGAGAACATCCTGTCTGGTACACAGGTGAGAGTTCAGATATGCAGTACTGAGGAACTGTTCATCATTAAGTCAGAACATAAATGATTTGTTTTCCTAGAATTCCCAAGGAAGGGTAGTCTTGGATGACAGAAATAACAGAGAGTAAATAAAAAGGAAAGGAAAATACTGTAAGCAGAAGAGAAAGGAACTGATCTCATGCTCTGTTACCTTTCTCAATTATGAAGCACATTGTTGCTAATGCTATTACGGTTAAAGAGGGGAAAATTTATTAATGTCCATATTTGTTGAGTTTGTTGCTAATAAATGTTAACAGAATTAGGAAAAGACTTTTCTTTTTTGGCCAAATATATTAGTTTTTATCTGTATGTGAAAATTGAAGTGGCATAGAAAGAACAAGTTCAGGAAAATAGAGGAACCATAAAATAATTAGATTGCAGATGAGTTGAAAAATACATAACCTGGGATCTTTAAACACTGAGTAATGACACAAAAACACTGACAAATGCAGTAATAGCAATGAACCAAAATTGTTATTACTGTGGCTTTGTACTCTCTTCTTCAGAGATATCTTCAAGCAAAAAATAATTTTTACGAATTTATAAATGTTTTCAGAGTCTTATAATAATGAAAAGCAGGCAATTATAGACAAGCTTAATCCTTGTGGATTTTGGTAAATTGGAAGAGAAGTGTATCAGTAATTGAAATTAAACTGTATAGACTCTCATCATCTTCCACATGAAGATCCCCAGCTTTCCATATGTGTTATCATCCCCTAAATCCCTCCTGCCTGCCTGGCAACAACCCTGACAGCCTCACCATGCCCAGAGCACTTGCAGTCCCTTGGTTCCCTGATTACTGCTTCTGGTCTCCAAGCTAACCCTCAAGCATAATTAAAGTGTGGGTTGTTTTAGAGGCTGTTCTCTGCAAATGCAGAACACCTGCTGCTGCCTATCTAAGTCACAGAGCCTGAGTGGTTTTAAGCATAAGGAATTACTGCTTGTCTCTAAACAATGAGTTTAAATAATTGTCAAGTGTATTCAGTCGTCCCATGCTTTTCATGAAAACACAGCTCCTGAGTACGTGGCCTGAATGTGAATGAGAGTTACAAGATTATGTTCAGGGTGGTAGTTTTACATCAGCAGTTCAAAATGCATCCACTATCTCTTCTTTTTTTCCTTCTCTGCTGAAGGAAAATAATTTCCGTAATTATCTCTCTTCAAAAGCTGAGTGGGAACAACAGGAATAGTATCTGCTCCTTCCACTGGTGCTATCTGATAATCAGGACGGGGAACAAGTGTTAAAGTGTTTGTTCAACAGAAGATGACATGGAGCTACATTCTGGTTTGTTCCTCATAACCTATTGTATGTAAAAAAAAAAAAAAAACCAAACAGCACCACACACAAAATCTGACTGTGAATTGAAAGAACCTGCATATTTTGGAAGTGGACTGAATATTATCCTGACAGAGCCTGAAAGGACTAGACTTTTTTTAAAACTATCTCACTTCTTCAGAATGTGGTTCTTTGAGTGAGGTCTTCTGCAAAATGACCTTATGGGAAAGAAAAAACTACTCAGCAAGAGGAAGAAATGTAGGTGACAAATTTCAGTTGTTAAATGTTTCTCGAAACTATTCTGCCAGCAGAAAATTAAGGAATTTTACTTCTTGTAATTTGGAAGCACTTCCTAAAGCTGAGACCACCAAAATTCCTCCATCTCTTCTAGCAGTAAGTGTCTGTGATTTGGAAGGTGCTGTGATTAAGCTGTGATTTGGAAAAACATGGCTTTTCAGTATTTTCTATTGTCATACACTTTCTAGAAACAGGACCTTGGTGAGGAAAGCAGTAGTTTATACAGATCCCTAGTCTTTTTACAGAGAATGTAAAAAAATGCAGCAATTAGTGCCAACTTTACTAGTATCTCTCTTCTTTCATGCAAAACAGACAACTCTTCATCATGTAATAAATGCATATCATGCATTCATTTCACTCAAGTGTCTCTCTGGACTTTCCACCTAAATTTATAATGTTTATAGCAAACAATCAACTTTGAAAAAAAGAGTGAAAAAATCAGCAGGTTGTTTTTTTTTTTTTAACTTTTACACAAAAGAAAGAGCAACAAATGTATAAAACCCATGCATTTTCAAAGACAATCTCACTGAAGAGCTGTTGCCTACTTAGCCAGGAGTAATGTCATTCTCTGCAGCTGGCAGTAGATGAATCTATGTTCTCACTAGCCTCAGAATAAAACAACTGTTTCTTACTCTTTCTCGCTGTTTTTCGGAGTTTAACAACATGGGACACAGTATTAAATGACACCTAACAAAGATGAGAAGTATTTTTACAAGTTTGATAAACACATTAGTTGCTGTGATAGATTTTCTACCAATGCATAGGTTAAAGTAAAGGTAATAAAGATGTTATTAGGAAAGTTACATACAATTACAGTGAGATACAAGCAAGAGTAATTCAAAGCATTTCTACTGTGCAAGACAGTTGCAAAATAATTATGGTCTCTCTTTGCCATATAATACTATTACAGGTCTTAAAAGATGCTGTAATGGCTGTTTCTTACAAAGTGAGTTTTGAATTTCAGGTCTCAGACTGATGACCAATTACAAATCTGCATGCAGCATTTTCTGGAATTTATCAAAGGCTAAAATTTTACATGCAGATATTTGCCGTGTATCAGCTGCAATGAAATAGCTGGGTGAATGATTAGGAACTTGATTATCAATCTAATAACCTAGAGAGAATGACAGCGGCTCTGTTGAGGGGATAATGGGGCATTATTACTATAAAGAACAAAATGCCACATATGGACAGCAGATGTGGATAACTAAAAAATGTTGGCATTTTAAATATATATATATGTTTTCAATATTATATGTCCTTTGCTGCAAAGTGGGATGAACTTAATATGCTTTGGGTCTTGGCTGCCCTTTCTGCAATACCCAGTTTTTTGTACCTCTTGACCTGCCTGGTCTCTCTAGGTCTGAATCTTTCAAAGACTTCTGCATGAAGTTAATTTGATGCGTTGTCAGGAGTCTTCACTTTGCTAGAGTTTTATCATAACTGTTGCCTTTGATGGTAAAGATTTCCAGGCATTCCGGCATTTGCATGATTTCTTTTTTATTCTAACCCTACATGAACATAACATGAAGAGGAGAGAAAATCCAGACAATTCTCTGTCTTAGGTTGAATATGGACAGAAAAGCCCAGAAGTGTGGAAATAACACCCGTGGAGAGAAGCATCCTGTGCCCTTAGAGGCTAACACTCAGCATTCAGCACTGTCAATAGATGTTTCAGCCTTCCCTAAATATTTTACTTTTACCTCTAAGAGGCAAAAGAAGACAACATGTATCTCAAATTCAGCTTTGTATTCTAGCTCAAAATCCTAACATTGAATTAAAATACCCTTCTATGAATAGATCCCATACTGGATGAATTTTTGCTCCTGATCACTACCGTTAGAGATTTGCATTAAAGAGGTTACTTCAGTGCCAGATTATTCCTTTGTCTTGCACAGTGAGTAAAGGAACATTGATTTTTCTTCTTTGCTATGCACTTTCCATAGGAAAAGCATGAATGTAATTTCCTTTACCAACAGGTACCGGTAGTGCAGGAGATACTCCCTCCCTGCATCAGAGACACGTATTACAACAGCAAGAGGTAGGGTCTGCTTCTCTCTATAGCTGGCTGCTTCCTGAGCGAGGGGGAACACTGCACCGTTGTAAGAACCCTTGTCCATTGTGGGATCTCTCATGGAAAGGCTGCAGCCCCACACATCCAGGCAGAGCTCACACACTGTGGCAGTCTCAAGCTCTTAGGCTGCCAGACTTCATGTTGTCTCCCCCACCAAAAGAGCTAGCAATGGAAAAGCACCAAGAAGTCGTTAGTTTAGGCATGGCAAAACATAATTAGCCCCTACAGGCAATGTAATGAAAATGTGTCTCTGTTGCAGAGCAGAGATGAATGAAAAGCTGGTGTGAAGGACCAAGTCATCTGTAGGCAACATAAAGTAATTTAGCTTGGTGTTTTGACCAACTCTGACAACGCAAGAGGCGTTAAGGGCACCCGTGTGTTGATCTGAGGCTGAGTCAGCATTTCTTCTGCAAACATTTGCTGTATTTTAAAAGCCTGGTGGTTGCAGCTGTCAGATACGGGTCTTGGCACAAGCGCTCACACTCTGAACAAACGAACCCTCAATTACTGTGAGACTAGGAGGAGTGTCTCTATCTCTTAGTACAAAGGAGGTGGATATTGGCTTGAGCCTCTCCTCAGAGCACAACACTCAGACAGAGTGCTGTGTCTGCTTGGAAACAAACCCAAACCCAAAACATAAACATAAATCTTCCTCCTAGGTAGACATCCCCAAATATCCTAAAATTGACAGCAAGATTCTTAAGATTATGACAAGAAACACAAAAGTATCATTTATTATTTTGTGGTAATTACTATTGATATAATTGTCACTGTTGTCTTTTATTTGCTTCCTGGGTTTTTATACTTTTTTTGCTCCTTCCCTACACCGGCATGCAACTTCTTTTCTAATCTTACATTTGAGATTTCCAGTTAATCACGCCATTGCGAGAGTGGAGGCCTCAAGAAAACGACTCAATCGGACAAGTTATGAAATGGTGTAATGAAATCCAATAACAGAAGTGACTGAATTTGACTATGAATTTTGACTTTTCAAACATGCAGACCAAAAGCACACCCCTCAACCCTCAATTCAACCAGCATTTAATTTATTTTTCAGTAATTTTGAGTTGGTAGAAAGTAGAAATGGCAAGCAACTAATTCAAAATATAATTAAACCAAAATCACTTTATGCTAAAGAAACCGAGACATATCTCGATCCTGCTTATTCTGATTTGTTGAGTTTCTTTGTTCACAACTGACACACTTCCTTTGTTTGCTGACTTTAATTTGCATGTCAGAATTTGAAGTAGTTTTTTGATCTGCAGTCAATACAACAATTTGGAAGCTACTGATAATTACACGGTAGCATTAACCCTTAAATGGCTATTTTGCAGGAGATTTTTTTGTCTGCAGTTTATGATCTTGGTAACATGAAGCATGGTGTTGTGAACAAAGAAAAAACGAGAATGAAGAGACATGAAGAACATACGGTTCTGAAAGAAACCAGGGAGTGAGAATGTTAGGAAACTTAGGAAAGTTTTAAAGAAAAAAGCTAAGAAGAAAAGAGTGCATGAAAATGAACTTCAGACTTGGAAGTAAAATGCAGATACTTACCTTTAATATATATAATCGTCTACAACTTAGAAAGAAACAGTACTTTTTTTCCAGAATGTGTCACATTTAAAAATAAGTTTTTTAGGAAGATGAGTTGGTCATTTTAATATATAGACCATATGACTGTTTAAACGGCTATGAGACTATGAAGACAATAGCTGTAATATGCAAATCAGTGTCGTGATCTATAATTAGGCTAAAACAGTGATATTTTTCTATTTTATGAATTTGGTTTTAATTCTATTATGGAAGTATCACAAAATTTTTATTTCAGAAGAAACTACCAATTATTTGTTCAGGGCTTAGACAGGTAGTATAGACAGTATTTGAAATGGTTTCTGACTGAAAGATCAGTGAAAAACCAGCTACATTTAAATGCAACATTTAACTCCTACATGTTTTTTAATATAAATTTTAGTCAATAGAGGAAAAACATACTTAGTATTTTTTAAGGAGATAGCCACAACTGCTGACTTTATTGACTAATAATTACTTTTTCTAAGCTTAGAAACAGGAAGTTAATATTGAAACAGGAAGTTTATGCTCAACATAATCTCATGAATTGTATTGTATAGTAAATGAATTTATGAATATCCATGGAAATATACATATTCCTACTTACCCAACTGACAGGAAAGGCTCCTTTGATTCAAGTCTGTCAAATGAATAACAGAAGTTTTATATATACACACACATACATTTATTGTATTTCAGAACATTTATATGATGAATTTAAAACAGTCACTCTCAGTATCAAATTTACTAGGTGACCCATACACACTTTAACAACAAGAAGGGCCTGACCCATTATGCAAGTTACCTAACTGAACTTTGTTCAGAAATAAAGTATTTACAAAGTAGCAACAGCTAGGCCCTTTTAAATGTCGTGGATTCAGATGAATTGTGCACGTATTTATGTGGAAATTCTAGAGTGAACAAGTAATACTTTATCCCTTTTTTGGCATTTTACATACAGAGTTTTGGTTGGGGTTTTTTTGGGTTTTTTTTTTTTGGTTGGTTGGTTGGTTTTTTTGATGACCATGATTTTGGGAAGATATTGAATATACTTTTTTTCTAACTTTACGCATAAAATTTAGTATGGGTGTAAGAACTTTCCTGATTTGAGGGCTTCCACACCAGTTTTATTTGCTTTCCAACGTCCTCTGTTTGTAGGACATAGTCACTTCTTTATTATGAGAACATCTGGCACATCTGCCACAATCAGCCTTGCCCTGGAGCTGGATATCTGAACTGCCTGCTATTGCGGCTCTCTTTGTGCGGAGCTGCATCCTTGCACACTGGTGGGAGCCTCTTCTAGTAGTAGTTTCCACCCAACCAAGCCAGATTTAAAAATCCTTGTCTATATTATTGTACTGTATTTCTGCTCCAATACCTGCAACTGGCTACCCTTAATTTTGTCATTTGTCCTGGCTGCAATGAGTTTAATAATATCAGCTGGTTGTCAGGACCATTAGCATGTGATTTTGGGGGCCTTTCTCAGCATATTTAAAGCAAATTTACAGCTCAGTTATTTTGAGAAGTTACAAGACATGCAAATGATGTAAAACTTTTCTGATGTGCTGATTTTCATTGAGAATACTCTGTTAGGAAGAACAGCAAATAAAACCCCCAGGTACTTAATGTCTCTTCATAGCCTTTAAGAAGAATGTTTCTAACAAAGCAAAGTATGTCATATCTGGAACGGTACATTTCATTTGCGATGGCCCCTCCCATCTGCAACCAATACAGTCCCACCACAAAATATCTGAAATACAACTGTAAACAGAACTACTTGTAAAAAAGTACTGTAAACAATTTGTTAATGTTTAAGAATGAACCTTTCCTGCAAGTCTTCGTTGTAGAAAAACCCAAGCAGTACCTTTGCAGGCTGTATTGATTTAGCAAAGATTTTGTCCAAAAATCCTCACAAACCAATAGACCACTTTAGTTATTGCCATCTACTCAGAAGGGTATTTACAAATTTGAACTTGTCACTGTGCTTTTGAAAGGATTACATGATTTTGTCTTTAATTGAAAAATACTGCATCTCATTTTTTTGAAAGCATTTACTTTTGTAAAACATTCACAAATCACTAGTGGAAGTAACTTGTAAGCATGTCTTTATTTAAAATGTCATCTCCTGATGTACTTTAAAACTAATTTTCTGGGTTAGATTTTCCAGCAGTGATTAAGGACAACTTGTGTAAGGCCAAAATGTATCCAAACATAGGAACATTTCTGTTGTCCTCATGGCTATACTTCTATTGCTTTCTGGGGGTTGTGATGTGCATGGAAGTAACAGAATGGAAGACGGGATCACTGATGCCCTTGCATGTACAGTGGAAGCCCAAAGCTGCGTATTGCCATGCTCAGGGGGACCCTTGTCCAGGAAGTCCCAGTGCTGTCACAAATGCTTGCCCTCCCAGCCTGACATGCCACACACCAAACCCTCGTAGCACCAAGATAACGCTTAGCTTGGCATACTCTTACCTAAGCAGTGGTGCCAGAGAACGATAAAGTGACAGGGCCCTTCATGGGCTGGGTTGCATCCTTCTCCTGCAAGATCTGTGCAGCCACCATGCCAGCTTCAGGGACCAGCTTTTCCTGCTGTGGATCACGCCATTACAGAAAACATCTGCACCATCCTTTGCGGTTTGGTCTTTGGTGTGTGAGGAAAAGCCCAACTAGTGTAATGGTTTTGTTTCCCTGCTTTTCTGCTTAATGAAATGAACCTGGGAAATGCCCTATGTTTGGCTCAGGATGTTAACTATAAGCAAGCGAGCAAAGAATGAAAGCCTAGAACATATTTACATACTTCAAATACAGAAATTTAGTAATGAAGAGAGACCTGGCAATATCCTGATGGAGGACATACAGGTGGATTTTACTTGGAAACAAAAAGTGTGGTTAGAGAATGCCTTGTGGACAAAATACTGCGATTAAAAATCTATTTGAAATCCATTCTCAAGATGGAATTCAATTTGATTTAAATGGTGCTGCCCTAGGTCTGACCCTCTCTAGTATATTTGACTAAATGGTTTCAGACCATTTGCTGCCTTACTTTAAATTGGTTCACGTGTTCTTCATAGTAAAAGGAATACAAATATCTGTTGGCCTTTTATTTAAATTGTTAATTCAGTATATGGCTAATTAATATGAAGATTTTACAACTGCAACACCATATAAAAATAACATCCTACATCATCTTTACTGGTGACATTTTTTCAATATATATTATAGAGTTTTTACCTTTCTTTTCTATTCTGTAGTACACCAAAATCTCCAGAGCTCTGAGGAAGCCATGAGTAATTAAATATGATCTCTCAAAAAGAGTAATCCTGATAAGCTGTGAGAAGGGCTGTCATACGCATTCAGGAAAAATGTTTAAACCAGAAATTTTCTTTCTTGCACAAATGTATTGAGTGTACAGGAAATTACGATGTTAGGCATTAAACAAAAGTATTAAGGTTTTAATTCATAGGAATGGTAATAAGTTGGAGTATGATCAGGATTTTTCTTTCTTTCCTGAAATGGTTTTCCCATCAGAAAATTTCAGTTTGTCAAAATGTCAAGGCAATATATCAGTTTAAATAAGGAGGGAGGCAGACTAATCGGTACTGTGATTGGGACATGGCAGACTGAGGTTGTGTTTCCCTTTGATTCTGTGCTAAGGCTTTCTAAAAGATCTGACTTTCATATCTACGTATAATGGATAAGTTTTGCAGGAGGAAAAAGGATTTTTATTCTATGTAAACTGCTCAATTAAAATCAATCACTTTAAACCGAACAGGCACAGGCAATCAATTTATACTCCTTGATATGCTACAGTACTGTCACACTCTGGTTTTAAAATAAGGACCCTAGAAATTGCTCATTTAGTGTTTTACCTCTTGCAGCCTGTCTTGGAGAGACATTTTACAAGATCTGATTAACATAATTGCGTACTTCATGATTTCCTTTGCTTCTAAGTTTGCATTTATTAAGGTCAATTATCTAAGTCCATCTTTGACATGGACTGACACGTAGATGGGCAAATTTTTTCAAGGTTTGCAGACAACAAACATACAAGGAAAAGTGTCTGGACTAAGGGCACAAAAAATTTAGGACAGGAAGATCCCAAAGTAAACTCCACTTTCCTTGCATAATTGTCCTATTAAGGCAGATGGGTTTATATCTGAGGTCTGACCCCAAGATACATAAATCAATATAATTTCTTGTTAAGTATCCTCTCCTCTCCTTCGCAGGACCTATCTACAGGGCGAAGTGGGTAACGTTTTTAACAATATCAGTGCTGTACACAGCAAATGGATTTTAGCCCAGCATTCTCCAAGGTAACTCATTATGAATCAATACATTTTCCCCTGTGCTGATGACATAATTTCATCTCTAAGAAGTCATTAAGAAAGAAATAGATTAGAGTCATTTCTTAGGATTCTTATTTTGAGTTGGAATCAGTTTGACTGCCTACCCCAAATCAGGGAAAGTGATGGTCAGGAACGAAATTTTTTTTAGATGAGTCACCATTTTGGCTAACAATCTTCAAATCAGAATTCTCAGGGAATGTCACTAGAACCCAACTTAGGCTTTCCAGGGGAGAAAAACAAAACCACTACTTAATGGTCGAGGCGGGGATAAATGGAGGGCAAGCTTGCCACTTACAGGGCTACGGGCAAAGAAATAGGCTTGACTAGGGGGAAATGAAATCAGTTTAATTCAACACAACAAAATCACAAACAAATCACCAACTAAAGCAGGGTAGGGCAGAGAGAGAGAACAGTGAGATCTTAAACATACCTTCCCCCGACACCTCCCCTTTTCCCAAGCCAGCTTTACTACCTCGCCTCCTCACACAAGCACTTGGCGCCAGAGTGGGGAGAAGGGACACAGGAGGGGGACGCAGCCCTTTTAACCTCCAGCATGAAGTTCCAGCTTGCTCCACAGAAAAAGCACTCCTCACAGGTCTTCCTCCAGCCATGTGGCTCTCTCCTTGCAACAGGAGCCAGTCCGGGTGCCTCCAGTCCACACTGGGGGTTTGTCTGCTCCCAGGGTCGACTCTCCCAGCGCTGAGCTGACCCGGTCCTGAAGCTCAACGTCACTGCATTCCTCAGGGTGGAGGCCCTCGGCCTCTGCATCCCGGCCTCCCTTCTCTCCTCTGATGATGATCAACAAAGTTAAAAGTTCACTTGCCACCATCAGAAGGAAGAATCTCGCCTGTCCCAGCATGTATCTGCAGGCTTCTTCTACTTGCCTGGGTGACCGCTCAGTTGGTTCTCTCTTCTCTTTTGTCCTTGCCCTTCCAAACGAAAGAGCACGCCAAAGAAGAAAAAGCATTCCCTGCACGCCCCCCATCCCCCTTTTTATAGGCTTATTCGCAGAAGCGTTGATTGACATGGCTTGGGCCAGGAATGGGAGTGAAATTGGATCTAGGGGTGCGTTTCACAACACTAATTACAGGGACTGGTAGTGGTCCCTTTGCCCCGCTGTCTAACTGAAACAGAGGTGACAAACCTGCTTTCGTGACCCACAAAGCTGGGGGGGTGGGGGTGGGGGGTGGGGGTGGGCAGGCAGCCCCCCTTCCCTGCAGCTGAAAACTCTGCCATATCCTAAACCACAACAGGGATGATGACCTGAGTGTGTTGACATCACAAATTTAACTGTAAAACTTGTGAATAGCAGCTGCAGTTTTCAGAGGGATTGGAAGAGTTAATACCTCTAAGAGGAATCCAGAGGGTTCAAGCTTTTAATTCAAGCCATGTAGTAAAGTCAGGCCGACTAAAAGGCATTTTGGACTTCAGTCAGTTGATGAATTGGCTGTAAAGTGTTAATGTATATTTTGTATGATTGATATGTCTGACCTATTTACCTGTCAAGCACGTTTATCTCTTTGTGCTATACAGCTTTAGGAACCAAAGATTTAGCAAAACTATGTGAAGTCAAAGAATATTTCAGATTTGTGGCTCACCCTGTTTGCCAAGGAATTTAATTTTAAAATTTTAACCTGGAAATGGTCAGGTGGGAATTAGGCCTTCTCCCCCAAAAAAACAGGTGACGGGATCAGTAGCCCAACTGAAGTGCACCTGCACTAATGCCCACAGCATGGGCAAAAAACAGGAGGAGCTGGAAGCCATTGTGCAGCAGGAAAGCTATGATATAGTGGCCATCATGGAGACATGGTGGGATGACTCACACAACTGGAGTGTTGCGTTGGATGGCTACAACCTCTACAGGAGAGATAGGCCGGAAAGGAGAGGCAGGGGAGTGGCCCTGTATGTTCGGGAGGGTTTTGATTGTCTAGAGCTCAACAGTGGTGATGAAAGGGTAGAATGTTTATGGCTAAAAGTGAGGGGGAAGGCCAACAAGGCAGACATCATGGTGGGAGTCTGTTATAGACCACCCAACCAGGATGAAGAGGCAGACGAAATGTTCTATAAGCAGCTGGGAGAAGTCTCATGATCACTAGCACTTGTTCTTGTGGGCGACTTCAACTTACCAGATGTCTGCTGGAAATACAACACAGCAGAGAGAAAACAGTGCATGAGGTTCCTGGAGTTTGTGGAAGACACCTTCCTCACACAGCTGGTGAGGGAACCAAGCAGGGAAGTCTCCCTGCTGGACCTGTTGTTCACCAACAGAGAAGGACTTGTGGGTGATGTGAAGGTCATCTTGGACACAGTGACCATGAGATAGAACAGTTTTCAATTCTTGAGGCAGTAGGGAGGGGTGTCAGCAGAACTGCCACCTTGGTCTTCCAGAGGGCAGACTTTCACCTATTTAGGAGCCTGGTTGACAGGGTCCCTTGGGAGGAAGTCCTGAAGAGCAAAGGAGTCCAAGAAGGCTGGACAATCCTGAAGAAGGAAATCTTTAGGGCATAGGACCGGGCCATTCCAGTGTGCCTTGAGATGAACTGGTGGGGCAGAAGGCTGGCCTGGCTAAACAGACAGCTTTGGCTGAAAGTCAGTGAGAAAAAGGAAGTCTATGGCCTATGGAAGGAGAGGCAGGCTGCTCAGGAAGACTACAAAGATTTTTGAGGCTGTACAAAGAGAAAATTAGAAAGGCCAAAGCCCAGCTAGAACTTAGTCTGGCCACTAATAAAAAGGACAACAAAAAATGTTTCTACAAATACATCAACAGCAAAAGGAGAGTTAAGGAGAATCTTCATCCTTTGCTGAATGCGGGAGGAAACACAGTGACCCAGGATGAGGAACAGACTGAAGTACTGAATGCCACCTTTGCCTCAGTCTTTCATAGTAAGACCACTAGTTCTCTGACTGCCCAGCTCCTTGATCTGGAAGACAGAGACGGGGAGTGGAATGAAGCCCCCAGAATACAAGAGGCACTGGTCAGTGACCTACTGCACCACTTAGATGTGCACAAGTCTATGGGACTCTATGGGATCCATCGAAGAGTGCTGAGGGAGCTGGTGGAAGTGCTCACCAAGCCACTTTCCATCATTTACCAGCAGTCCTGGCTAACCAGGGAGGTACTGATTGACTGGAGGTTAGCAAATGCGACACCCCTCTGCAAGAAGGGCCAGAATGAAAACCCAGGAAACTACTGACCTGTCAGTCTGACCTCAGTGCCAGGGAAGGTGTTAGGGGTTGAGCCTCCGAGTAGAACTCAAGGTCCCTAACTCTCCTTAAATCCCTTACTGATATAGGGAAAAGGGAAACAAAACTCAAATCTCGGAATATATGGATGGGAAACTGAAACAAACATTTAATAAAAATTCTAAAATACTATCATATCACACAACTATATATTAAATGCAAAACAAGAAAACAATACAGTAAGGGTTAACACTGCAAAGGGAGGAAAAGGGAAAAACTACAATTATGGCCGATTGGCCACAGGGCAGGAGATGACGTCACGCGAGGATGGTAGCTCAGAAGATGGCGTCTATCCAAAATGGCGGCGGGCCAAGTGATTAAAAGTTTTTAACAGCTTAGAGAAGTATTTTAACGAGTTGCAGAGAGACCTTTTTTTCAGTATCTTCCTGCCAGAAATGGCTGCGGCTGCTTCAGATAAGGAGAAGCCCTCGCGGCCGGAATGCAAAGGGGGGTGAGCTTCCCCCGCATCCGAATCCAGCGGTAGATTCTCGCCGAGTGAAAAATATCTCTTCTCTTACCCGATACGAGAGAGAGAGATGCCGACTGAGTCCCACAACAATTCACAGCAGAGCTGGGCGCCGATAGACACAAACAGTTCTGAGTTAGGCCCCGGGTGGGGGGGCAGGCCGCAGGCTTTCGGCCTGGACGGTAGCCAGCCCTCTCGCTGTGGCTCTTCCTCCGAAGCTGTCCGGTGTCCAAAGAGGAGGAGACTCCTCCTGGCTGCAGGTTTTAAGGAGTATCTGCCGGAAGAAATCTTTTGACCTGCACTTGTAGCCAATGGGATGCCGGGTTTATGGAACTTGTATGAAATGATCCCGATACTCTATTGGGCACATTTCCAAAACAAGGAAGTCTTGGCTCAAACTGGGACAGAAGGTTATGGAGTAGATCATCTTGAGTGCCGTCACATGGCACTTACAGGACAAGCAGGTGATCAGGCCCAGCCAGTATGAGGTTATGAAAGGCAGGTCGTGCTTGACTAACCTGATCTCCTTCTGTCACCGGCTGGCCGAGGTGAGCCAATCACGGAGACGTGTCCTCTCCTATCCCTAAAACCCCTCTCCCCTGCACCGGCAGAGAAAGGGTTAAAAAGCAGAGATAGGAAAAGGAAGAAAGAATTTGTGAGACCTCTGAACGTTTGGAAAACTGAAACAAAGTTTAGTAACACCAGAACAAAATATATTATATGCAGGGAAAAACCAATGCAATATCAGAGGGTTTGTACGGGATGGAGCAGCGAGGGTTAAACGCGGGTGAGGGAAGGGAACGATACCGCGGCAGTGTCCAAGATGGCACCGGCCACGTGGGCTCTCTCTCGTGGAGCGGAACAAAGGAGCCACGGCTGTTACAAACGCTGGGATCCCACGTGCAAACCGCGGTCTGGGCGTGCGGGTTGAAGGAAGAAAAGCAGCAGAAGTGGCAACGTTAGCAGCAGGGAAAGGGCAGCCCCAAGGCGCGGCGTCTCCAGTGGCGCAGGGGTCTGTCCCAGGCAGCGCAGGGGTTTCCGTGGTGACGGCTCTGCTCCGGCAGCGCGAGGTGTGGTAGCCGCAGGCAGGCGGGCAGGCGAGTTCCTCTGAAGGTTTTGAGCCAAGGGGACACAGCCTGTAAGGTCCCCGGAGCCAAACCGCAAGCCTGGAGGTGATACGCGCCTCTTAAAGGGACAGAACACTCGTGAGAAACTTTTACAACCAATGAGAGGTGCTAAACATGACATGGGACGGAATAGTCCAATTGGTCAGTTTAAAACAAACCTTCAAACAGCAGAAACTGGGTTTTTTTCCTAAACTGGGACACCTTTGATGACAAGGTGACCTGCTTAGTGGATGAGGGAAGGGCTGTGGATGATGTCTGTCTGGACTTCAGTAAAGCCTTTGACACTGTTTCCCACTGCATTCTCCTGGAGAAACTGGCTGCCCTTGGCTTGGATGAGTGTACTCTTTATTGGATAAAACTGGCTGCATGGCTGGGTTCAAAGAGTGGTGGTGAATGGAGTTCAATCCAGTTGGCATCTGGTCACAAATGGTGTTCCCCAAGGCTCTGTACTGGGGTCAAGTGCACCTTCAGTAAGTTTGGAGATGACACCAAGTTGGGTGGGTGTGTCGATTTGCTTGAAGGTCAGGAGCCTCTACAGAGGGATCTGGACAGGCTGGATTGGTGGTCCATAGGCAATTATATGAAGTTCAATAAGGCCAAGTGCCAGGTCCTGCACTTGGGCCACAACAACCCCCTGCAACACTACAGGTTTAGGGAAGAGTGGCTGGAAAGCTGCCCAGCAGAAAAGCATCTGGGGGTGCTGGTTGACAGTCGGCTGAATATGAGCCAGCAGTGTGCCCAGGTGGCCAAGAAGGCCAATGGCATCCTGGCTTGTATGAGAAATCGTGTGGCCAGCAGGAGTAGTGAAGTGATTGTTCTCTTGTGCTCTGCACTGGTGAGGCCACCCCTTGAGTACTGTGTCCAGTTTTGGGCCTCTCATTTCGAGGATGTTGAGGTGCTGGAGCATGTTCAGAGGAGGGCAATGAAGCTGGTGAAGGGTCTAGAGAGCAAGTCCTTTAAGGAGTGTCTGAGGGAACTGGGGTTGTTTAGCCTGGAGAAAAGGAGGCGGAGGGGCGACCTTATTGCTCTCTACAACTACTTGAAAGGAGGTTGTAGTGAGGTTGGGTTCAGTCTCTTCTCCCATGTAGCTAGTGATAGCATGAGAGGAAAAGACCTCAAGTTGTGCCAGGGGAGATTTAGATTGGACATTAAGAACAATTTCTTTACAGAGAGGGTTGTCAGTCATTGCAACAGGCTGCCCAGCGAGGTGGTGGAGTCCCCATCCCTGGAAGTGTTTACAAGACTGTGGCAGTTTGAAGGAAAAAAAACTGCTCGAAGGCTTTTGTTTTACACTGACCAATTGAATTATTCCCTTCCATGTTACGATCGCCCATCTCATTGGATGAGAAAGTTTCTCGCGAGGGTACTGCGCCTTTAAGAAGCCGCAGGCTTCGGGGGCATTCGCGGCATTCGCAGCTTTCCCAGCTTTTCTGGCTTTTCCCGGTTTTCTGGTTTCTCGGCGGCTTCCGCGGCTTCTCGGCTTTTTGCGCCTTTCTGCTCTCCGGACACTCCCGGCTCCGCGCTGCGGGAGGCACTGCAGGACCTCGGCTTCGCTCCGGGGATCTACAGGCTGTCTCGGCTCAGACCCTGCCCGCCGCCTGGGAGATCCGCGCCTGGAGGCTGCCGGAGCAGAGCGAGACTTTGCGCCGGGGCAGCCCCCGCCACGCCGCCTGGGACAAACCGCCACGCCGCCCGGAGACTCGCGTCTGGAGGCTGCTCTTCTTCTGCTGTAACACCGTATCGTCTCTGCCTGCCAGCACTGCCACTTTTCCTGCTTCGCTTCTACAAACTGCACAACGAGAATCCGGTAGGGACAGCGCTTTGCACATTGCAGCCCCGCGTTCGTAACAGCCGCAGTTTCCCTTTGTTCACCCCACGAAAGCGCACACGTGGCCGGTGCCATTTCCAGACTGCACGTGGTACCGTCCCCCTTTCTCTCTTTTCTCGCGTTTAACCCTCGCCTTTCCATCCTGTACAGACTCTCACATTTTGCATTGGTTTTTCCCTGCATATTATATATATTTTGTTCTAGTTTTAATAAAGTTTGTTTCAGTTTTCCAAACGTTCAGAGGTCTCACAAAATCTTTCTTTTCCTTTTCGTATCTCTGCTTTTGAACCCTTTTCTCTCCCGGAGGAGAGGGGTTCAGGGATAGGGAAGGACTAGTCCCCGTGCTCGGCTTGCCTCAGCCGACCGGCGACAAAGACATGTAGATGTGGTGCTGAGGGACATGGTTTAGGGACCCTGGCAGTGCAGGGTGAACAGTTGGACTCGATGATCTCAAAGGTCTCTTCCAACCAGATGATTGTGTGATTCGTATTCCAAGTGAATTCTTGAAAGGATCAAGAATAAGAACTCGTTTTCCTTCGGGTAAGAACACTCCTAATTCTGATCCCCATCTCAAACTTAAAACATGCTCAATTTGGTACCTGTGTTCAGGTAAGCAAATGAAAGAAACTTGAGAATCAAAGTAACTCCATACTACTGCTGTCAATTTTAATTTACTTTTTCCTGTGCTATGCTAATTGTTGCTAAATTTTGCTAAAATCTATGCTCCCAAGAAAAGAAAGAATTTTGAAAAAAATGTAGTGGTGTACTTAGCTATCTCCCTTAAAGTCTTCTTTCTGACAGCTTTAATCATTTTTTGCATGAAGCTAATGTCACCTGACCCTCTTCTGTTCTAAATCCCAGAAAGAACATTCAGGTCAATATGCACTGGTCTAAAAACATCTAGAATGAGTTCATCAGGGTGGGCTGTACAAAACAGTATTGACTGATGTAATGCACACAATCAATACTGCTTTACTGCATGGCTATTTGTAGTCACAAATAGATGAAGGTTAATGCAGGCATTGCCTTTGAGGATCCCAAGGGTAGAGACTTAATCTCCGTTTCCCTCAGTGACACTGCTAACACTTAAAAGTAGTTACAGGAGGGGCACTGCTCTGAACATGTATGTTTCATGTTTCTCATTCTGTTTCCTAGAATAATCTCACTCTTGCAAGACTGAAAAATACAACATACATTTTTACGCCAATAGATATTAGAAATCGCTCATTTCTTAGGACTCAAGAAATTCACACATGTTTATGAATACATTTGTTTCTTTTCAGTAAAATAGTCAATGCTTTGGCCAGGAGTTCTGTGAATACTAGCAACATAACCTACCAAAAATGCACGCAATTTAAAACCTATTCTTTAGAAAACAAAATTACGTTTGACACTATGCACAAACAGTGCTATCTAAGAATCGGTCCTGGATAACATCTTTTCAGACAGTATACTCCAAGACTGTCAGAATTCACCTAGAAATAAACTTGTGGGGTAATTTCTTTGTTAATAATTCCTTGTGTATTAATAAATGTTGTTATTGTTCCTCTGCATTGCACACAGCATAGGCTTCCATGCTATTTGTAATCTTACCTAACAATCCATTTTCTCTTAAACTAAGTACACTTTAAATCTCTTCTTTTGATATTATTAATAAGACTTTAAAATATATAACAAGTTACAACATCTTATTTATCCAACCTTCCTTACTTATTCACAGAATACTAAATCTATAACCTAGCATCATGTTTCTATTGCTGTTTGTAAGCCATCTAAACTGTGGTCTTGTACATCAGTAGCTCCCAGACTGAGTTACAGCCTTCTGTACAATTAGAGGGGTTACATTTTGTGAGTACCAATGGGTAATTATGAGCCCACAGAGTGGTGCTCTGAAGCGCAGACTTCCCATGCATCTCTGATTACTGCTGCAGTTAAGGATTTACTAAATTCCTGAAAGTGAAGAATTCCCCCGTTCCTTTGTGATATTAGGACAGCCTCTTCTCTATTCTGTGTCATAAACGCTATGTCCTTACTTTTAAAGACCTCTGTAAAGTTATTAAGACAGTTCCCTAACAGCAGTGGTTGCAAAACCAGATAGTATTTCTATGATGCCTGCTTTAATAAAACTCAAATATGGAAAAATGACCAAGGCATCTGTTTCTGATGTTTTTAAATATATTGTAGGTACTATCCTTTTTAAGCTAACTGAACAACAGCTGAGTATCTACAGAAGGCATTGTCTTTCTGCTAGAACATACTGAATCCAAATTCTGATTATTTCTTAAATGCAAGAAGCTATGCAGTAATAAAGGGTAGAAATCTCACACGTAATAAGTAGCAGAAACAAGGCTTAGACTGTCGTGATTTAAACTGAATGAATGACTAAGAGTACTATTTCTGTTTGCCTGCAGGGCAAACCATCAATGCTCTGGATCTTTTAGGAATTTACTTTTTGGATTATAAGCCAGAGATTTTTAATTTCTATTAGCAGCACAAATTCTTGGAAAAGAAAGGAGTCCTAATAATTTCAATGCCATCAGAAGGTTGTGAATATGTTTTCTGTTACTCTGTGATATGAACAGTGATTAAAAACCATGAAAAAACTAAGAAGGTTTTACAGTTACTTACTTTACCTATAGTATATTGCTTCAGGTTTCGTAGGAGATGAAAAAAGTAAGAAAGAAGATTAAACACCAGGAAATAAAAACAATAATAAGGGAACAGGCTATTCTTCTCCAAGTTTGCTAATCTCTGAGCATGAATGCGATTATGGTGTCCGGGCTTTTATGGAAGAAAATAACATCAGTCATGTGATACCATATATCATCTGCAAGAAGAAAAGTACTGAGCTAGGAAAAGGGATGCAGGACCTCTGCAGATGTGTGGAAGTTGGTGTCACTGGCTTTCCTCTTGACAAAAAAAATCCCAAATGAACTGAGGAAAGACTGTGTAAGTCTAAAGAATAACTTGAGGGGAGATGGGAACAAAGGCAAGTGCTAGTCTCTGGGTAGGACAGCCAAATGGATTTCAGTCAAGACCATGGTTTTAAAACCTGGTGTGAAGGTAAATACAAACAAACATGAGAAAAACATAAGATTTGGGATATATTGATAATCTGCAGAAGGAATATCCTGTCCTAGTCAGTTAAGGGCAAGATTAAAAAAAAAAAAGACAGTTTTGTTGTCCTTTTTGTTGTCCTAGTTATTATTGGAGTATCACGCCAGATTAGGAATAATATGACTGAATGAAAAACTTCAAGATGACAAGTGTATTTGATATATTTTTGGTCTTTCGAACTTTTTCTTTATATGTGATTTGTCATCCAGAAAGCAAGGTTTTTCCTGGGTCTTACTAGGTACTGAGACATGCCTCCATTTCCACCTCTCTAAACTTATCAGGTGCTGCACATTCATGCTCTGGAATCATATCAAGGACATACTTATGTGCTTGGCTGGCTTCTCCCAACCTCTCTGAGCACATGGAGTTGTTCTTTAAACAATCTCTGGAACCAAACTGATTGCAGTAACACGGACAAATTCAGAAGTGCAGAGGTGTGTGTGTGTTCCTTCCATCACCAGATGCTTTTTTCTTATAAGTTATTAACATGGGGCTTTCTCCTTGAAAGAAAATAAAAATTTAGACCAAACTGATTCACTGGATCTGCTGTAGCTTTGTATTTGTGCCTTCTAACATTTTAAATATAATTGAGAATGCTATTTATATTCTCGATGCATGCACAATTTACACTGTTCTTTGTGAACTTTAAGTGAGAATTTCAGGCTAAATTATTATTTTTTCTATACAGTAATGACTGGTTCAAATGTGATCACTAAGAACATTCTTTGATTAAATGAATGCAAATAATGTCCTACTGGACTTAAAAATATCTCAATTTAAACATGCCTAGAAATGTTTTATGGAAGCTAGATGTTTTGTCAGGAGAAGAGCGGTAGCGCAGCACTCACATTCATTCCATTGCACTTTAACAAAATAGCTTAATTTCATGAGGAAAGGTAATCAAAGGCATCAAGAAGATACATTCTGTAGAAGGAAGCACTTTGATTCAGAGAAATATCACGTATGTAATCTTAATATGATGTATTCATCAAAAGTTTATGTTCCATAAACATAAATGATTTTTTTTTAATTCAGGATGTAGAATACAGTAAGAGACATAATCATGATTTAATGCAAATGTAAAGTATCAGACAATAATTGTATCAGGATTATTTTCTGTTTTCTGGACTGTGTCTTTAGGCTCTTGTATGTCAGTGATAAAAATGACACACAAATGTATTAAGAAAAAGAAGGAATAAAGAAGTTGTTGGAAATCTAGGACAACGTTCAATGAAGAAAGATCCTTTTACCTGCAGTTATTTTTATTACGTGCCAGTAGGTTAAAGCATATTGCTATACACAGCCAGTGGCACGCTACAGCAGCAATTATGCAAAATACTGCAGTAATTAAATAGAATAGTGAGTAGTAGTTCTGTTTGGCATGGAATTTGTTGAGTTTATGTTATGCTCTCAAATGGGAGGAATGATCTCAAGAAGGTTTCTACCCTGAAAGAAATGATCATGTTGCCCATCACTGGGCCTTTCAACGCTTTCTCCTGAAAGGAAAAGTGTCCAGGAGTGCTCAAAAACAACTCAAAAATAACAGATGGCTCAGGTGACTGAGAGCCAAAGCAAACCACACCAAACTCTATAAACGATAAAATAAATCTAAGAAGCAGAGAGCAAGTACAGAAGACCATAAGAAACTCTTTAAGTCTCTGGTATAAAGTAGAACTGTAAAACCAAAGGAAATGCAAGATGTGTAACATAACCCCATCAGTTTGTGAGAGAGATTATAAAAGTAAAATGTACCAAGGAAACTGATAAAGTATTTTTGTCAAAGAAAAATAAAACTTTGATATAAAACATAATCATACCGTGTAAATAAAGAGCATCTCTTTCCAGAACATTAATATTAGACATTTAAATAAAATAACTTCCTCCAGAGGCCATGGACTTAAGAGATTGTAAGTAAAAGGCTGTTTATATGGCTAATTAACAGCATGTTGAATCAAGCATGCTGGATATACATTTTAATTGCATTACATGGAGAAATGTTGGGAATGGGAAATGTTATCTAATACCACTCTGGGAGCATGGGACCATAAGCCTGAAACTTCAGAGACTGGCTTGGAAAGAAGTTGCCCTCAAGGGACGCTTTTGCCAGGGCCACTGTGTGCTATAGATGGGCACGCGGCAGGAACTCAACCACCATTGGGTGCAGATCTGGCCAGCCAAGGCAATGTGGTGAGAGACAATTTCACTCAGTATTTCCCTGGTCTTGTTGATCTGTCCACTAGATCCTTCCTGAAAATTGTTCTCCTCCAGGTTGTGCCTCAGCTGGATGGATCCCAAGCTAGGGAGCTTCATGCCCAGGCAGCATTGGGAGTACTGGCAGGAGTGGGGCTTGAATAACTCCTCACTGGGCCTTCGAGATGTGTCACTGGGGCAAAGCCAGTTTTTCTTATTGCATCTTAATAAGGAAGCTCGGAGTTTGGCAGGAGCGGAAAGAATCCACATTGGAAACATTAGCCTTAGCTAAATCAGTCTTGGAAATGTTTATATGTCAACTACAATATTAAATTCTGTAGGACAAAGAGAGTGACTAGATACCCAGCAGCACTGAATACCCTCGCCTTTCCCAGTTTTCTTCCAAATCCTAGTCCCCTGCTTTCCTCCTTTATACAAATATTAGCTCATTCCTGGAGGGTTTGTCTTTGGTAAGCAAACTAGTTTTTCTCAGAAAGCAGACTTGGATGGGGTCTGAGGCAGTGTGCTCCCAGCTTCCTCCACCTGTACCAGTATGGCTGCACTCGTTCTGGCTGCCCATGCCCCATGCCTCCCCACGGTCTCCAGCAGGACTCACACCACCTCATGCAGCAAGGTCTGCAGTAACCACAATTCATTTTCAAGCCACTAAAAAATCTCACTGTTCTGCTGGCCCGTACCACAGTCGGTTTTGTTATTTCAAGAGACCTCAAAATAGGTGCCTTCTCCCGTTCTCAAAGCCCCGTCTTTGGTCACTGCTGGAGGTGTGCCAGAGAAGACTTTGAGCCCACCCCCATGCTACCGGCCATACGAGGGGCC
Organism: Bucorvus abyssinicus; assembly: GCA_009769605.1. Classification (NCBI taxonomy): domain Eukaryota; kingdom Metazoa; phylum Chordata; class Aves; order Bucerotiformes; family Bucorvidae; genus Bucorvus; species Bucorvus abyssinicus. The sequence goes on along the minus strand of CM020033.1, from coordinate 6,588,005 downwards.
ATGGTGAGCCTGTCCTGAGGCAAGGCAAGTCACAGGCAGCGTGTGCACAGTGTCTGCTCGCCTGGCCTGAGCTTGAGCCCGCTCGTGGAGCAACTGGGGCTGAAGCCTTCAGCGTTAAGAACTAGAATAACCTCATCCGGTTTTAAAATGGAGAAAAAGCTTTCAGATATGTATTACCACCTCATATAACATCGGGTGTGCTGAAATGAACAATAAATAGTTAAAATATTATTTATGATGTAGAGAAACGGAATGCCAGTCCATCGAGTATTTGTGGTTGGTTCTAGCTGTGGTATGTTGGGCATAAACCCAAATGGACTTTCATATGCTGATACAGAACTGCTTTAGTGAAATACTGATTAAACACACCACTAAATTAATAAGAAAAGTGTGAGCCTTATTTACCACAACCATGCTCCCAAAGAGTTCTTAAACACTTCTGAGACAGCACCTTTAATCTTCACCTTGTGTTTCAAGATAAGAAGATTAAACAGTAAATTAACTTTCTACTTGAGGCTAGACCCAAAACCCAAAATGTAAAGTAATTTTAAGATGTGGATTTGCAGGCAATTTCGTTCTCTGTGCAAGTGCTGTGCTAGACAAGGACATTCACAGCAGTTTTGAACCTTCTGGGGTTTGGGTCCCCCCCTCACATACAGAACAGCAACGCAAGTCAGGAGGAATGCTGCTGGAGCTACAGCTATGTTAGGTCTAAGCTGATTCCTGAGCAGTGCCCTAAGCATATCTGCAGTTGTTCGATGAGTATGCCTAAAGTTAATAATGTGTTCAGCAGCTTTCTGAAGCAAAGCCTAAATCTTCTGTTCTCCAAGTATTTTTAAGGCCTAATCCAAAATGGAAGTTCTGTTTATTATGGACTGAGTGGGCCTTGCAATGACATTGACCTGCTTTCACAGCACTCTAACTCTATCCCTGCACACCTAGACAACAGTGTCTCTACATACCTCCCAGGCCACCTGTTTCTACTTCCACCTTTTTATGCCCACTTTTTACGTTGTTTGTTTTTTTTTGATTTTTTTTTGTTGTGTTTTGATTTTTTTGGGTTTTGATTTTTTTTTTTTTCAGGAGCTCCTTGTTCACCTGTGCAGGGCCACCTGCCACCTTTTCTTCATTTCGTGTTCTATCAGGATGAACCTTCTTGAACTTGAAAGTGGTGATGCTTGGAAATCAGCAAGGTCTCCTGGCCCCTCTTTTCTCTGGGCAGCGTCCCATGGCATTATTCCAAGCAGTGCAAGTCTGCTCTCCAGCAGTCAAGGTTTTGTGATCAATGGGATCTAATCTGGTAGGAATTAGGGTATTAAATCACATTTAAGAGAGAAGAAGAAGAAGTGGCAGTAAATTCTAGGCCAGTGAACAAAAAACATTTTTACTGACTTCATTAGATCCCAGATGCCAGAATTTCTCTGTATCACTTTTAATTGCAGCCTTTCTTATTATGAACTGTACCAGGAATGATAGCATCAAAAGATGTGAAAAGAAATGTAAGTGGAATAATAAACTGGAGAACAAAGAAGAGTCTGGATATATGAATGGACTATGTTTAATTGAAGAGAAATGGTATATGCGTACCATCTGCTTGCATCTAATTATTCCTATATCTGAAAAAACCTGATAGTCTCACATTTAGCCTCATGCTAATTTCACATAGGTGAGATTAAATGAGATTATCTCCACAAAGGTTATAAAACTCTAAAGGATAAAAAATTAATGTAGTTCCTGAACTGAAGCATGCCCAGATGTTCTTATGCCATTTCAGACAAAAGTGGATCTAATGACTTCGTTGCGTAAGCAAATTATGTGGGTCTAACACATCATGGACATCGGCTGCGCTGTATTGATGACTCCTGTGCATATCATCTATAAATGTGATGCAGGTTTCTATTCAGAGATGCAGAGTACCTTGAACAAATTCGAAGCCTCAAGCACTTCACAATAAATAAAATTATGCAACCCGTTGCAGCCCTCCTGCTTTCTTATCTAAAAACTGTTCTTAAACCTATCTCAAATATCTAAAAATAGTGTTTAAAAATCTGTAAGGAGATTGAACAAGCAATAGTGGTTATCCTTAATGCTATGTTCTACACAGTCACTGTTTTTCCATTGGATGTCTACCTTAAGACAGTTTCTTCTAGCCAAGTTTCCTGAACATGCTGATGAAAACTCCACATGTGCTAAGTGTCAAAGCTTTTTTCCATGACCATGTAGCACATCTACTGTTTCAGTCTGAAACTTGCCGCTCAATTGGCTACCTTGTCAGAGAAGGAAATTATTTTGCTTCAACATATTTCCTTCCAATTTCTTTTAACCATCTTACTATCTTCTAGGTGTTGATAAATTGATTGTCTAATCATTTGTTCTAGTACATTTCTGGGAATCAAATTTGGGCTGAACCTGATAATTTTCTGGAGCCTCCTCTTCTAAAAGTAGTATAATGCCTGCCTTACCCACTGCTTTTCTACCTTACGTGACCTACTAAATTTTTGAAAACAATCACACAGATTCGGCGAATCCTTTAAACACTCTAGGGTGAATCTCCCCATACCATTTCCATGATTCACTTGCTCAGATACTAGTTAGCCAATTCTTTTATTCAATAACCTCTAGTTAAAATTATTTCCTTAAACAGCGGGTTGCCTTTTCCATATCATCTACAATCTGCTCTCCTTTCCTGCTAAGTACAGCAGTATAAGGTAGAGGAAGAACTCTAATGACAATCTTTTTGTTGCCTTTTATACTGTTAGGTGCCTATAGCCATTCTGACATCCTGTTAGATGACTCTGCTGTTCTTTTCTACTCCAGTCATGTTGGATGACTTTTCTTTCCAGTCATGGGGTTTCGATTCCATATTTTGTACAATTTCTTTTCACTTTTCAGGACATTAAAGAAACTTGATGCTATTACATTATTCCTTTATTCTACTTCTGCTTCATGAGAGTGTTCTGTTCTGCCTTAAGCACAGTCAATGCAAGACTTTCTGCACCCCTTTTATCCCTAAAATTTCTTCCCCACGATATCCCACTTAACAGTTCTCTGACCTCGTTGAAGTCTGTCCTTTCTGAAATCTATTATCCTATTTCTACTGTTCTCAGTTCTCCGTTTTCAGAATGAATATTTTGTGATAACTAAATTTTTAACTAACACATCTTTTAGTCAAAATCAAATCTAAAGTAACCACTTCCCCCTTAACTTTCTCCGTCTTGTGGGTTGATCCTGGCCAGCAACTAAGCACCCTCACAGTCACTGTCTCACTCCCCTACTGTTGCTCCCTAGCAGGATGAAGGAGAGAATACGAAGAGCAGAAGTGAAAAAGCCTCATGGTTTGAGATAAATGTGATGTAATATGGGGAGGAATGAGGGAAAAATGCAAGTGATGCAAAGGCAATTACTTTCTACCTCCCACCAGCAGCCCAGGCAACAGCTACTTAGTAAGGAAAATCCTTTCCAGTTTTTATTTCTGAGCATGATGTTATATGATGTAGAATATCCCTTTGGCCAGTTTGGGTCATCTGTGTCAGCCATATTCCTTCCCAGCCAATTGTCCACCCCCAGCCTATTCATTGGGAAGGTGGAATAGGAAAAAGAGGAAACCTTGAGGCTGCGGAAACCTGTTCAACAAACAGCCAAAACACTGATGGTTTTAGTAACAAATTCAAAACACAGCACCATATGGGATCCTATGAAGACAGTTAACATCCATCTCAGGCAGGACCCAGTACAATGTTTAGAAGTAGGAAATGTTCTGAATGTTGTCAAGAACTTCTAACACCCTTGATCTCCTCATTTTTTATTATTGTATATTATTGTATATATGTATATATTTTTATTATTGTATTATTATGCTGACAAATACTGAGGTAATGAAAGTTCATTTCCGTCTCCATCAGATGAAGGCTTCTGTTACTTGGTTGAAAAGCCTCTCATAATCTTCTAGAGAAATAGTCTTTACTACATCCATGGAAGGACACCACCTAAGATCTTTTTTCTCTTTCGGATTCCCTCAGACACTTTCCACAGGTCTCTCTCTCACCTCTGTCTTGTCCGTAGAGAAGTATTTATGAGGAACCACTCAGAAGCTCAGAGGTGGAAGTGCATATAAATGCCAGAAACCACAGAATGTCTTGAAAAATCTTTTGAAATACTGACCCAGGGACACGAGTAGACCATGGCTACCAGTAAGATCTACAGCTTGCAGTTGAGAATAATGATAAAACAAAAATATTTCTATCAATAAGGCTAAGTAGTGATATGACAAACTTCATTAACTATCACTGTAACATGCAGGCTCAGATCTAAAAATTCTTCTGACTGTCTCATTCTCAGATCCACCCTTGACTTTCCATCTTTCAGCTTCAGACCTGACCAGGCTTGAAAACGTTCCGCTTAAGTGTATCTGATTCACCCCTGAGCTGTTGGTCTCAGAGCCCGTCTATCTGCATTTCAGCTGCAGTAGAAAATCAGCCCTGACTCCCTTTCATGGATCTGGAGCATAAACTCTGAAGTACTTTTATGAGAAGTGCGGTTTATTGAGCAGAAATGTATGTGTGCATGTTTGCCTTCAATCCCCTTAACAATCTGTAATTGCTTCACTAAACTTAATTGATTTTGAAAAATGGTGAGGTTTTTTCAGGTTTGTACAAGTTGTAGGAATAGGGAAAGACACTTATCAATGCCCCCCTAAATACCCAGGAAGAACTCCAGTCTTGTTAGAAGTTGATTCTCACCTTGACACACAAATCAATGAGAAAACTATTTCTGTTGCCCTGAAATTAGTAGTTATTTCATCGTCCTTGCAAATAAAAAGTCACAGAATGAGGACCTAGCCAAGCAATAAGCATAAAAAAATTGAAATAACACTCCATTAAAAAAAACAACACCCCCTCCCCCAAATTATTGATTGTAGTACTAGAAGTGGGGACATTAATAAACACTTCACAAATCACCACAGCAGTACTTTGTCAGTAGGTTTAGTAAATGACAGATTTATAATTTTATTTGCACCTTATTACAATTTTGTTAAATATGACACTTTTATATGGCCTGAAGCCTGCTTCTTTCTCTTCTGCACTTCCATTTTCGCTTCAGAAAAAGTAAAAGGAGGTGTGGTGTGGAGGGAAAACCAAAATACCAGTGAGTAAACAAATAAATAAATGAACATCCTTTTAATGCCACACACATTTAAATTCAAAGCTTGAATTCCAGCGTGAGCACTTGGGTGGGGTCATGCAGCACTTAGACAGCACCAAAACCAACCACAGTGGCTTTAGCACCCCTGGAACACAACCTGTACAAGGCGATTTTGTTCTGCTACTTCATCCTAAAGGACTGTCAATGTCAGACATCTTTTCAACAGCTTTCTGGTACAACAAGACTCTATGCGTAATACCTCTTATAGTTTAAAGCTTCATCCCCTTCCTTTGGATTGTTCTTGCATTGGCAAACAACGTCCATGGTGTGAATACTGAGAAGGCAGAGACCAGCTTTTAGGCCTCAGTAAAACATATGGTATTTTCACTAAGAAAGAAAATTCTGGTCCAACTGATTTAGTTTTATTTGTTTTTTTGAATGCCTGTATTATCATTTAAATATCCTAAGTATTTTATTTTTCTACAGAAAACAGAAACTCTGGTGTTTTTTTGTGTGGTGGTATAGGATTTGACGCAGTGTCGGTAGTGGGGGCTGGTGCCTTTGGCACGGTTTCAGTAGGGCGTATAGGGCTGCCAGCATGGTCCTGTGAGAAGCTTCGCGAAAGAGCTCTCTTAGCTCCAACTTGGCTCTCCTCTGGCCAAGGCTGCGCCAAACAGTGCCTCTGCAAATAACTTATTAAGAGGGGAAAATGACTTTGGAACACCTTTTGTACTTTGGTACGCTATCATTTGTTTTGGAGGGGGTAGGGCAGAAAGGGAAACAAGGATGCAGTTACCCACCCTGTGGTCACCCAGGGAACTGAGGAGACACGCTGGTCTATGGCTAGCTTGGCAGGCTGAAGCCTTGCAGTCCTCAGAGATCATCAATGAAGAAGGAAGTCACCTTGCAGAGAGTTGTGGAAGGTTCACGAGAGAGATGTGGAGAGGACTATGATGCAGCTGGCGACTGATCCTAAGAGGCCATGACTTTGGGGAGGACTGGTGCTGAGTTGGTTTGGTGCTGGGAGAGCTGATCCCATGTGATGTTCATAGACTTTCTTCTGTGGGGGGTGTGTGGGGGAATGCCATGTGGCTGCAAGGAACTGAGAGGAGTGTTTCCGGTGAGGGCAAGTGGCCGGAACAACATGGAGATAAACTGACGCATCCCTCATCCTGTGTTCTGCCACTGGCCCAGAGCCGATTGTGTGGGTTGAGGGTAGATAGTAAAGCCAGGCCTGGGAACAAGGGATGGGTAAGGGAAGATGTTGTTTAAGATCTTGATACACTCTTTCTGTCCCTACCTTAATTTAATTGTGATTGGTTGCAGTTTCGGTATTTGAATTAAATTGATTTGTTTCCCCAGTAGAGTCGTTTTTAGCCTGTGGCCATAAGTGGGACTGAGCCCTCCCTTGTTCCTTGTCTTGACCCTTAGGTAGTTTATTGTATTTTCTCCTCCTGGAGAAATAGAATGATTGTGGGGGCGTAGTCACCAGCTGGGTCTAAACCATGACAGTTTGCAACCAAAAGGGGCATTACACGCCATAATGTTGATCATTGCATCTAAGTATCTTGTCAGAGTTTTGTTTGCTGGGCTTACTCGTAGTTAATGTAAGTTTTTTAAGACAGGCATCATAGGGACAATCTTTATCTCCACAAGTTAGAACATTTTGCTCTGGAATGAGTCAACAAATACACATAGTGTCAGACACTACAAGACTGGCTCTTTTACTCACATTCAAAACCTATTGGTGTGTACAGAGGCTTGATATTTCCTATGAACATCAAAGAGTGAATGAAAAAAATCCTTTGTCTCATTCATGGGGTACACAGTGACGTTGGTAGATACATTTCTGGTTACCATAGATTTCCTAGTAAAAACTGAATTGTATTAAGTTAAGATGAAATCTCACTTACCTATAAAGTGCTGAAAGTGGCCGCTTGTTGCCAGGTTTTGGTCTGTATGGTTTTGGTTCTCCTGCCATGTTGATATCTGAAAGCAAACATTTAGTATTATAGAGGAAGTTTTCAAAGGTACCTTCAAGACACAGATAATGAGTCACGGAGAGTGAAAATAGGCCGCATACCTAAAACACCTGTCTAGTTTTTACCACTTCTGAACTGATGCTATAAAACTTTCCTAAAAATTCTTATTGTAATACATGACAATTTTAGACAAAATATCAGCTATTGGTAACAGAGAGAAATTATGTTTTCAAACCATACTTGAGTTTCCACTCATGAAACTGAAGCCAACAATGTATTCCTATTACAGAGGGAGATTTGAATGGTAACTTGGGTGTTGAGAAAAACTATGATCTCAAGTCAAATTCTATTGTGGAGAACTATAATGGTTCTGATGAGTTTCTCCTTTAGTTCCTAGAGAAATGCATACAGATCTTTAAGTGCCACTTCAATATGCACTCAGAAAGAGACTTTTCAAAGCAAGTAAGAAGAGTATTTATTTCCTACCCCATTTTTTTTTTCCTTGAGTAGAGAAAAGCACTGGCTTTAAAATTGTATGGAGAAAGTGGAAAACTTTTTTGCATGTGCTTTGTCTTAGGCATGGTACTTATAATTGTCAACAACACCAGAAAACTTTTGCCCACTTTTTAAAATTTCACTTACATTATGCCTGTATATTTATCCTTGAAACTAAAATATGTCAGCTTATATAGACATTGAGTCATGCTGGTTCCCAAGTTAATCTCTTCTTTAGAATCATACTCAAGCACATACCAGGAATACAGGTCCATTGATTTGATTGCTTGTAACAGTTACCCATGGAGAAAAAAACACGGACCCTTCTGTGGAGAATACCTTGCTCGAGCTTAGGAACCTGCCTATATGAACACAAACCTGTATTAAGAAGCTCCCCCACCCCGACTGTTGCCAAGCCGACATTACAACAAATCACAGAGAAAAAGGTAAAACTTCTGGTTAGGAAATGAATTCCAGCCACCTGGGTGATGCTGCAGCTAAATCTCTCCTCAGTTTCACTAATACACTGTCACCAGTTTGGCTGAGGCAGGGCCAAACCACGGGACAAAATTCTCTCTCTCCAATCAGCCCCTTCTCTGTTCTGGGAGCAAAGGGTTAGGAGAGAGAGAAAAGGGAACGATAAAGTGGGCGAGGCCTCAGCTGAGCTTGGAAACTAGAACTGTTTTAATAACAACAAAACCATATTATACAAACAACAACAACCAGATATAAACAAATATGTTCAAAGATCTGCTGCGGCGAGGGTTAAACCATGGGCACACTCCAGGCACGTGACCGCAGGGCAGGGACCTGCCAACGGGGGCCGGCCCCTGCAGGGCCAGGCAGCTGCAGTGACGGGTGGAGCTAACGGTCATGGCAGGCAGTCGCAGAGTGATGTAGGAATTTGTGGCAGGCAGCAGGCGGGCAGCTTCAGGGAGACAGCAGCAAGTCAGGAGCGAGCGAGCAGCAGCAAATGAATGGCCCTACAGAGCAGCAGACGGCGCAGCCCAGTCCTCCTCAGAGCAGCCACCCTCAGGGCAGACAAAATGGCTGCCACCGCAGCAACCGCTGCAGCTGACACAACATTTCCAGCAGGGGCAGGCAGCGGCAGGGCAGGAGCCAGGAAGCCTCGAGGTCTCTCACATGCAGCTTCTGACAGAGACATCGTCCCACTAAGAAGCTCCACAGCCAGTGAGGGGCAGTGACGTGCAGGGGGCGGAATGCCTGGACTGGTTTGTTTCATGTGTCGATCCAACGGGTTTTGTATTAAACCAGGTGCAGACCCAGCACAAAGTCCAAGTCACGTCAGGCGTGTACACCATGCAACTGGATGCCTGAGAGCTCTGTGTCGATAACATTCATGCCAGATGAGGGTGACAATCAGAACTACAACTATCACTAGATCCATATCTGGTGTTAGGAGTTATCTGAATGTCCTGGAGGAGGGTGAAGCTGGGTGGAGGTCCGGTGGTCTCATTATTCCATTTTTCCGCCCTGGACAAAAGGAGCTGTTACCTCCACCCATGCAGGTGTAAATTGACGGACTTTGTGCAATTAATGTAAGCGATAACCTTGTCTGCAGTCATCCCCACTCGCACGTCTACACCAATGATGTCATGTAAAAAACCTGGGTATAAATATGGCCCCCGTATCGACCCCGAATTGGGACAGGAGAAGACTCGGAACCAGACCGACGGACGGAATGACAAATTACTCCCTCTCTCCACCCTCGCATTGGGGATGTCTTGTGGGTAAGATTCTCTGCCTCAGCCTACGCTGAGTGATACCGTTCTCCCCCGGGTATATTTTGTATGGTAGTAATCATGATTTTACTTACTCCTAACACACTGTTGTGCATTAGCAACTTATTGTACCATGTAGCCGGGCTACAACAGACAGGTGTGAGCTTTCGGTATCAGACCTGTACGGTCCTCTCTGGTAAATAAGCCATAACTAACTCAGCAGTTTGTTTATCGATGGCAATGCCAAAAGAACCTGTAAATGTTGCTCTGTAAATAAACCGTCATTATTCATGCCCCGATTTTGCTGTTGGCCGAATTCGGTTTTATTTCCCCCCTTTTCGCAACACCAGGGCATATACAAAAGAGCAACATTCAACAAAATCATCAAGTTATTTCAGTGTAAATTGCTGTGACAGAACAACGTATCCCATTTACTGTGGAATAACCTGGTTACCAAGACGTTCAAGGAAGCACATGTTCTTGGTAAAGTCTATGTTTAACCTGAAATTGACTGTGGTGGAGGGAAAAAGAAGTACAAAGCTGAGGCGTAGAATGGAGAAGCACCAGTGCAGAGATGCTAAAAGCCCAGACATTTTTATTTAAGCTATTCTTGACCTTAAAAAGTCTGAGATTTACTGACTGGATACTATTAGTTCACACAAAGTTGAAAAAATGATCCGACTTTTTTGAACAATCAGAAACATTAAAAATGGGTGTCCTTCAGGTTTTTTTGACAGAAAGACTTTTTCATTGGAAATTTCGTGCTTCAAACATTTAAAAGAATGTTAAATACATTCTTCATTTAAATTTTGTATTTTGATCTAAACCACCACTTATTTAAAATTATAAAAATCCTGAATGAAAAGCTTTTCTGTAGAACTGTTTAATATAAAATACACCTTTGGTATAAAATTTTCTCCATATAAAGCATTTTGGAATTAAATCTGATTGTAGATGCTTTTGTAGGAGCTGTATTGCTCTGAAATCATGTTTTCCTTAAAATATAAATTTCTTGTTTTACTTGTCTCTCTGAAGTTGTGTGACTATTGGAGACAGTTTTCATACCTCCTTGAAATGCTTTTCTGCCCTTTATTTTAAACAAGTGCTTTATTAAATATATATTAATCTTCCTCTTCCATGGTTGTTAAAAATTCAGCTATGGTTCCCTTATTTAAAGAAATATAAATTCTACTAATGTTGACCCAACAAAATCAGCGTCAAGCATTTCTGAAAGACACTGAGGAATTCTGATGGCTGTGCTGCATTTTCATTGCCTCCTGGAAATAACAGCATTGGAATGAAATTTTTATCCTGTGACTTTATGATAATTAGACCTTTCCACACTATTTTAATATGTCAGCTTTAAGGTCATTAACTGTACTGACTTTCACCATCTCCTACTACAACTAGGTCAGATTTTATGAAAAAAGGTAGAGTTATAATCTGTTCTTGGGAAACACCTGAGGCTGTGGGATTAAATCTTCACATGATTTTAATGTTTTTCATCTACTTCTCTTTCAGAGCTACAGCCCTGGTCACTATTCGTAGGCATATGAACATTAAAGGACTTTAAAAACTTTTTCACATCCTTCTGGGGCAGATCAATACTATCTGATGATTGTTCTTGTAGACCTACATGTGCAGCTCTACAAAAGCCAATTTTAGCAAAGACAGTGTAGAAGCAGCATAGAAGACTAAGGACTGTTTGTTACGTGTTCTCTTTATTTTAATCAAATCTGTCAGAAAGATATCACTGTAAGAAAACACAACCGTTATGATGTTCAGAATCAGCTAAGAGTCCCTCACACTTAAATAAATCTCTAAATGTAATAGCAGAAAATAGTGAACTATGGTACACAGACAGTAATAGCCAGAATTTCTCTTTAACGCAGGAAATAGTTCATAGAAAAGCTGTGCACATGGGGCTTTTCTGTTAATATGAAAGTGATTGAATAGCTCTGCAACTCCCTAAGCACCTTGTAATAAGTTAAGAAGGGATGTCAGAAATGGTTTGAAAAGTTAGACAGATTTTCACCCCATTATTGTTCAGCACTATCTGCTCCAACCTCAATTTTCTACCTAAGATTAGAAGTGAACTTGTCAACATTTCACAGGATAGCTTATTTCTAGCCAAACTGGAAATCTTGTGAGATAACTTGCTCTATTACTTCATCTATCATTATTTTAACAGCAGACATTTATATCTACTAGGTCATAAACTGTGTGTCAAATAAATCCGTTGGCTGCAGCACAGAGATTTACCTGTGCTAATGATCCACCCCAAGGAATGCAGAGAGGTATCACTCCTTATGCTGTAAAATTAGCTACGGCACTTGTACATGAATATGACCACACAACTTGACAAAGGACACGGACATTCACATTGCTTCTATTATTTTCTCTGCTAATATACTATAAATGTTCACTTAGAAATCAACTTAAAGATAAATTAAAAACTGAAATTTAAATTATTAAGGAATCACTATGAATCAAATAGTGTCTGAGCAGACAACAGCACATCATAATGCAGGTAATGCAGCAACCTGCTGTCTATGCGCTTCCAAAATCAAACAAGATTACTTTCTTCATTAAAAGAAATACATCTTCAGTTCCATCTATTCCTGTTAGCACAGCAGAGGTTAGTTAACATATGAGATCTAGATTTCACTCAAAGTTGTAAGTCATCAGCAGGATATATCTAATTTTGAACATGGCATTTTTATTTCTAATTATACTGAAATTAATTAGAAAAAAAAAAGAATATGCAAACCTTTTAGAGAGAGCTGTGATTGTATTCCATGGCTACATAAATTTATCTGAAAGAGCAACTCCACACAGCATGATCTACCTTACTCCTGTTTCCTACAACTCCCTGCCTACCACCTCTAGGCAGTAAAGTAATGACCAAGGAGACTCTAATGCATGAGCCTCCCATTTTTGGAGAGGCAGTATCAGCTAACCTTAAGGCTTCTTCATAGTTTTGCTGCCAAAGCAACCTGAGAATCTGGTCCTGAAGACAACGGTTGCCTTTAAACTAGCTTTCTAAGTGTAAGCAATGATAATTGAAGAGTATTCGTGAATTCATACCCTACAAGTCTTTCAGTACTTCTCAACATACCTGTTCTTCAGCTTCTTTAAAAAGTTTTATTGGGCAAAAAACCAAAACAAAACACCACAAAAACAAAACCAATAAACCATTTTGGTTCACAAAAACAAATGCCATAAACTAGAAGCTTCAAAAGGCACTAGCTCAATCCATGAAAATTGTGACTTTAAGGCTTTCTGCTACACATCCAGGACCTGTTTCTCAGGCTACATCTATACTACAAAATTAAATAGTGCCCTTCCCAGGCTCTAGTACTCAATTACCTCTTGTATGAAACTGTTAGAGTGGTTTCTGGCATGACTTTTAGCCCCAGTAAACAAGTACTTTCCCATGTAATTTCTAGGCATAGGTAGAGAATTGACATGAACTCGGGACCATCATTAATTGACATTTTAGTAACTACCACTCTTCTTTGCAGGATAAGACCCTGTGAAAGAATTCCAAGTACCTATAATTATCACTGATGTGGCTTCTAAGTGTGGACTTTATGTCAGAAAGACTGGGAACCAAAACCTGGAGCTAAGAAAACTCTAAGAGCCTCTCTATCTCAACAGCTAATTTCTAAGATGTGTTTTATCAGGTGCTCTTGCTCCCATTCTTGTGAACAGTTGCAGACACTGAGACGTTCCTTGAAAAATTCTACAGCTGCTTAACATAAAATCTTGTATAAAAAATGTATTGGGTACTTCCAGACCAGATCTGCTTTAGACCAACCTTTAATGGAAGAAATTGTTATTAAAACTAACATCCAGAGAAAGAATTCACACAATGAATGTACAATCTACAGCCAAACAGAGATATGGATGTAGGGAGTTCAGTGTGCATTTTCTCCTTTTTCAGATGACCCAAAGTATGTGGGACAGAAAAGAAAGACCAAGAGGTAGATGCAAGTTAAAGGAAGACTCTAGTCATGTGATTTATAGCATAAGTGAAAACGAGCAAAGCTTAAGTCACTCTATCTCTCTTTTATACTCTTCCATCTACCAGTCCTATAAATCTCTGTGTTCTGTACTAAAGGAATTTTAATGAAGTTATATGACATTTTTTTTACATCATGGACTTCCTTTTTTCTCTATATTTTTCATTAATTACATGTCATCTCCTCCATTTTCCCTGTCTCTAGCATGTGAAAAAAAATGGAGGGGAAAGGACAGTTCTCAGTTCCGTTCAATTCTGTGCCCAAATTGCACAGCTGTAAAAAGAAACTTCCCAGAAAATTGAACACAAACTCAAATTAACTTTCAAGACTAGGAAAATATTAAATGAAGGTCTGGTCACACATTTTCCTTTTCCATAATGGTATTAAAAATAATTTGCTTGTGGGACTTTCAGCTGCATTTGGATTTTCTCTTAGCATTGAAGTAATTGGAAGCCTTTTTTTTGTACAAAGAAGACAGCTATTGTTAATGTTTCATACAGAAAGAGCCACTTGTTGAATAGTATATGAAATTGCTTTGTTCAACCATCTCCATTTTCATTAAATACTGCTAAAATGAAATGAGGCTGTAGGATTATATAAGCTATCATTCTTAACACCATCCAGTAACAGAAGTGTCAGGTGGTGTCTCTCCAGAAAGTCTTTTTCTGTTCCCCAGGGATCTGGGTTGGTGTGAGGACAGGCAACAGCTAAAATGGGAAATCCTGTCTTGTCTATACACTCGTCACAAACCGTTCTTCCAGGGTCCTGGAGACAGCAGCATCTCCCTTTAGTTGCAGAATGGATGCCGATGAGCTTCACAGCTGATGTGGAGCATTGGCCTGCCTTGGTTTTTGTCTGCCTCCTGCCATACTTTTACCGCCTACCCCAAGAAATGGCACAGTCATTGGGCAGACCTTCCTGGCCCCTTTGGGTGTGTTAGTAGCAGTGGTCCATGGCCTGGCCATCCTGCCTGGACTCTTGAAGACTGCCCATGGACTCCTCTGGGATTGCAGAGGCTGTGGCTGAGACCTCCCATGGTGCTTCTCTGCTGTCACTTGAATCCCTGCAGAACTGGTGCTGTGACGGGGTAGGAGTCACTCTGGGCAAAGGCTGTAGTACTGGGCTGCAGGGGAAAGGCCACCATGGAGAAGAGGGCATGTCTTAGGAAGAGATTCCTATGGGAAGGAAGCTCTGTGGCACCAGGCTAGCAGATTCCTCTATAGGAAGGTCCACACTGCTGTTCTGCAGGTGCAAGAGGTTCAGACCTGGCTCTAGGGCACTGCGTTGCCATAGCCGCTTACCTGCAGACCAACTGTAAGAGCTGAGGGAGTCTGGGTGTTAATTATGGAAACCCCTAGTGTGGTTTGTGCCATGGTGGCCGTGAAGCTGACTGTCATATAAGCACTTCACCCCACCATAGCCAAACTATAGATGCAGCCAAGTGTAGTCGTCCTGTATGAATATCCTTATAATTTAATCAAGTTTTCAACTGCTCTGTTTCCTACCCAGAGAACAAGATTTCTACCTGCCATGTACTGATTTAACATATGGACTGGCTAATTCTGCACATGCAGAAGATTAGCACTGCTACGAGGATATAGGAAAGCTATGGAAAAGTACATCAGGAACTATCTGCTACATTCAGGAAAAAAGACGACTGCGTTAATGTAAGTTTAGCCAGACAAAACAAAAAGTTCAAACAGGGCATCTCATACGATCCCAATCCCTGTTTGCACTGTACCTTCTCATTGCTGCTCTTAATGGGAAACAGAACTGGTCCCTGAGTTACAGCTTTTTTCAGACAGTGAGGTGTACAAGGAGCAAGTTTCCATCTTCGCCTTCTCTTGATAACAATACGGATGCTGTCAACAAACAGAAAATAGAGAACCTGTCTTCTTTCAGATCAAGCAAAGTCAATTCAGGGCAGCAGCCAACAAACTCTCTGCTGATTTTCTTTGGTGACAAAAGATAGTTATTACCAGGCACAAGAACAAACTGTCCCAGTGTGCCATAAGATGAGTTGGTGGGACAGAAGACTGGCCTGGCTAAACAGACAGCTTTAGCTAAAAGTCAATGAGAAAAAGGAAGTCTACTGTCTGTGGAAGAAGGGTCAGTCGACTCAGGAAGACTACAAAGATTTTGCGAGGCTGTGCAGGGAGAAAATTAGAAAGGCCAAAGCCTAGCTAGAACTTAGTCTGGCCATTGCCATAAAGGACAATAAAAAGTATTTCTGTAAATACATCAAGAGCAAAAGGAGAGCTAAGGAGAATCTCCATCTTTAGCTGGATGCTGGGGGAAACAGTGACCCAGGATGAGGAACAGGCCGAAGTACTGAATGCCACCTTTGCCTCAGTCTTTCATAGTAAGACCACTAGTTCTCTGACTGCCCAGCTCCTTGATCTGGAAGACAGAGACAGGGAGTGGAATGAAGCCCCCAGAATACAAGAGGCAATTGTCAGTGACCTACTGCACCACTTAGACGTGCACAAGTCTATGGGACTCTATGGGATCCATCGAAGAGTGCTGAGGGAGCTGGTGGAAGTGCTCACCAAGCCACTTTCCATCATTTACCAGCAGTCCTGGCTAACCAGGGAGGTACTGATTGACTGGAGGTTAGCAAATGCGACACTCCTCTGCAAGAAGGGCCAGAATGAAAACCCAGGAAACTACTGACCTGTCAGTCTGACCTCAGTGCCAGGGAAGGTTATGGAGTAGATCATCTTGAGTGCCATCACATGGCACTTACAGGACAAGCAGGTGATCAGGCCCAGCCAGTATGAGGTTATGAAAGGCAGGTCCTGCTTGACTAACCTGATCTCCTGCTATGACAAGGTGTCCTGTCAGTGGATGAAGGAAAAGCTGTGGATATTGTCTGCCTAGGCTTCAGTAAAGCCTTTGACACTGTTTCCGACTGCATTCTCCTGGAGAAACTGGCTGTTTGTGGCTTGGATGAGTGTACTCTTCACTGGGTAAAAAACTGTCTGGATGGCTGGGCCCAGAGAGAGGTAGTGAATATAGTCAAATCCAGTTGACAGCTGGTCACCAGTGGTGTTCCCCAGGATCTGTACTGGTGCCTGTACCCTTCAACATCTTTGTCAATGGTCTGGATGGAGGGATCGAGTGCACCTTAGTAAGTTTGCAGATGACACCCTCTTATGCACGTGTCGATCTGATTGAAGGTCAGGAGACTCTATAGAAGGATCTGGACAGGCTGGATTGATGTGCCGAGGCCAATAGTATAAAGTTCAATAAGGCCAAGTGCCAGGTCCTCCAACAACAACCCACCCATAAGACACTGCAAGCTTGGAGAAGAGTGACTGGAAAGCTGCCCAGCAGAAAAGGACCTGGGGGTGTTGGTTGACAGCCGACTGAATATGAGCCAACAGTGAGCCCAGGTGGCCAAGAAGGCCAATGGCATCCTGGCTTGTATCAGAAATAGTGTGGCCAGCAGGAGGACAGAAATGATTGTCTCCCTGTACTCAGCGCTGGTGAGGCCACCCCTTGAGTACTGTGTCCAGTTTGGGGCCCCTCACTTTAAGAATTACATTGAGGTGCTCGAGAAAGGCAAGGAAGCTGGTGAAAGGTCTAGAGAACAAGTTCTATGAGGATCTTCTGAGGGAACTGGGGTTGTTCAGTTGGAGAAAAGGGGGCTGAGATCTTACAGTGATAACAAGACCTTATCACTCTCTACAGCTACCTGAAAGAAGGTTGTAGCTAGGTGGGGATCAGTCTTTTCCAAGTAACAAGAAATAGCACAACAGAAAATGGCCTCAAGTTGCTCCGGGGAGAATATCCATGCTGGATATTATGAAAAATTTCTTTACAGAAAGGGTTGTGAGTCATTGGAACAGGCTGCTCAGAGAAGTGGTATAGTTGCCATCCCTAGAGGGATATGAAAGACGTATAAATGTGGCCATGTGGGGACATGGCTTAGTTGTGACTTCGTAGTGCTGAGTTAAGGGTTGGACCTGATGATCTTAAAAGTCTCTTCCAGCCATAAAAATTCTGTGACTCTGTGCCAAATTTCAGTGAAATTATCTCCACTTCTGCTGTCATTTTATTCAATCCAACCCTGACCTGTTAATAAAAATGGTAGACTTTAGGTTAGTGAGTGTCACAGGGCATTTTGCTTTGTATCACTGCTATATTATTTTATAATACTAAAACTGTGACAACGTTAAGGGATATTTAATATTTTTACATTAAAACATATGAGCTAAATCTGTGGCTGTCCATCTATGTTTTACAATATTTGTGTTGCAAAGATAAAACTTTTTAGAACCCTAATACATGATGCACTGGATATCATTTTTTTACAATGAGGATGGTGAGACACAGGAACAGGTTGTCCAGAGAAGTTGTGGATGCCCTGTCATTGGAAGTGTTCGAGGTCAGGATGGACAGGACTTAGAGTAACCCAATCTAGTGAAAGATGTCCCTGCCCATTGCAGGGGGATTGGACTACATGATGTCTAAAGATGCTCTCCAACCGAAACCATTTTATGATACTATGAGTCTATAATTTGGAACAAAAATGTTCATAAAGTTGGCACTGAAAAAATTACTGTATCTCAAGCAAAATGTTATTAGACTTGTGTTATGCAATTCAAAATTGCATTTGGAGCTTGAAAAGAGCATCCTCTATAGATCCCTAATTCAGATAAACCTGGAACATGAAGATCATTGGCAGGAAGAGGGTGTATAGGAAAGGAGAATTGAACAGCTGGAAGTAGTTGAGATTAGTTTTTTGGGGCTGGGGTGTTGTTTAAGTGAGGTGGGGACAAGATGAAAGCCTAGATCACTGCAAAGAGAACAGTTAAGAATAGAGGAAGGATTTCAGGACAAAGAATGAGGATAAAATTGGGCATGTTTTGGAGAATAGTAGTGGAAAGTGCTGGAAGTTCACTTGGGGATGCAGAGATCCATTCCTCTCTCCCCTGCCAGCTTCCTGTGATCTGTGGATGTAATTTTTCAAGACTGAGTGAAATCCACAGTGTGATTCCTCTCTGATCTGTTGTCAGATTGGATGAAAGCCTCTAGCCTGTGGGAACATCCTCAAGGTCAGACCTACCCTTGAAGGTTTTGACAATAAAGTTCAGGGTATCAAAAATTTACCTGCCCCTCAGGTGATGCCAACAAGGTTGGTCTTGAACACCTCCAGTTCGTCTTACGGCACACCAGGATGACTTGTTCTTGCACCTGAAAGATTTCCATCTTAAAGAATATCCACAATTCCTGGACTCCTTTGTCCTTCAGGGCTGCCTCCCAAGGGATTCAGTCAATGAGTCTCCTAAACAGGCCAAAGTTTGCCCTCTGGAAGTCCAAGGTGGCAGTTCATAGAATCGTCTGGTTGGAAGAGACCTTTAAGATCATCGAGTCCAGCCATTTACCCTGCACTGCCAGGGTCCCTAAACCATGTACCTCAGCACCACACCTACATACCTCTTAAACACTTCCAGGGATGAGGACTTCACCACCTCGCTGAGCAGCCTATTCCAATGCTTCACAGCCCTCTCTATGTGGGAACAGCTGGCGATCGATCATCGACAGAAAATCAAGACATAATCACTTTGGTAAGCAAGAAGCTGTGGGATCAGTGAGCAGCCGCGGAAGACACGGGAGAAAGAAAACTACCAGTTAAAAAATAGCAGGCAAGAGCTCGGAAATAGCAGACAAGCGCTGGGAAATACAGGGAGTAGAGGCTGAACTGATAAGATAATGGGAAGGTACTGCTTTAGTGGAAAATCACTGCTTGAGAGACAGAGGGTATATAAGGCTTGCTGTGGCACTAAATAAAGGTCTGCGTTATCACTTTCATAAAGTGCGTGCAGTCCGTCATTATCGTTCGCCGACATCTCTGTAAAGAAAATTTTCCTGATATCTAACCTAGATCTCCCCTGGTGCAACTCAAGGCCATTTTCTCTCATCCTGTCACTTGTTATATGGGAGAAGAGACCAACCTCCACCTCTCTACAACCTCCTTTCAGGTAGTTGTAGAGAGCAATAAGGTCTTTCCTCAGCCTCCTTTTCTCCAGGCTAAACAACCCCAGTTCCCTCAGAAGATCCTTATAAGACTTGATCCTCAGACTCTTCACCAGCTTCGTTGCTCTTCTCTGAACACGCTCCAGCACCTCAATGTCCTTCTTGAAGTGAGGGGCCCCAAACTGGACACAGTACTCAAGGGGTGGCCTCACCAGTGCTGAGTACAGGGCAACAATCACTTCCCTACTCTTGCTGGCCACACTATTGCTGATACAAGCCAGGATGCCATTGGCCTTCTTGGCCACCTGGGCACACTGCTGGCTCGTATTCAGTTGGCTGTTGACCAATACCCCCAGGTCCTTTTCCACTGTGCAGCTTTCCAGCCACTCTCCCCCAAGCCTGTAGTGTTGCAGGGGATTGTTGTGGCCCAAGTGCAGGACCTGGCACTTGGCCTGATTGAACTTCATACTATTGGCCTCGGTGCATCGATCCAGCCTGTCCAGATCCCTCTGTAGAGGCTCCTGACCTTCAAGCAAATCGACACACCCACCCAACTTGGTGTCATCACCAAACTTACTGAGGGTGCACTCAATCCCCTCATCCAGATCATTGATAAGGATGTTAAAGAGAACAAGCCCCAATACTGTGCCCTGGGGAACACCACTTGCAACCAGCCACCAACTGGGTTGAACTCCATTCACCACCACTCTTTGAACCCAGCCATGCAGCCAGTTTTTTGTCCAGTGGAGAGTACAGTCATGCAAGCCATAGGCAGCCAGTTTCTCCAGGAGAATACTGTGGGAAAGGGTGTCAAAGGCTCTACTGACCTCCCTCCTTACTTTCCCAAGAATTGAAAACTCTACCATCTCATGATCGATCACTATGCCCAAGGTGGCCTCCAATACATCATCCACAAGTCCTTCTCTGGTCGTGAAAAACAGGTCTATCAGGGAACCTTCCCTAGTTGGCTCACTCATCAGCTGTGTGAGGAAGTTGTATTCTACACACTCCAAGAAGCTCCTAGACTGTTTCCTCTCTGCTGTATTGTATTTCCAGCAGACATATGGTAAGTTCAAGTTCCCCAGAAGAACAGATGGTAGTGATTGTGAGAATTCTCTCAGCTACTTATAGAATATTTTGTCTGCCTCTTCATCCTGGTTGGGTGGTCTATAACAGACTCCCACCATGGTATCTGCTTTGTTGGCCTTCCCCCTGATGATATACATTCAACCCTATAATTACCATCATTATTCTCAAGACAATCAAAACACTCCCTGACATACAGAGTCTTTCCACCAACTCTCCTTCTTGGCCTATCCTTTCTGAAGAGTCTATAGCCATCCAATGCAGCACCCCAGTTTTGCAAACCATCCCACCATGTTTCCATGATGTCAACTACATCACAGTTTCCTTTTGTACAATATGTCATCAAGCTCCCCGTTTGTTGCCCATGCTATGTGCAGTGATGTAGATGCACTTTAGTTGGGCTATTGATCCCCTCACCTTTTTGGGAGAGGAAGCCTAACTGCTACCTGACCATTCCCAGGCACTACCGTGGTTTTTAGCCCATCGGTATCCCTTTGCACAAGAGAGGAAACACTTTTGTGGAGGTACTTTACAAACAAATGATACGCCAAATCCAGTGTTCCTGTATTAGCAGTGCTTAGGTTCTAGCCAAGCACTAACTCTCTTTCATTGCTTGTGCCTGAAGTTCCGCAAGGGATTAAATTTGACAACCAAACTACAATGGCAAAGAAGCCTGTTGCAAAAGCAGACATATAATAATTGGAATTGCTGACAAGCTTCAAGATGAACACTATGCACTGTTGTTTTATTCACGTCTCTGGCATTTCTGCCAGTAAAATATAAAAATAGTTGATAGGAAAAAAGAAAAGGCAGTATCATGTGAGACTGATGGTTCATATACTGTAGTTTTCTGCCTCCAGCTGCCCCAGATGCTTTGGAAGGAGACACAAGAAACTCAGACTAGTTAGGGAGAAGATTATTTTCCCTCCATTCTCTTATCATCTCAGCATGATTCTCCTCCTAAAATGCTAAGTAGTTTAGGATTACTTTAAGTCCTAAAGCATGACATTTTATCTTTTCTCCTATACTGATTTTGTAACCTACCTGGTACTAACTGGAACTGGAAATAACTACAACTTCAAATAGCCTTGCTACCTATATAAATGTCCAATTACATGTTATTCTTACGAATATATAATATTGGCGTAAATTTTTAGAACAAAAAAATGCATTTCTCAACAAGAAGTGAGCTCTGTTTTGGCCTTATAATTCCCTCACCCTTCATGCCCTCAAACCCTTTTTCAACCACTATTCATTTTACCCTGTGGGAGACTTTAAGGAGCAGCAGGACTTGTTGCTGTCAGATTTGTAAACAAGGATGGACATGAACGGACAAGCACGGACATGTACTCAGAGTGAGGCTAACTAGCCAATTATAGTGTTAGAATAGGCGCGTGAATTTCACTAACGAGCCAATTAACTGTAACCTTGAAGCGCGTGATCAGTGCATGTACGGAAACTCTGTGCCTATAAATATAACTCTGTCGCACTTAATAAACGGAGCTTTCTGCACACCATATTGGCGTCTGGGTCTGCTCCGTTCCAGCATGAGGATTGTGTAAACCGCAGCGACATACCCATCAGTAGAAACCAAAATCATAGAAGTCATGTCAGAAACCCTTTCTGTAAAACATAAAATGTCATCCTTCTCTCTGCAAGTTATTGAACTTTTGCTGTTTACTTCTGTAGATTTATATTTGGACTTGCATGCAGATATACTTTATACACTGCTTCAGAGGTTCTCTCGCAAGTGATTTAAGCTGTACTACATATTATTAATTACATTAATTTGCATGTGTCGTGAATCAAGAAGAGGAAACGTTGTAATAGCTTACTGAAAACCATATTAGGAAATAATTATTTTGACACTCATTAAATCGAGTCTAAATATCAAAAGTATTACTAAAAAGACCATACAAAGAATAGTTCTCTATTATCTGTGAAGAAATTATTTCATTTTGTCTCAGAGACCATAGGCACCAAGAACTCCTCCACTCTGAGTGTAATCTTTTCCCCAGAAATCTGTGGCACTGTAAGTTTTCCAACTTATTTCTTCAGAATGTGATTATTTCGAGCAGACCACACATAAAAATGCAGCACAAATGTTTGTAAAAGGGCATCTGAAACTAATGTCTATAGCAGTTGGCATAAGATATATAGAGAGTTAGTCAAGGCAATAAACACCTGTTGGACCTTCTTTTCCTCTAAGGCTTTTTGGGGCTTATATCAGATTCCTGTAAGGAATCCCGGGTCTTTATTTTTGAGTTGAGTCTTACTGCAAGCTGTAGGGTTTCTTCTGCAACTTGGTCATGAAGTTAAAACAGAAACAAGCCCCATCCCCCCAAGATTAAAATTTTCACCCAGGTTGCTAGCCCCTAATCTAGGCTCCTGCATTTTCCTTTTCCCTCATATATTTGTACATGTATACATGTCTGTGAAGATATTCACAATAGAAGCATGTGTTTTCTACTGGAAAATTTTTGTTAAGTTTTGCAATTCATCTTTATCACACAGTTTGAAAATAGAAGGTTGTAAAGGAACACTGAGGAATATTGAATTCCTGAATCTGGAGTTAAATCATTGCTGTTGAAGTGGATGCTGGAGTCGATTGCTTTAATATAGCAATCAAAACATTCCTTAGTTTCAGAAATATCACATCTGAAATTGTTATCTATCATCATTGCTAAGGGAACACTGATGCTGTAGACCTATCTTAAACCTCAGTACCTGCAGCTTTTAGAAGTCTTAGATTCTTTCCCTCCTCTTTTTTTCTTTTTTTTTCCTTTTTTTTTGTTTTTTCCCAGTGCAATGAGAAATTCCTGTGGCTGATCAAATGAAACAGCTCTCTAAGCTCACCTGGAAGCATTAATCTTCTGGACATATTGCATAAACCTCTAATCTCATGTCTGTCACTTAAAATGAGGAAGGAAGTACAAGGAAAGATTCAAGCAGACTTTTTAAAGCCTTAGCATTGTTATTTTCATTCATTTTAAGTCTAAAAGTAGATCCCTAAGTTTTGCATTGCAACAGAAGTGGCCAGAGAAAAACACCAGGCTGAACGATCCCTCTGAATAAAAACGAATGTGATTCAACACAACATTGATTCAAGCACACTGTCTCCTATCTTTCTCTTCCTGATGTTCAGCTCCTTATCAAACACCACTGCTAACATCATGATGTACTTTTTGCTTGAAAGCAGAGCGACAGATACACCTAAACCCTAGAAGTATTTATACTGGCCTGATATATATTGGCCCAAAAGTCTACCACGATCTGTGCTTGCCTTCACTCTGCTGTAACCTCAACCTCGTAATGCTCGATAGTACTCATCAATCTTACAGGCATTTAAAAATATTTGTACCTATTTTCCAAGCAATTAGGCCAGAATGGAAAAGAAGTGCTCATGTAAGAAAGGAGACCTCTTTGGATGAGAGTTTCAAGAGCTCTCAGTGTTAGTGTAACCTTCCATTTAACTCTGCAGTAAATTCAGATTTAGGTCAGTGTTGTTACTTTTCACTCTTCAATCATATCGTATAATTATCAGAAGACTTGTCCTTTTTTTTTTCCGTTTTAACTTACTGAGGTGGAGTCTAGTAAAATCCAGTAAGAAGGAAGAACATTGTGGTCTTTTACATTTGCCTCTCACTCAATCACATGGTCATTATCAACCTGAGTTGCTTTGCTTTAGGAAAAAGGAAAAAGTACCTTCAGCCACAAAGCATCCCAGAGACTGAGGATGTCACAGCATGTGATGGAGGTGTTCCAAAAGTGACAATGGGAAATTCTAGCTGATTGTGTGATACTTGCAGCTGTATTTATGGAAAAAGTGTTCTACAGAGAATGACTGTGTGCTTGAGTGCATGGATTGGGTTACCTGTTCTGTCCAGTCAGTATGCTCCATGCAGGACTGTGTTGCTGTCTCAGGAGCAGCTGCCTCCCATGTCCAGCTCATTTTCCTTTTATACAGTGATCCACAATGAAACGAAAGTGACATTGGGAAGCAATAAATTGTAGTAAATGCATTCATTACTTCATTTTATGCCATTCACTAGGATGTTGAGTCCCATGACAATGGCTCCAGGATCCATAATGACAGTTAACCCTTTTTGTATGCACACTGTGTTCTTTATTTTGGTGTTATCCCCCAGAAACCTTTTGTTCACACTTTAAAGAGTTCTAAAGTCTGAGATTAATGGAAAAAAAATAATCAATGGAACATGGAAATGCTTCTCAGCTTCAGCTCATGTAAGTGGATGCCAGCTGAGATCAAGCATCAGTTACCCACCAGAAATCCACTTCAAGATATTCCCAAGTTCTGATGTGGGAGGGATGCATCACTTTTTGGAGTGGATTCATATATTCTTTCATCACAGTTTTTCATTTAGGTTTGTCTGGAAATAGAGGTTATTCTAACAAGTAACCCAGAAAGGTCCATCTTATTTTCACTTACATTCCAATAATGAGTTTACTATTTGACATCTCTCTTAAATGAAAAGAGTGCTCAAACCTACTGCTCTTATGTGATCACAGCTCCCCAAATCCTGCTCAGATAGTGAAAGTCTAAAAATTCCTCCCTCCGAGATGTGCAAAATAAACATGCCCACAAGTTATTACATAGAATAATTAATGTCTGGCTGTACTCTCTAAATTAAAAATTGTGTGTTTTGTTTCTCTGACAGATGTTGCAGTTTGGGGAAAGTGAGTAATACGGTTGAGTATGAGGAATATCCCCAAAGGAAAACAAAATCCACTTGCAAATAACAGTGGCTTATTTTTTGTTTCAACAGGTTCTACAGGATACACTACCCCAGTGACACATGCTGACGAGGACGGCGCATTGTTTTTCTATGAGGATGCCAGCCAAAACTGAAATCAATTGCTGCTGTGGCAGAACAATGATTAAGCCCATTAAGAATATAAATATTCCACTCAGGTCTCATAATATTCATAAACTGGGTACATCCTGCTTTACTTCTGCCTTTCTCCATATCTCTGATTTCTTCACAGACAGCTCACATACGAGTCTGTGGGTTGCCAGCAAAAAAATTTCTGGCATGTGTGACAGCACATTTCAGCAGTGTGAATGCAGAAATTATCTAGCGTAGCCCAGACAACCCCTAGGAGTCTAAGGATCTCGATTTTCACAGTGGAGAATGATGAAGTTTTGTGGTGCATGCATGTAATCTTGCATTTGCAAATATCTGAATGTATTTTTCATGCATTATCAAGAGAGATAACTGTTGGACCATATGAAAAACATCCCTCCTCCCCACCTCCAGATTACCAGCTTCCATGTTTTTCTAATCTATGAAAGATTCTAACTATTGCATCTTCAGCTGAATTCAATTTTATTTAATTATTTTTAAATTGAGAGAAAAAGTGAAAAAAATCAGTGTTCAAAAAACATAAAGCACTGGAAAAGCTACTATGCTAGAGGTGTAAATATACTTAATGTTCCAATACATCTTAATATTTTAAATTTTTAATTTGTATTCAGAAAAATTTTGGGGGTTTACAGAATTCAGTATCTGCAAAATAATATGGGAACTTTCTCTAGTCTTTGCTTTCACTGGTTCTAAAAGTTAATTATGAACATCTATTCTGGTATAGGATGATGTTGGGAAAGAAATGAATAACAGGTCTTTTGCCGTATAGTCACTTGTATAGTTCTTTTGCTGGCATCCTGACAATGAAGGAAACCTATCCAAAGGTCAAATACAAATTATATATATGAGTCCTAGAAAATACACCTTGGCACAAATTTTTAAGGTTTAATCTAAATTGAATACACAGTGTCGGTTATTTTTTTATAAAAGAATAAAATCTTTTATTCTACTGTTCCTAGGTATATTTATGTTTACCTATTCAATAAGTTATTTCAATGGCTACTATTTCATCCAGCAGTAGAAGCCCTACAGGAAAGTTGCAATGTTAAACCCCTGTACTGTTAACGGAGGTAGGAAGCTAAAGGTCCACACTTCCGTCAAACAGACAGTGGAGGAGACATAGCACGCTAACCAGTGGGTCGCGTAGTCAAAAGACTGCATTTTGGAAGCACTTATTTCTGTCGTTAATCTAGGTATAAATTTATGCACCAGTATTTAAAAAATCCCGCAGACAACGAAACAGAACCATAGAAACAGCTGTATTTTGAGAAGAGCTCAGCTTTTATTAACTTTCAGGATTCAGCTGTTTGTCCCTTTCTCTCCTTTACACACATGCCTGCAAAAGTCAGCACCTTTATTTCCTTTTTTATTGCCAAGAACAGGACTCGTATGCTAATCACTTCTGAAAACTCAGCCTTTTCTCTTAGCAAGCTACATAAAAGCTGAGCTTTCGTACAGGCAGTCCATATTGTGAAGACTGAACATATTTAACCGGCTGCCCTGGAAATAGCTGTATTGAGGCCGTCATAAACAAGGTTGTATCGGGCCAAGAGCTTTCGTATTTATTGGGCCACTTTGAAATACATGGTGCCTCCTTGTTATGTGCCAGGCTTCACCTTTCATACCCCACATCCATTTTGGCATGAAAACCCTTGAGCGATATGGACCTCTGGCAGCTCCATTCAGGCCACTCGTCCCCCTGGCCTCACGCCCTGCCTTCACATCTGCTGCATCCAGCAGTATCATGGCACGTCACAGCGAGGGGTAACACACTGAGGACTTGTTGGTGTGTCCACAAAACCAGGTACATTTCATACAGGTTTCTCCAATGCTAATTGAAATATTGACTTATTATCATTG
Source organism: Bucorvus abyssinicus (assembly GCA_009769605.1). NCBI lineage: Eukaryota > Metazoa > Chordata > Aves > Bucerotiformes > Bucorvidae > Bucorvus > Bucorvus abyssinicus. The sequence continues at coordinate 6,560,805 of CM020033.1, read as the reverse complement.
TCACTGCATGACACAGTTCAGGAGTAAACCTAGTATTTTTCTCACAGATCAACAACGGCAGCAGCTTCCTTTCACTGAAATGGCCATACCTGAGTTACAACACAAAACCAAGAGATGAAATTCTAAGCTGTTTTAAACCATAGCATCAGTTTTCTCTCTACAGCTAGGCTGTAGCTTTGTCAAAACTAAAGTACTTCTGGCAGTGCCAGTTTCTATTTGCCACAATGGCTTCACTTGCTGAGCAAGTGAAAAATGAGATCTATAATTTAATTTATTAAGTATGCATATATCTAAACTAATTACTCCAAAAACCAAATTGCCAAGAGATTAAAACCCAATAAATTTAAAAAAAAAAAAAAATCTATCTTTTCCTTCACTCTCTCTTTTGTGACTCCTTATGAAATTGGAAAAATAATTTTCAAGAATTGGAATATGACTAATGAAATTGATTACTGTGCCCGTCACTACATGATAGCACAGATGTGGTCAACATAGGTTTGTGAAAAATTCAAGGTGGCTTTTGTCCCTGGGGTGCTTCTGCAGTGAGCCTGTGATACCATATGGGATCTGGGTAATTCAGACCCTGGGTAGGGAAGAAAGCTGACTTATCTGGCTTATCTCAACTTCCAGTCCACACGGAAGGAAGAACATCATCTGTGGAGCTGCTCCCACTGTCCATTTCTGAACCTCATGGCACTCCCCTGCAGTTCTCTGGGATATGTGAATTGTGTCATATGCCTTTATTCCTACAGCTGTGTCTGAGCACTTGACTGTAGTAACAAGTTTTGTGCTTTTGAGTTTAGGTTCTCCCGCAGCAAAGGAGACAGAGCCAGAGACCAAATTGTCTTTCTTTCAGCTCTAACTCCACTGAGGGGAAGCGGATTATTGCTGCTACATGAATTCTTTTTTTTGGATTATTAATTGGATTGAACCAATAATAGATTTCAGAAAAAAAGTCAAATCTCTAAACACTTTGGAAAGAAAATGGCAATGGGGATAAGGACTTTAATAAATAACACAGAGTCTATCTTTTTATAAAGTTTCTTTAATTTTGTAATGTAGTCATAACTTCTTGAAACAGCAGTTTGTGCTCTGCGCCTGTTTAACTAGGACCTAGGGCAAGAGTTATCTTTCTTCTGGGAAGGTACTGCTCACTGCAGTTAAATGCTGGTCTCTTTTTGGATATCAGGGCTCTTAACATGTGGCATGTATGAGTCTTCCTCATTTCTTCTTCCTTCCTCCTTTCCTTGAAAGAAATTAGAAACAAGATAATAAACAGAAGGCCTTCTGAAGAGAAGATTAAAAAGGAAAAATAGAGAACCACTAGCTTACTCTTCCCCTTCTAATCATGAACATCTGGCTGCTGACAGTAATTATTTCCCTCATCTTAACGCCACTATTCTCTAAATTCTGTCCTGAACACAGGTTTACTTCATTTGTAATCTTAGATAGTAATCGTTAGTGTGGTGACCAAAGAAAGGACAGAGTCTTCCCAAGTGGCACACTGAAAGTAACAAAAATACTAAATTATAGGTGTGCGTTTGAGAAATCACAGATATTAATACTGTAAAAGCTGAAGGGAAAATCCATTTGGCATAGGAAGCATGGGCAGTGGAGCATGTCATTTAGATATACTAGAAACAAAATTAGTTCAAAGGAGAGAAGTGGTTCTTCACTTATTCCTAGTATCTAAAGTGCTTGTACCTGTGAAATTGAAATGTAGCTAAGAGAGTTTTGCTGTTGTTTGCTTTTATCAAATTCAGACATTTATTCTTGTGTTAATAGTTCTGCTTAAAGAAACAGCAATTAACTAAAGGATGACCTTGTGTACAGCTGTAAAACTGACATAGAATTAAGAATATTGTTACTTTAACTACCAAGAAAGAAGAAAAACACCCACAGTATTGGTAACAAGATCTAAAAGCTGTAATGGTGGTGGGAAGAGACAGAGGGAGTTGCGAGACAGAGGCAGTTCAAGTGCAAATTCGTCCACTCTATGCACAAGATAATAAATATTACAAAAATTATCCTATAAACTTTGCTCAAAAGTCCACATTTACCTAGTGTTACATGATCTAAAATACTGTGCTTCATCAACATAAAAATGGCCTGTATGTGCTTTGCCACAGATATTGTGGTCTTATCAAACACTTCAACAAAGCAGTTTGTGAGTATGATGCTGAATCACAGGGTAATTATAGCTGTACACCACAATGATTGCCTCTCTCTACCATCTCAGCAGTGGAGGAAAGTGGTGTATGAGGATGAAAGAAAAAATATGGTGAGTTATTATGTGTGCTCTAGAAACTCCGTAACAGCAAGCAAGAAGGAACAGTAAACAAACAGAGAGGATAAGTAATACCACAAGAACAAAGAAAGGAATAAAATGTAAATATTTTCATTACTGAGCTATACCTAACTGCCTAAGAGTACGACCTATGTTTAGCCAGCACAGCCTCATGCTGTGATAAACTGCCATTTCCTGACAACTCCCTACAGAATTCCTCAGCAACACAGATACAAAAAACATTTTAATTTGTCAACAAGTGTTAAAGTGTGGATTTTGCAGCTCTGAGCTTAGTGATCAGTAATACAATGTACTTGACCAATGTCACTTTTTTTCTAAATGTCGCCTTTTCTCACTTTGACGCTGCACCCAGTCCTGTCAGTCTCATTTACATCACGTTCAGTCTGAGCTCTGGGCATGTTCCTCCTGACTGCATGGATGCCCCCTGTGCTATGACTTAGCACATTTACTAGCTGATCTCCTTTTAGTATCCCGCAAGATAAATCCACTGACATGCAAAAAACTAACCATGACTGATGTTCTCATAACAGAAATGTCACAGGTTATATATTCCCCAATTTTGCTTGAAAAATCTTTACATGTTCATTAATTTCCTTATGTTCAGTAATGCCTTTGTGCATATTTCATTAGCTATGAATGCAGCAGATTTATAACCATCCCTGATTCCTATTCGATATAAAGAAAAATAAAGTTAAGATGATGTAGGAAAATCATGTCTCTTGTCTCTCTAAAAATAGGTTGATCAAGTTGAACTCTTATGTCCAGCTATCACCATTAAGGCCACCAGTGAAGTATGTAAATTTGGAATAAATAAGTGCTCTGGCTATTTTTGCAGGAAATTATTATTTCTAAAATATTTACTATACAAGTAACATCACAGAACCCAAAATAGGAGGTTTTGAGAAGGAAACAAGGGAAGACCTGAGCTAATAAGTCTTCATGGGAATATTTAATGAAAGAGAGGGCAACTGATCTTCTACAGAGGACAGAGAATACGCAGATACACCTGAGGTATCTTATCAGCTGTAACATGGTTGTAATGTTGATACGACCTTGCCTGAGATGATGATCATTCTTTTGTTTGTTTACCATACAAAGTGATGCTAAGTGAGAAGGAGAATGGAAGGAGAAAAAATGAAACAAGAAAAAGGGCATAGCATAGGCAAACTCATAGACTGCGGCCTTGAAAAACCTCCTATAAGAGGTAAAGTGGATGTGATCCTGCTTGGTAAAGGGATTATTTACTTTTTCCAAAAACATGCAAATGGTATCAACTGATCTTAGCAATAACAGTTTAAAAACAAGTGTTTTATTCATACCACTTGCTTTCTCTTAACCTGTTTTACAATCTTTGCATCCCTGAATTCCTGCCATAGCTATGGAATTAGGCAATTTTGTGCATATAAATATCAAGTTCAAAGGATCCAAACTGTCATTTACTGCTATAACTTTAAAACACAAAATTGCTAGGTATTCAGGTTAATCCAAAACTAGCTACAACAATGACTGAAGTTAAAGTTGAAGTTGAAGTTGAACTTGAAACTTCAACTGAAAGTTGAAGTAAGAACTCAGCCTTTCAGTCATCGTATTACACAAAACTCTTGCTGCTGCTGCTACTACTAATTGAGTTGCTTCAGTTTACAATAGACAACCACTGAAAGACATTTGTTTTGAATAATATAAGCTTGCTATGCTTACATATTGAAAATATACAGCTTTTTCAAAACCCATGAGGATTAGTAGAGTATTAGTAAAGTATTAATGCTCCAGCACTTTCTTCGGTACTGCCATTTGCAAAAAACATAATGAAAGCAAATATCTGTAATTTTTTTCTTGAACATGTTCAAATACGATTTTAAAACAAGAAAAAGAAATAAACAAGTAGTAAAAATTCATCATAGTTGCAAAATCATGATCTGGAGAAAAAGTCAAAACCAATCTACTGTATGAAGTGTTGGCTGCAAGAAATTTGAAACCATGTGAAAATATTCTATTGATAGATTCTGCCCTCAGGAACAGTTGTTTTTGTAGTCCCTGTAACTGAGGAGGATGGCAAACAATTTGTAATATACTATCAATCAAACCTTCTAATGCAAATAACCCGAAGGAAGCATCATCACAGTTAATTTCTCAGTCAAAACCAGTTATATCTAATTTTAAATTTCTAGCATGGTAATTAATTAAAAATGTTGCACTTTTATCTCTCAACACAAATTGCTCTGCTTAAATGATATACCTGCCTTCTGATCACAGAAATAACAATTGTATGGTACAGGCAGGAAAAAGGTTTTGCATAGCCTGACTCCCATGCTAGTGTCAAATTGTATGACTAAGATAATGACTGTGTTATTTGTAAGCAATTTGGATTGCTGGTGGCAGAATTAAGCAAGCCAGAAAGAGCTTCTGAGACCATCAGTACGACATTAACTCAAGGCAGAGCTCAGGGGAGAAGGACAGATGTGATCTGTGGGATGCAGGGGAGCTGCTGTTGACTCCCACCCGTGAACTGAGCACATTTCCCTCTCTCCCCCTTGAGTTATCAAGTGATGCATAGGGTCTTTCTTCTGTCCTTTTTCTTTCTCTTCCACATCTCTAATACTTCCCAATAGTGAAATGAAGCTCTCAAAGGAGGAATCAATTCCAAACCCAAGAACAGACACGTAGCAAATTCCTTACCTCTGCTGCTACACCATCTCTGATTAAATTCGTAGCTGACCCATCTGTAAACACTGGTGAACTGGTAAACACTTTATTTGCGAAATGGAGACTCCTTTACATCAGACTTCCCATGGAAACTGTCAGCATGCCCCAGAAAAAATTCTGTCCTCAGCACTTCGCTGGAACTCCAGAGAGGGAGATTATTTGTTCAGGAAGAGCATCTGACTGTAACCACTCGGAGATCGCAGGATCATAGAATAGAATCACAGAATGCTTTGGGTTGGAAGGGACCTTCAAAGTTCATCTAGTTCAACACCCCCAGCAGTAATCAGGAACATCTTCAAAGAGATCAGGTTGCTTAGAGCCCCATCCAACCTGACCTTGAATATTTCCAGGAATGGGGCATCTACCACCTCTCTGGGCAACCTGATCCGGTGTTTCACCACCCTCATTGTAAAATATTTCTTCCTTATATCTAGTCTAAATCTATCTGGTTTTGGTTTAAAGCCATCACTGCTTGTCCTGTCACAACAGGCCCTGCTAAAAGCCCCCTTTAAGTACTGAAAGGCCTCAATAAGCTCCTCCTGAAGACTGCTATTCTCCAGGCCGAACAATCCTAACTCCCTCAGCCTGTTCTCATAGCAGAGGTGTTCCATCCCACTGATCATTTTTTGGACCCTCTCCAAGAGGTTCATGTCCTTCTTGTGCTGAGGACTCCAGAGCTGGATGCAGTACTCCAGATGAGGTCTCACCAGAGTGGAGTAGAGCCTCCCTTCAACTGCTGGCCACACTTCCTTTGATGCAGCCCAGGATACAGATAGCTGTCAGAGCTGCGAGTGCACATCGTTGGCTCTTGTCCAGCCTTTCATCCACCAGTACACCCAAGTCCTTCTTTGTGGGATTGTTCTCAACCCCTTCATCCCCCAGACTGTATTGATACCAGGGGTTGCCCTGACCCAGGTGCAGGACATTGCACTTGGCCTCGATGAACCTCACGAGGTTCACATGGGCCCACTTCCCCAGCTTGTCCAGGTCCCTCTGGATGGCACCCCATCCCTCAGGTGTGTCAGCTGCACCGCTCAGCTTGGTGTCATCTACAAACTTGCTGAGGGTGCTCTTGATTCTGCTATGTCATTGACAAAGATATGAAACAAAACTGGTGCCAGTACAGACCCCTGAGGAACACCACGTGTCACCAGTCTCCATCTGAACATAAGGCTGTTGACTACTACCCTCTGGATGTAGCCATTCTACCAATTTGTTATCCACTGAACACTCCACCCATTATCCATATCTCCATATCTCCATATATCCATATCTTTCCAGTTTAGAGAGAAGGATGTTGAGGGGGACCCTGTCAAAGGCTTTACAGAAGGCCCTTCCATCCACAGCTCTTCCCCTGCCCACCTATGTAGTCACTCCATCATAGAAGGCCACCAGGTTGGTGTGGGAAAACGACGGATAATGGGGAGGTGAGGGAAACTCTACTCCCCAGATTTTAGCTCACACCTTGACACAAAAAACAGCCATGAAGCGGCTATGAAGCAGGTTGCTGATCCCAAGAATGGAATGCGGTTACCACGGCTGAGGCCTACTGCAGCCGAGAGCAACGTCCCGTACCTCTGAACGAGGACAGGAATGATGCGAAGGCAATACGGTCTGTCCCTGTTCCTGGAGGTGACAATGGGCTGCTACAGTTAACTGCATCAACCGCTATCAAGAAAGATGGATCGCTACTGCCGTGCCAGCAAAAATGGTGAAATCGTGTCCTCTCGGTGAACTTTGCTCATTATAATGTCAGTATAATACCAAAACACAGCTCCATCCCAAAGGCTACCCGCCTCCAAGGTGCGACCACTCCCCACTGGGCATGCGCCCGATGTTTTCACACCTCTACCTTTAAATGTGAAAGGAGAGATTTTTAATCCAATGAGAATAAGAAGAATGTGTGACTAGAGTCACTCAAGCTCCACCTGAAAGTATAGAAACAATATAAAAAGTGGCGAATAAAAGGGGGATTTGGGGAACAGAAGACCACCATCGAAACTTTGGGATCGGTCGACGGGCTGAACCTATCATCTCCCCCCCCACATAGGGACGCCTATTGGGTAAAAGCTCTGTGTTTTGCGCGCTTAAATATTTACATCAGGCTAGCTATTAATAATCATTAGTGTTTAGGTTTGCTTGTGTGTTTAGATTTGTATGTGTGTGTTTAGTGTTTGCTCTAAATCCATTTTGCAGTCAATACCCTCTCACCAGTATCATTGGAACCCGCATTTAGTCACGAATCTACACAATAAACTATTATTGTTGATTTTAATACTGAAGGGATTTGTCTTTGTGTGACTGCTAGCGAGGGTCCCTGAATAGGTTAGGCAAATATCCTCCAACCTTGTGGGCTACCAGGAGGGACTTTGGTTTCAGTGATGCTGCCGGCGTGCCTGGCAGGCTGGCCAAGTTGTAAAGAACCCGAGGAGGTTCCCCTTCTCCCTAATAGGTGTGTGGTGGGCAGGTTGGGTGACAGGAGTTTGTCTTCCTTGGGAAGCTAGTGAACTGGACAAATTGTAAAGGGTTTGGGAAATCCCCCTTCTGGGCCATGAATTTTCTTTATCTATCCTCCTGGCCCCCCTTTTCGTGACAGTTGGTCAGGCAGGACTTGCCCATGGTGAAGCCATGCTGTCTGTCTTGAATCACCTCTCTGTCCCCCATGTGCCTTAGCATAGCTTCTAGGAGGATCTGTTCCATCGTCTTCCCAGGCACAGAGGTGAGGCTGACAAGTCAGTAGTTCCCAGGGTCTGCCTTTCTACCCTTTTTAAAAATGGGTGCAGTATTTCCCTTTTTCTAGCCACCAGGGACTTCACCTGACCACCAGGACTTTTCAAATGTCATGAAGAGTGGCTTGGCAACTACGTCAGCCAATGCCCTCAGGACTCTGGGATGCATCTTATCAGGTCCCGTAGAATTCTGTATGTTCAGGATCCTCAGGTGGCCGTGACCTGATCGTCTCTTACATTGGGAGGAACGTTGCACCCCTGCTTCTCATCTTGTGGTCCATCCATTCAGGGAGTATGAGAAGAGAGGTTGTCAGTGAAGACTGAGGCAAAAAAGCTGTTGAGTACCTCAGCCTTCTCCTCATCTGCTGTTACCAGCTTGCCAGTCATGCTCATCAGAAGGGGTATGATTTCTTTAACCTTCCTTTTCTGGCTGACATACCTGTAGAAGCCCTTCTTATTCTTTGCATCCCTTGCCAAGTTCAGCTCCAGCCACTCCTTGGTCTTCCTGACCCCATCCCTACACAACCAGGCAGTGTCCCTAGCCTCTTCCCAGGATACCTGTCCCTGCTTCCACTGCCTGTGCAATTCCTTCTTGCCCTTTAGTTTGACCAGCAGGTCTTGACTCAGCCGTGCTGGTCTCTTCCCTTCCTTGCCTGATTTCTTACACCTGGGGATCGAGAACTCTTGTGCTCTATGGAAAGCCTCCTTAAAGATCTGCCAGCTCTGTCTGCTCCCTTGTCCCTGAGGGCCATTTCCCAGGGGGTCCTATTGACTAACTCCTTGAAGTGCTGGAAGTTTGCTTTCCTAAAATTCAGGGTCCTGACTTTACTCTTTGCCTGACCCATATCCCTCAGCACTGTGAACTCCACCAATGAATGATCACTGCAGCTCAGGCTGCCTCCAATCTTGACATCACCGATTAGCTCACTTGCATTGGTGATCATCATGTCCAGTATCACATCCCCTCTGGTAGGGCTCTCTATTACCTGGATTAAGAAGTTATCCCGGATGTACTCCAGGAGTCTCTGGATTGCCTACAGCTCGCCGTGCTATTTTTCCAGCAGATATTGGGGTGGTTGGAGTCCCCCACCAGGATGAGAAACTGTGAGTGTGATGCCTCCTGTAGCTGGAGTAAGAAGGCTTCGTCAATAGGCTTCCCTTGATCAGGCGGCCTGAGGTAGACACCAACCACAAGGTTCCCTTTGTTGCCTCGGTCTCTAAGTCTTACCCAGAAGCTTTCTACCCGCTCGTGGCTACTTTTCAGGGACAGCTCTTCACACTCTATCCATTTCTTGATGTAGAGGGCAATGCCTCTGCCCTTCCTTCCTCACCTATCCCTTCTGAACTCCCTGTAGCCATCAATAGTTTCACTCCAATCATGGGATTCGTTCCACCAAGTTTCAGTAATGGCAATCAGGTCATAGCTTTCTAGCAGCACAGTAGCTTCCAGCTCCTCTGGTTTGTTGCCCATCCTGGCTGTGTTGGTGTAGAAGCACTTCAGCTGAACTGCTGGTCTTGTCACCTTCTTAGAGGAACACCCATAATGCCTTTGAGATATTTCACTGTCATTTCCCTGTTGGCTGCTATCACCTCAGGAGTCCCCAGTTTATCTCTGTAAGACTTCAGGTGTGCTGCAGTGTCCCCGGCATGACTCAGAGCAACAGACTGAGGGCCCTCACTAGCAACCTGTCCCTCTAACCATGACGTGCCACCCCGCAGCTTGTCACAGACAAGCCTTATATTATCCCCCTCCCCCTTCAAGTGTAGTTTAAAGCCCTGTCAATGAGCCCCACAAGATCCTGAGCAAAGACACCATTCTCCCTTTGAGAAAAGTGAATCCCATCTGACAGCAGCAAGCCTGGTGTCACATTGGAAAACCCAAAACTGTGGCAATGACACCAGCCACAGAGCCATGTATTAATAGATGGGGCCCATCTGTTTCTTCTAATGTCACTGCTCCCAACTGGAAGGAGAGAAGAAGAAATAACCCATGCCCCAGATTCCCTCACCAGTTGTCCCAAGGCCCTGAGATCTGATAGAGGATTTTTTCTTCTGCACGGGGTGTGTTTATCATAGGTGGCTATATTCAAATGGGAAAAATTTACATTACCCTGGAAGCACATGGCCTGTGATAAACACCTTGTATGAGGATTTTGATGATAAATGCAGCACATATCTGCTACAAAGGGGATATCGTCTTAAACCCCAGCTAGCAATCAGCTTAGTTCTGATACAGAGGGATTAATATATCCATAGGATTTTGTACCAGCCAGTGTAATGAGAAATGGCACAAACTGGGTAATAAATCAGCCACAAAACATGGATATGTATGTATATATATAGCTTCATTCATTTAAAGACATATAAAACAAAAGAACATTTCTGACCTTATTTTGTATTAATATAAAGCATGCATTTTGCTTAAAAAAAATCTACAATTTCATACAAATTTTTGGAAGTTTGGAACCAAATTTTTTGTAATCTACAGTGTTTTTTCTTAAACTTCATTTGTATCTAACCTCTGAGGTGCCAGTGTGTTGCAAAGCTGTGCTGGGTTCAGCTAGGATAGGGTTAATTTTCACCAGAAGCTGGGAGGAACCACAACCAGAATAGCCAAACCGAACCAGCCAATGGGATATTTGATACCATACTGATGCCATGGGTGGTATGTGTAAGGGGGGAGCTGGCAGGGAAAAGCACCTGCAATTTGGAGTGGTGGGCCAGGTGGCAGGTTCCAGATGGTGAGTTGTTGCCTCGTACATCACTCCCATTCTATATTATTGTGCTATTGTTCTTACTGTTGTTTCTTCTCTCTTTGTGTTAAGTAAACTGTCCTTATCTCAACCCATGGGGTTTTACTATTCTCCTGATTCTCCTCCCCATCCCATTGGGTTGGGGAGGAGTGAGCAAGTGGTCATTTGGTGCTCAGTTCCTGGCTGGGGTTGAACCACGACAACAACCTAGTTTGGCACTAACCGATTTAGCACTGTATACAGATTTCAGGGTACGGCCTTAAAAAAACTGCAGCGCTTTCATACTTAACAATTTAAAAGATTAAGAACATTACTTATGACCATTTTTACAAGCAGAGGAGGATTAAACTGTGTTTACGTGGGCTGTTTATAGTCCAGATTAGCCTTTTGCTTTTTTGGCTAATGCTGATGGGTTTAGCACGCAAGCTTTGGACTCATGGACTTCATACATACCCAGGACCTGACAGTTGTAAGTTCTGTCACAGAGACTTGAGGTCCTAAATCCAAGGCACTCACAGTTATGTTTCAGTGAGAAACTTAATAACAACACTTACTATGATCACGGTAAACATCAATATTACATTTCTTAAAGGAGTTTAAAATTAAAATTTTTGAAGAACGTATTTCCTCGGTGCATGAACAGAAGTAATATCTGTCAAAGGCCACATGCATTCAGTTTTGATTAAAACATGCATCAAGCTCATTGCTTTTTCACAGAGGCACATCCCAGGCTTATCAATGTCCTTGTTTAATACTCTCTACTTTCCTAACCAGACTGATTCAACGATCAAAATAATTAACCAGCTTTGTGGCAAATCAAATTTATACAGCTGTGGAAATGGAACCGGTGTGACCTGTTTGTATTCTTGGCTGGGCTTTTGTCATGGGACTGCAGTCTCATTTTTTATTTGAGGACCTTGCCCGTAGTTATGCCTCACAAGATAAAGCTATGATTTTTGTGTCAAGAGTAAAAAAAATAATGCTTGTTATGTGCCATACACGAACAATATCGGTGCACTGATAACGAAAGAAAGGTGCCAGAAGGCGTAACTCAAGTGTGTTGATGAAATCGGGGAGCATTAATTAGATACACACTATTTAAGACTATGTAGCAGTCTAACATGCCATAAAATTAAAGGCATGATAAATAGCAGATTGGTTGCACATCAGGAAAAATCTGATGAAGTTATGCTCCATAATTAATAAATCCCTTCAAAGTATAACTTTCTTAGGCCTTTTAAATATCACCTGAATTACTAAAGTAGCTTTGAAATCGTTCCACTGGGGAAATTAATTAAAATTGATGAAAGAAGTCTAGGACATACAGCTATCTTTAGTATTTCTGGGTTCATTGCAACCTGCTGAGTTTCCAGCTGTTTGAGCTATATATCAGATAGAGAATCCCTGGTCCCTGTAGGTAAAGCCGCGGGCTGAAGGGGAACCTAGCAGAAGTAATGTAGATTTGTAATCTTTCATTAAGTCAGCTTGTGCCATTTGAATTCTGTGAACTTTTTTGATACATAAAGAGAAATAAAAGGAGGACACCATGCAGATTACCCCCAAATCCTCTCATTGATATGACTACAAGCATATGATCTTCTTCCAAGATAAAAATTTGGATGCCGTTTTCTTTTCCAAGACTGGATTCAACTTTTTTTTCAGTCAAGAGGGGAACTGTTTCTTCTCCAAAAAATCAAGTTTCTGGGCACAATAGCATAATGCTTTCAGTGCAGAATGGAACAGAGGTCCATTTCCTCTCTTCTCCACCTTTCTCTCTTTCCCCCTACACCTGGACTTACTTATTTTAAGACATAACAAGAAATGCAAATTAATGCATAAAAGAGCAAACAGCATTTAATTTTACGGAATAGTTTTGAAGGAAGATGTGGCAAATAGTTGCTTTATGTAGTATACATAGAAAGAGATTGTTACTAAAAGGGTAAAATAAATCACATTTGAGATATGTGCCCTTACTGGCGTTATAGAAAAGTTGTGATTGATGCAATTCAATGGGAGGGATCTGGGTTGAGGCTTCCTCTGTTTCTGAGGCTAATCTTTAATAAGCTTGTTCTGCCATTACCTTTGATCATTAAGAGTTTAGATTCAATCCTGGAGATCACAGCCTTGGGCGATATTCTATTTATATAGCGTACAACTGTGAGCCTCTCTATAGTACATTTCAATTAGCTTTATTATTATTACTGGTTTTATTTTTAACAAGCTAATAAGAACAGCACAAGAATTTCTCCGATATCTAGAACTTTCATTCATCATTGGACAAATATATCACACTGACTCTGCCATGACAGCATTAAATGGAAGGAAAGATAACTAGTACCATTTGACTTTAGTATCTCCATCAAAAGACCACTAAATATTCTGTTTAAAAATCTTCACCTTGATAGAATACTATTAAATCTTTTGGACTTCAACACAGACATGAATGCTGTCATAAACGGTTTTGTTCTTATCTCATATTTTTTAGAGCCTAGAGCACCATGTTCATGCACTGTCACATGAAATGTTAAATTACATTAATGTCCTAATGTTTCTGAATAACTTATGATTAGGAAATTTATAGTATAACAGTGAGCTATATGAGTATATTCCAAATAGGTTATAGCTTCCTTTTAAAAACCACTTACAGCAGGGTATATAAATTGGCTGCTCAATTTGCATTTGCTTGAAGCACAGCCAGATATGTGGTTATTAAAAAAAACCACATCTCTTTTTTTCTTTACTGAATGTATTTTAAACTGCTTTGGCTGGTGGTTTTTCAGAACTGAGAGAATGAAAATATATACACCTGCTTTTCTGCTGGTTTTCAATGCCCACATGGTAAAGGGCATATGAAACCGACTTGCCAAGTTTCTTTTACCTCTATTAGGTGAAGAGAGACCAAACTGGGGGATTCCAAACTGGGGTCTTTGAAGATTCAGTTAATGGCTGATAGCACATCCCTCTTAAAAAGCACCAGTCTTTTGTACAGGACTTTCTTAAGGCCTGACTACATCATTTCTCAGGAAAGATTGCCTAAAATATTATATCTCATAACATACTATTTCAGTAATTCTTTTTTGCAACGGAACAAGTTGTCTGCCAACTATGTAAATGCATCTTGGCTTCTGATGCTGTCTGTGACATGATACTTGACCAAAATTAAAAAAGCCAGGTATGCTTTTGAGCACAAGATGTAATCGCCAACTTCCCAAGTCCCTGCTGGGGAGAGCTCCAGCGATGACCCATTCCTAGACTGCTGTCCACAGAGGAAACCCTGAGTATGGAGTTGAATGGGACCAACCTGTGCTTACCTACCATAAATCCTGGGGAGAAATGACTTCAATAATCAGTTTAAATGCTGCCTTAGTCTGTATTTGTATCTACAAATATGAGCAATAATAACCTGGAAGATTGTTTACATATAAAGTAGATATTGGACTTTTTAAAAAGTCACAGGTAGGAAAATCAGAATACGTGGGAGACTAAAGTACATTTTCATGGTGTAACATCTACATCTGTGATAACTTCAAAACATTAATACTTAATGGCTGTGCGGTAGCTTGTGTGTAAGTGTAGCTGTTCGTACAGCAAATCACTACAGCAAATAGTAATAAACTGGACAGTTTGAACAGATGCTCTGATCAAGCGGCAGAATAAGTGGGCATTGACTTGTAAGACGTTCCCTTCAAATCTGAGTTAAATCCCAAAGGAAGGGCTCTTGGGGCATGCTACATGGCTGTTTTCTGTGAAGGCAGTGTGTAGGACAACGTAATTCTCGCTCTTTTCTAAGCGGTAAAGCCTTGATTCAACACTGTTTCAGTCAATGTGAATTGATTTTGGTACTGAATGATCAAAACTTTAGATTCAGATTTAAGTAATCAATAAGACAAAAAGCACACCTGGAGGAGGTGTTGAAAGCCTCAAAATGCTGTTAAAAGCCTGCTTGCTGGAACTGACTTTCATCTGAGATTAGCTGGGAAATTGTCACTGGACATTTTCTCCTTCTACTCTCTGATGCCTGTCCAAAATTCTGCAGACAGCCTTGTATAGTGTGTATCACTTACATGTAACATAACTATGCACAGAATGTCTTTGGTTTTTAACTGCATTAAATAAGGCTGAAATAAGTTATAATGGGGAATGATATAATGGGGAATGATATATATCAGCCCCTTTCCCTTAATCTTAAACTCTCAATATACAGGACTTGTTCATCATGTTCCTGGGTTATAGCTTCCTGTCTGGAAGAGTGTTACGTAAGCAAAGTGTAAACCTCTGTAAAAATTGTAAGAAAGCCATACGCATGATTTTTCCTACCCCCACCACTTTATCTGCATGCCTGTTTATATACCTACAACTTCTTTTGAAAGTAAAAATTTTTGTAGATATTAAACCTGCTTCAAGTTGACTATTTGAGCTAACAGGATCTGTGGACAGTAGCTGACCACATAGTAAAATATAGATAATTCTATAGCATATCTCTTTTGTGGAAGTAAGTTTTCAATTCCAACATTATTAACAGCATTTTTTGATAAGAAAGTATTTTGAAAACTGAATTCTGCTAACCATTCTGAGCTAATGTGAAAATATGATTATATATTCAGGCCAAGGTATAAAATAAGATGTAAATAGGCATGCTAATATATTTTTATGAAAAGGAAGAAAGAAATCAGATTTCACGGTGATTGCAGAAACATTTGCAGTATGGAAAGTCATGCAGCATTCATGGGCAAGTCTGTCCAATAGAACCTGCATTTCATGAGATATTTTCCTTCCTTATTTAGCAAAAAAGACCCTGGTCAAATCATAAATCCAACTTTATATAAGAAGGAAATACAAATGGCTTTGTGTTTACTTTCAAAATCTGACTAGCATTGTTGTTATAGTGTTAGTTTGAAAAAAAGATTTTTGACTTAATCACAGAGAGGATTATTCTCATATACAGGACATAATTCATAAAAGCACATATATTAATATTCGTATGCCTGTAGACTGGAAATAATTTATTGTCCAGGTATTTTTTGGTCAAGTATAAGCAAAATGCGAGTGAATAACAGGTAAATGTTTTCTTTTTAACAGAGGTCAAAAAGAGCCCAAGTAGGCTCATTTTGAACGTGACCATTTACAACAGCTTGTCTGTGACAGTCAAGATATACTATAAATTCACTTGAAATATCTGTAACATATTCAATAACTTCCACAAACCTGTTCAGAAAGCTCCTTATCCCAGATTTTATAAAGTTACAAATCACTGGATGTGCATGATGACTGTCAAAGAGAGGCACTGGTGTCTGTATGCTATCTACTCATTGAGTGCCTCTTGCTACTCACTAATGAATGTACTTTAAAGAAAGTTTTATTTCCTACTTGTGCAGTAAGATCTGCACCGGCTGATCTCTATCAAGTGCAACACACTATATGTGGCACATCACAGGTTACTTATATATCACAATATACATTACTGGGGACTGTGGCACTAGAATGTTCTTCCTAGAAAGCTCATCAGTGAGAACCAAAGATGTAAGGACAACGGTAAAAAGCTCAACAGATTTTCTACCCTCATAAAAGGGATTTATAGATGAACATATCTTAATGATTGAAAACTATTTTAATTTTAGGCAATATCTGAGTAAGGAAAAAAGTGCTAGAGCTAGATCTATATTGGCATCAATCCGTCTTTGTAAGACTGAATCCTGATCAAATATGTTAAATGTAAGATATAAAGTGGGAAGGCCAATCAAATCCGTACTTAGTGTATCAGAAATGCAATCATAATGTATGTTTCCGTTTCTCAGGACAGACTCCCTATTTTACAAGTGTCCAGTACTAAATCTCTGGGATTTTCTTTGGCTTTTAGTTCAGCCACTGAGGGCAAGCAGGAAGGTACCTCCTTTACCCTACCATTCTCTCCCTGATTTTTCTTTTTAAATGATAGATTGTAAGTTTGACAAAACCATCTTCCATTCAAAAAAAGATTGCTAATAAAATGGGAAGACCATTTTCAGAATTATAAAGACTGCTGAGTGTTGAGACTTTCCGGCATTATGTTTCAGTTCTGTGCTGATAGCACATATTGCCCTGAGGTAACTATGAAAATATAGCAAAAGCAAAATGTTACAAATGACTTTGCAAAACCATCAGTGACTCCCAAGCAAATAAGACCTGAACGCAAGCAGTAAAACCAGGCTAGAAGGCCACACCTAGATCCAGCTTTATGACAGACCTGAACATGAACAAAAATCAACAATAACTTTGCCTTTGGAGACTCTTGATAAGATAGGTACCAACAGTTTGGAGAACAATGGGTGTTCCATTTAAAGAATTATAGGTAAATGATTTTCTAAGGCAGTTTCTAACTCACCAGGTCAAAAGAAGACTTATAATACAATATGTATTCATTATTTGTTGATTTATATTTGGTGAAAAGCAACATTAGGCAGACTTTATTTTGTTGGAAGTTCCAGAAAAAACAAAGAATATTTTGTGGACGTCACTGCAGACTTCTGCAAAGGATAGAAGGAAGAGATGCCACCTTAGTTTTAAACAGGACTAAAAATATCTGTAACCACAATCCACAACACAGACTGACAATGCAGCCTATTCTTCAGGATGTTTAACTAATAACTGGGAAAAAAAAAACCAACAACAACCCAGAAGAAATTAGGTGGAACAGAGGGAAACAGAAAATTAAGGCCAAAAATGTAAGCTCTTGTAAACAAAGAAATGCGATGCTGAACACTCCATAGATAGGAGCTGGAGTCTAGATGTTGGTCATACGTGCTCCCAGTCTTCATTGTAATGCCACTCCAATGTATCTGAGACCTCTGTCCCTTCTGGGCTGTGTATGAAGGCAGGAGGGGGAATGTTGCCAAAGTAGCATCCAGAAATGTTTCTGGATTTTACTGTCAACCAATCTCAACGATAAAACTGCTGAAAAAATGCTGGACTTTATGTAGCATTTATGTTTTGGCTGATGCTTCACAACCAGGAAATATCCCTTTAGTAGTTTATCAGATTTTGGATAACAATTTGAAGACTTGAAAGGTATTTTTTAAATTTTATTATATTTTTCCTTGTGAAGGTATCAATATTTACATACTGCACTTGGTCTTATCACTGGTTAAAGTGGGGGTATCTCACTGAAATATTTATTAGAAGTCCTCTGCTTTTTTAATTTTGTGTGTTGAATTTTATAGTAAAATCTCTCAGTGATTTATTTGTTAAAGTCTGGACGTATCAGAAAGATTGGGATTTCAGCCTGTCAATAGTTTTGATTATGGAAAGAGGCAGAGACATGGGCTTTGTCTGAAGTTTAGACCTGTCCTGGAGGTAGGATGGAGGTGTTCTTTCCTGCTCTGCTCCTACAGAGAAAGTACAGGAAAGGCAACAGGAAAAAACCAGGTGGCTATGAAAACAAGAAAGGTGTGCTTAAAATCAAGACTTGCACTGCTTACATATGCAGTCATGAAAATAGTTGGTACTTTATGTGAAAATAAACAGCAGACTTTCCCTTAAGAGAAGGGATTCTCTGTGTTCTGAACCTCTCAAGCATTTTTCTCCTTTTTCTGAGGAGACAGGTAGGTGGCACTGCTACAGTAGCGTACAGAGATTTTAATAGAGGAATGCGGGAATCCCTTCAATAGGTTATAGAGGTTTTATGACGATAATGCTCATTTCGATTTGCACGTATGCTATAAGGTCTGCATGGATACTTCGTAATCAGGTCCATAGTACCTGTTTAAAAGAGACTTTTTAAAATAGATGAGAAATCTGGATTCAAAATCTGAGTGATGGAGAGGATAAATTGCAAGCACTTTTAGTAAATTATCTCTATGACAGATTGCGCTCAGAAAATGTTTATCTTAGCCTGCAGTCATCTAACATTAGGTTCTAACCTACACTACTGTTTGCTCAATTTAAGAGACAGAATTGTCTTTTTATATAGATTGCTTTATGATTACCTTCAATCTGTTGGTTGTTATTTTAACAGACTTCACTTTTTAAAACTAGTATTGTTTTTCCCAGATCTGAGGTGATTTCTGGAGTGCAGACCCAGAACTTGTAAGTTTTGATTCCTTGTAGAAGATCAATGTACAGTAAGTGCTGTTTCACTAATGATGCGTTGTGTTTTTGAAGAACGTAGCAGCATTTGCTGCTAGCCTGAGCAGGACTGAGAACTGGAATTCTGCGTGTACATGAAAACGAGTATTACATTTATATTTCTGATACCTTCTTAATTTTCAGTGACCTTTCAAACACGGACTTCCAATGAGGTGGTACATTCTTCTGCTAATTCCCCTAATATACCTTAAATCACATAATGCAAATTACATTATTTTCATACATTCATCTTTTTTACTAATTCCCTTTTTACGATCCTTAACAATAGCTGGTGTATTTTTATGAGATCTCCGTAGCTTTACAATTTTTTTTTAAATTGTTTATTTTCCAATATTCTACTAACTTAATTACACAAACTAAAGAACCCCCTCCCAGCATTAAAACCATAACCTTTTTAATAAAGTGAAAGCTGTTATTGAGGTTTTTTGATGCCCTAAATTTCTCCTTCATAAAACTGAAATGACCGCCTGGATTTCTTTGTTGAGTTCTGCAGTTGCATTTCAGATGTTCTAACTTCTGCTCTCAGACAATTTTTATAGAAGTCACTTCTGAATCTGTACTTGCACCGTTTATTCCTTTCTGTCCCCATTTCAAGAGAAATTGTTAAGTTCTTGATTCCCTAAGCTTTTCTCCTCACTTGTAGTATTTCCTCCCAGCATTTGCTCTACAGGGACAAAAACTCTACTTTTCTTCCTGAGGCAGACTTCCACCAAGCAGTAGGGAACATCATGAATGTTGTGCGTGTAAGGTTTCGTCAGACTATTAATCTGCCAAAAGATGCTTCTTGAAACAGTTATCCTTCAATACTTTTGATTCAGTTGTGTGGTCTAGAAGCAGAAAAAACATGTCTGTTTTGGATGTCTACGCAGACACTTGAAAGAGTCAAAGAAAAAATTCTAGATTATTTATCCTGCATGCTTCACTGAGGGACATTATGTCTGAAGTTTTACTGTTTAGTAACACTGGGAAATGAATAATTTCAAACAAGCTAACCTTCTCAGGTCACAACGAATTCCTTCAAAGCTATGAGAAGCACGCTTCTATCCCTGAAGCCCCTGACTTGTTGAGGTAGCAATTATTTTATTTTTTTTTTTAAAGATGTTGTCCATGTGATGTGAATATTCAGTGACATTTGTACTCCTGCAGGTCATGAGTGTCTTCTTGCTCGGCCTTGTTACTGATAGGCGTAATTGCGCTGAACTCTACTTCCTCAAAAGACACGCAGCAATATGAATATCCTGCGGCTATTCTAGGATAGCTTTCCATGAAGAAAGCTGTCTCTATAACATGCTGAAGAGATAATCCCTTGTTGTCTGGGTCTCTGATGTTTTCAAGAACGAGGCAGAGTTTTCTTATATGTATCTGGGTCAGTAACTACACTTGTTTTCCCTGATGAGGTTTGGTTTTCCAGTCACTTTTTAACTCCTAGCGCACACTGTATTAAAGGCTTCTGTTTTCTTTGAGTAGCAGCAGCCTCAGTACTGGAGGATTTTACTGCCCTAAGAGGCAAAAAGGATATGGGAGAAATCATGGGCTGATCAAACTGTTAATATAACAAGACTCAACAGATGCCAACTCTATTTTTTAAGGCTGCAAGTGATTATGCTGTCTGTTAAAGGTGGACAAAGAAGATGAGAACAGCAATTGCATGATGAAAGGATAGCAAGTGGGACCTTATCAATAAAAGAAAATATAGCAGGCAAATGCAATAGATCAAAGAATGCTGACAGGACAAAACACTCTTTTAAACTGGAATTTCACAGAATTTCCCATCAGATGTTATCAGTATACACAAAATTCTTTCTCCAGTGAGACAAGGATACTTGAAAAACACACTTCAGTTGATACCTGTGGACAGCACATCTCTAAATACAGTGCTAGTTTACACCAAATATACACCTTCTGTGACAACCTCATGCATTCTACATTGCAGCAGCTACCTGTATAACTTCAGAAAAGAATTGATTTTGCTTTCATTTTACTATTACTTATTTAAGCCGTTAATAAACGCACTTGCTGCTTTCTAGGGCACTCTGCATGCAGGGAAACGTAGGACTGGACAAACAAAATTGAGGATTGAGGGCAAAGAATCATAATCCATTTGATAATTTCAGGTAAAGTTGTGACATATCTCCTATGAGGAGAGAGAAATCGCCAGTATAAAAGGAAATACGTCTCTCCTCTCATTCCTCTTTAAAAAACCCCAGACTTAAATATAACTAATCATATGTTGGTTTTAAAAGAAACAGAATCTTCACAAGATCTGGATGATACTTTTTAAAAAAATTACTATTCACAGCATGTCAGCATAAAAAATTAGCAATGATTATTTCAGCTAAGCAAACTGTAATTCGCCATCAAAACCGATATTTTACATGGAGCTGGTAGCCAAGCCATGGCAGAAGTCATTAATGCATTTGGGGCACAATTTCAAGGCCATTTGGTGTTGACAGGATTCTTGGAAATAACCCTTTGGAAAGGGACAGGACTGTAGCTGCACTTGTTACAACCTTTGGCCTTATCAATTGTTTCTAGTATTCAAAAGTAGCTGCTCTTTGCCTCAGCTGTCATTGAGCACTGATGGTCATTGCTGATGTTCATAAAAGGTCCCATGAAACACCAAAAACATGAAGCTGAAGAAAGATGGGTCCTAGTTTCCCCCTTAATTTTTCCATCTTCACCTTAACTTTCTGACCTCTGGTTCAGGTGTGTGGCAAGAAAGTCCCACAACAGCCTCTGCGTTCCAGGCATAGCTCTGTCATCTCCTCCTGGGTGGAGGTGGCTGAAGCACACCTTCCTCAAAACACAACTGCCTGCCACGCTGGCCATTGCTGTCTCTCCTCTTGCATTTCTTCCAAGTCAAATTTACAGCATTAGACTGAAGGATCATTAAGGATCATCTCTTCATTCTTTTCATACACAGTCCTCCACATGGTGGTCCTAATTGTAGCTGTGAAGTGACACTAACCATGAGTAAATAATAATAGTGTGAATTTCTTGAAGTTGGTATATAGGTAAGTAATTTTTTTCCAATGTTATTTTCTTCAAGGAGAGTAGCCTGCCTTGATTCCTCTAACAGTGAAGTCTGCAAGAAAGACCCCAATAAAAGATAGGTGCCTGCTACTTGCTTTATGAGAGGAGGCTTGGAGGCATAGCATGTCCTGAAGATGTGAATGACTGCCTCTCCATGGTGAAGACCCTCTGGTGTGCTGCAGCCTACCGCATGGCCGGTCTAAGATTCAATCCTTTTATTTCAGAAAAGCTTTACCACACATGTTTACCAGTTTTTCAGCGTTTGTAAGATTGTATTTGTTACAATGGTTTCTCCTCACTCAGTTGTTAGGTCTGTGCAATGAAATGAGAGTCCAGCCTGTCAGCTAGAAAATATCCCGAATTAAGGGTAAAGCGTGCTATAAATCTGGGTGTGCAGAGCAATATATGCATGAAGACTGTGTGTGTAAGTAGGTACACACAAGCCATCATACAGAAATAGCCTTAATCTGAATTTTGTTTATTTAGTGATGCAAGTTGCACAATTTACTGTGGTATTTAGTTGTAATTCTCATTAGTTACAACCATGTATGGAATAAATAAAATATGTTAACCGCTTAATACCATGCCACTTTGTCTAGAATCAAAACCAAAGGTGCAATGAAAGAGAAACTTTAAGAATAGTTTTGAATTTAAAAGACCTATGTATGATGCTGCAACTGAAAAAATATATAGGGAACCTTTATCCCATTCATATAGACAGGGAAGTAGACCCATTTTTTTTTTCATCTACTCCTCAGCAACAATTTTGTACCTGGGAAATGGGGATTCCTTATATTTTATGTTAGAAAAGGTCATCATGTCTATATTTTTAATATCTTCCTCTCTAATCCAATGTGCTTTTAAATTAAGTACAAAATGCCTTTACACCGTTTTTCAGACATTAAAGAAAAAAATGGGTTAAGAAAGCAATGCCAAATTTGTACCAAATCCTGAAGCAGAATTTGTTTTATGCCACGTGTTAAGCATTTTATTGGAGGTAGTGAGGAGATATAAAATCCAAGGTTTATCCTACATATATTGGAAATTACACAGTAAATATCTTTCATTATTGTTTATTAAGGGCCACCAAAAATGCCTTCAAGTTTGAAACAGAATCTGTTAAATGTAATGGACAAAAAAATGTAGTACTTGTCTACTGTTTAACACGGCTGCTACCATTATCCCTCATATTTCAGAATAACAATTGCGCAGATGAACTCTATCCTTCAAAAAGCCTTTGAGAGATATGAATAGGATCAATATCAAAAATAATCAAATTGTTTTCCTTGTCTTTTAAGACTTTTGCAGTTGCTAATTAGTTAAGAGGTATTAATGAAGCTTCCATATATACAGTATTGCAATCTAATATAGCACATATGGTTTCATTAAAATATTTTATTGACTGGGATCTTAAAATTAGAGACAATTTTAAAAACAAGAAAATTTGCAACAGCCACCCACATAATTACAAATTTGATTCTAATTCTGTTTCATTCTTTTTTTTTTTGCCTCTTGACAAATCATGATTTTCTTTGGGGTCAGCAGGGGTACAGGGGAAAGGGGAGGAAGGCAGATTCTCTTCATAAAAGCATTCTTAAAAGCTGCTTGTGCAGTTTTCATGAATGACTGTATCCCTACAACCAAAAACCTGAACAACTCAGCCACCCAGTCTCTCATTTTCTTACTGTAAACTATAACCGCGCTTGAGCCGGAGAGAAGGCAGGAATGCAGCTGGCTATAGAAAGAGCTCCCAGTTTACTTAATAACTGTGAGAATAATTAGTATGGTAACAGGAACTAGATGGCTTATAATCTGCCTGTATATAAATCTTTTTTTTTCATTGCTACTACAGGACCAAAATTTATGATTATTTATTTTATTGAATGTGAAGCATATGATTGATTTCTGTTGTAGGGATTTCAGCAGAGATCTGTCCTGTAAACTTTCGACATGTAGCACAACCATTTGCTTTGGGCAAGACAGACTGAAGGAGACTGTACCTCTGAGGAGCAGAAACTGAGGTCAGTGATCTAGCAGTACATATCCCTTCCATTCTGAACAGTAACAATAAAGACCAGACTTATCTTCTCTTGAATTGATATTCCTCCCCTCTTGCTCCCTCCCTGAAAGCACACAGGCCCTATATGGCATTTTTCTCAGAGGAATGTCTTTTTTGCTCAGCCTCAGACATGCTCTCCATTTATACTTTGACCTCTTGCTAGATTTCCTCACAATAACACATACTTCATGACCTGACCCACAGCACTTCATTTTTAATTGCCTCAGTCACCCTTCTGTAATATTCTGGAGGAGAAAATATTGCTAGTGAAATTCCCCCAGCTGATGCCATAGCAATTTAAAGTCAAACAGGTGCTTCACAGGAAACTCATACATTTAGAATCCAGTGAATTTTCAGGGCTGGAGTGTCTTAAATATGTAATAGAGACACATGCATGCTTCCCTCCCCCCAGTTTCTCTTTCTGTGGTTTAAGCAAACTAGTTAATGCTTCTGAAAGTTTTGGCGAAGGAAAATAAAATAACTGCCCTTAAAGTTCTGCTGTTGCTGGCTCCCTAAAGTGAACTACAGAAAAAAGTCCAGCAAGTGAAAGCATGTCATTGCTGTCAAGCCAAAGGCAACAGCTAGCCAGTCATTAAGCCTTGAATAACGGATGCCGTTCTGAACTAAACTTATATTTGATCTCTATTTCTTTGTTGATATTATAAAGAAATCACCTACCGAGGGTTTCCATGGTAACAAGTGAGCTAATTTATATTTTAAAGCTATTTCATGCACTTAACATACAGATACAGTGGGATACTTGGCAGGGAATACTGTTCCTGCCCTCCTGGTATTATTTAAACAGATCAGGGTAAAGTAAAGCATGGCTTTCAATTAAACTGGAGATTTATTTTCCCTCCTCTGTAAGAACATTGAAATAACTTTACAATTTACTTACATCTTTGGTTTCTGCGTTTGCTCTTGTACATAGTCATTCTGAAGAAATCCCACTTTCTGAGAAGTAATTGCCTTGAACACAGACAAAAGAGATGAGATTGTGCTTCTGCTTCGCCGGGAGACCGTTGCTCACTGACAGAAGGTAACCAGCAATCTCTCAGAGAAAGGCAGGGTAATACCATTCTCCTAAAATCCAGGGGAGATGCTACTGGCTCTAACTATTTTCTCTGTTACAAAGCTTAGAGACAAAACATATTTATTTTCATATTTTTTCAAATGTGTTTGATAACAGCTAATAAAGTCCAGAAAGCATATAGAATCATGTGGTCAGACAAAAAGTGGGGCGATGTGCTATTCAGCAGTCTGGTATCAAGATTCCTTAAAAAAGCCTTGATATTACAAAAATTGCATAAATTAACCTCAAATACTAATAAAACCTAACTTTTCATTGAGAGGTCTTAGAATTATGCATATGAGGACATTAAAATATTTTAGGCTAAATTTTCAAACAAAATTACTATTAAAAAAACCTAATACTTTTTGATCAATGAAATTCTGACCACAGGTCTGAACTCATGAATAGATTATTCAGGAAATAACATACAGAATGAAATTTTTTTTTTCCATGCCTGTGTTTACTTCTGCATTACTTTGCAATGATTTCATTTGGGGAAAGTTATTTAAGCAGCATTCTGCTGATTGCTCATTTTTATAACTACTTCATTGACTGCTAGTCCGTAAGGTCGTGGGGAAAAAAAAGTGGAGCATCATATGACCTTCCATGTACATGTATGTCACCATTTCAAAGAATCCAGGTATCTTTCTAAGGGAAGCAGG
Organism: Bucorvus abyssinicus; assembly: GCA_009769605.1. NCBI lineage: Eukaryota > Metazoa > Chordata > Aves > Bucerotiformes > Bucorvidae > Bucorvus > Bucorvus abyssinicus. The sequence goes on along the minus strand of CM020033.1, from coordinate 6,535,365 downwards.
GGAAAGGAGAAGAAACTCGTGCAGTGTTGAGCAGATGAGAGTTATGACGACATTCAAGAAAGATGCCATTGGCAGCTACTGAGTGGCAAAGGTGGAAATTCCAAGTTCATTCATCATTAAATCTACCTTCAATAAATTGTGTGAAAGTGTTTCTTACGGTTTTAAGAAATTAAAGTTTTGAAATGCCCATCATGTTTTGAGATCTTGATCCTAATTATGGAAGCATCAAAGATTTAGAGATAGAGGGTGCAGTAATGTAAAAATAGTAACTGTAGTGACTGAAGTGTCTTGAAAGCTAGTAATAATAGTCTTATTGCTGTTTAAAATGCATAGATTGGCAACAGCTCCCTAAACTACTCAAAGAAATCTAAAGCTAATATCTTTGGCTTACATTAAAAAAATAACATATGGTGCCTTTGCATCACTCATGTTTTAGAAAGTAAAAAACTCCTTTTAAAAGACAGGAGTAATTCGCAGCATCCATCTAAACATGGACCTTCAATTATTTTCTTAATGAAAAAAAAATTAAAAGAAATCAAAAGGAATGTCTGTCTCAAACTGCCTACCCTAAATTTACACTTTTCCCATCTTTTGTTCCCCCTCTCAGATTTCTTTTCCATATACCTCCAGTATATCAATTTTTAGCTTTGTGCATAATTTAATTTTCCTTTCACTTGTTCAGCATTCACATATCCTCTCATTGGCACACCTCTAGCTGCTGAAGTGAAATCTTTATATTGGCTCCGTTAATCTGCTTTTCCTCTCTCTGTCAAAAGTGACCACATAGCTTCTCACTTGCTTTGTATTTGCAACAGCATAGCTGAGGATAAAGTGTAGCCTGAAGAAAGTGAAAGCAATGGATGCATTTTTTAGATTTATTTAGTATTTCAACTACAGTCATCTCAAAACGCTACAACAGAAATAACACCGTCTCTATTGTGGAGGTCAGCAGAAAGGTGGGAAATTGCAAAGCACATCAACGGTGACAGGAAAAAAATCTGGCTTAGTCATTGCTAAACATAGCGGCAGACAAAATGTCTGTACCCTATCGAAAGACCCTGCATGCCGTATACGCAATCAGCATTGTGCAGTTTATATCCATTTATATCCATTGCTGCTTTTTGCAGCAATGTATATGCGCTGAGGATAATTCCACAGTTTTCCTGCTTTATTTTTTCCTCTGATTTAATTTCCAGCTGAATCAGGTCTGTGATCTGACTCACACTACAGAGATATATGGTCTCTCTTTACATTTGCTGCTCTGGGTAACAATGTTTGTTTCCTTTTCTTGCTCTTTTCCTACTTTTACCTGAAGGATCTCATCCATATTATTCAGTTCAAATTTTCCTTCTTTCATTGATTTGGTAAGATGTCCTCAATCGTTTTCCTCAGCCCACGTTAGATCTTAACTATAAAACTCGTTCTTTCCGCGTATCATTGACGACTAAATTTTTGGAAATTGTTATTTTGTGATTACCCCAGACACATATGACTAGCTTTCCTATTACGTTATACTTAGCGCATGCAACAACATGTATATTTTTCCATTGTTCTTCTGTGGATTACTCTATTATAACCATGTATTTGTATGCAAGTATCTTGGTAATGATATAATACAAAATATAAACTAAATGGAAATTTTATTGGGTAGGAGTTAATTTATTTTAAATCAATGATCCCTAAAACACAGTCTTTATTGTTTTTCCTTTGTGTTAATTACAACTGTGATTACTTCTTCAGTACAGTGAAATACATTTGCTAAAAATAATGTAAATACACTCTGGTGAATCACTTGAGGTCTGTTCATAAAAAATTATTGCAAAAAAAGTAATTGAAAGTTCTGGTTAGCTTTGAGTGGGCACAGAAACCTCCTGTTTCTCTGTGTTACTTTTCTCTGTTAAGAGAGTTTAAGATTCAGTTTCACACTATTACAGCTTTAAAAAAAGTCAGAATCTTGCATATGGCTGGTTAAATGCAGCAAGCTTGGTGAAGTGGGAAGAAATGAATGGAACCTCTCAGCAACAAAAATCAGTTGCATTAAGCGTATTGCTTTTCTACGGGGATACATCTTCTCAAATGATTACAAAAGTTTTAAATATTCTTAAAACAGTCTGTTGGATTGAATTTTCTCTGTTCATTGTTGTTGGTGGTAAAAGAATTAATAATGTGCACATCCCATATCACCTTTCACCTTTTTCTTCTCCCCACCCTACAGGTCTGAGTAAGTACTTTTTCTTTAAATACTACAATAAATTTCTCAAATTTTTCCCTAAGCAGAGGAAAAGAAAAAATACTGATATGTTACAAATATAACTGCTGACTTGAATGTCACATATTACTCATCAATTGTCAACAAACACTTTGCCTGAGATGTATTTTTAATGAGCAGGTCTTAGTCAAAAAGGGAAGGTGGAGGAGGCTTAAAGTGTGTTCTGTCTCTCAGTGTTTAATTCAGTGCATCCAAAGAGTCTTCTTAGATAATATCCTTTTATAGCTTCAGCTATGTCAGCTAGGAAGATATTACATCTATTAATATGAATTTTTCTTTCAATAAATTGTATGTGTAGGGATCAACGTTTAGCCTCTTTGTTACAATTAATGATGTATTTAAATTATGCACCTGATGTGTGCAACTTTTACTGGTAAAAATTTTGACAATTGTTGGACAATGATGTTTTTTAACATGGTGTAATATTAGGTAAATAAAATTCACTTTACCAAGATGCCATTTAGCTATTAAGGCAGGTTTATAACATATTCTCATTATGATGTAGTGAGAATAGAGCTTAAAATATTGGCCAAACCATGCCCCTGACTAACACTGGTACAATACTGAACAAGCTGCGGCAAGCAGAATAAGAAAGAACAAAATTTCTACTTCTCATGCTTACAACTGTAAGTTAGAATGAAGGAATTCCATAAATGCTTTTCAAGAGACAACATTTTCAAGAGACATTCCGGAAGCAGAGCAGAAATAGAGACCGATGACAGTGCCAAAGAGGGAAAATTTTATTAAAAGTTTACTTGTAGACTAAGAGGTTCAATTCAGCCACCCAAACATTCATGTCTAGCACTACTTTTATGATTTACAACATCTGAGACATCCACAGAGTGCCAGAAAATATGGCACAGGACGTGTAGGAAACCTGTAACCTTCTGGAGCACTTTGATGAAGCCAAGGCCATCTTAAATGCCTCTAGGCAAATATTTAGGCAACTGAATCCAGCAAAAGAGTTTATATTCTAACCTCTGTCTGATAACTGCCATTATTCTCTGGCTTTTTTGTACTTAGGGTCATTGATTCAAAGTGTTCCCACCCTGAACTCTCAGGCCTTGACCTTTCAAGGGTTGATGGATACATGTGGAGGAGAACTGCAGAAATGCACTGAAATCCAGGTGGGGAACAGGAGAAAATCCTGCCGGTTGCAGGCCTGTGATTGATTGTGGTAGGAATTATATGGAAAGAGAAAATTATAAGATATATTTAAAGTTTTTAAATATCCTCAAAGAGGCCACTATTTGTTAGTACACAAGCCACGGCTGATGGTGAGAATTAAAAAATTGGGTGGATAAAAGAGAAATAATGAGGCATAATACTTTCAAATCAGTAGTATTTCCTTTTACTAAAACCAAAAAGACTGTCAAAATGTTTTAGTCTTCCTTTACTTCAGCCATTTTTTGCTCTAACCAAGTTCATATCCAGAAGTATATACATTTTGCACGATTTCTTGAAAACCTCAAGCATGCATCAAAAGCTGCAATGGAATGAAATTTGTTACACACAGAGCATTCCCATCATCTACTAATTTACAAAAAAACATCAGAAGAAATTATTTTTTTCTGGAGCTGTTTGATTTTTAGAAAAATATTTGGCTGTTTCTTTTTTGTATTATCTCCTACATTTCTGCTGACCTGTTTTATTTTTCTTCAGCACGATTAGACTGTAATGACAATTCACCACATTATAAGATTCTTCTTTAGATAGCACGAAAAAGCCCCCAAGGTATTGGTCCTACTTTCACCATAGGCATTTTTCTCTTTTTCAGTGAAGCTTCTTCACTAGAATATAATTTGTCTCATTATTATACTAGCATTTATCTTTAAGAAATTCACTGTCAAGCTTCCCTCATTAGACGAAGGTCTTTTTTCAGATGTCACTAGTACCACTTAACAATATGATCACAGAGGTGTGAAACAAAGCCTGCCACCTTCTTTCTCAGGTAGAAGCCCTTACTGGCTCTTCCTCCTGACCCTTGCTCTGTTCACTGCACATTCTCATTCCTTCAATAAGAGCATTAGAAATGCATTTGGATATTTTTCTGTGACTAATGATTTCCCAAATTTTCCCTGTCACTTCCTACAAATGTAAGGTTGGAATTGACATCTGCATGTCTGGATGTAAATCTTTATCTATTTGAAAATATAGGAATGGCAAAGAATGATAAAATGTTAGGAAACAAAAATCCAACTAAGTAAGAGTACTCCATAACAGTCCTTAAATACATGAAACGTGTGTCCACTAAAAAGAAAGGAACAGTTAGTAAATAAGCCATTTTCTTTGTCTCTGAAGGTAAGAACAGTCATGGACATACACTGTAGCAACAGAGATTTAAATTACTTCTTTGGAAACTAACTTTGTTATTGATAAGGGTAGCTATACATTGCCTAAGAAGTGCTAAAGGATTTTTGAATAGGTTAGGTATCTCAGAGGAGCCTGCCTAGACGATGGATACAATGATATCTTGTAGTGTCTTCCAACTTTGCTTGTGATCCCATATGCCCAGATAAAATACCACTTGTCGTTAAGATTCAGCATTTGCCAAGATTCGATCTATGTTAGTCCTTCAGCGTACCTAATGTTAATGGAGCATTTCAGACAAGAGGAGACTAGCATGACATGGGGAGACCTGACACCAACAAATAGTGAAGCACATAATGTCCTGTAACTACTTTTAGGGAATCCTGGAAGACCAACCTCTGCTCTTGGCACTGGAGGGTCTTCTCCATCTGAGAATGAATGAGATCACCAGTGGTTGAACCCTGGTCTGAATCTTTCCAACTACAGACACCAGCTAACTCAGGCACCTATAGATACACACAAATACGCTTCAGAATTGCGCTGTGTCAAACAGAAATATTTGGGTAACTCCTGCAAGATTCAGAGGCACTACAATACATGAGTATGCTGGAAGCTTGAACCTTCCGCTATGCAATTCAGAATGATGGTTTTACGCAAAGAGCCACTCCGCAGTTTTCTCTCCAGTTCCAAAGATTAGTAGGGGCTCTAGAGAGGTTTGATACTTTCCCAGCTTTAACTCCCCCTTCATTATTCAGACTGTCTTGTATAACCCTTGAGTGACACTTGGTCAATTCTAGTCTGTTCTCAGTTCCAAAACTGAAAAATGCACTTATGAATGCCTGAGAGCTCTTCCTTTTTTTTTTTCCAAAAAAAAAAAAGATACTGAACACAGTAAGTACTGGTCCCTTTAGACCATTAGCGATAACATAATGACTCCTGTTCCTCCATCTGAGGAATATTTAGCTATTATTTTAAACCAGGTATAATTAGATATTCCTCTCTGAAATATCTGTGAAAAGAGTTAAACTTCAGGGTCAGAGTTAGATATTTTATATGATAAATTCTACAGTGGAAAAACACATCTTCCCTTCTGCTTTGGCAAGTGGAAAAATGGTGTATCAATCCCAGATGAATGCCATTCTGACTCCTTTCATTTGCTTCACACCTCCATAAGATCAAAGTTTGTTCATCCTATCTCAGATCAGTTTCTTTCCTAATCCATCTTAGTTCTTGACAAGTTTGTTCTTGGCTAGTTTCCCTTTGGTTTTGACCAATTTTAATGTTTTGTTTTGTTTTTTCCTAAGTCCTGGTTTCTTTTTGTCTTGTATTTACTTAGATTTTATCCAGGTTTTATCTAACCCTGACTGGTTTTCTTTTGTTCTGCTACATGCTTTAGTTGTTAGTTTTGCTGGAACTTTTCATCTTTTAATTCATCTTGATGAGGTCGTTACCATCCAGCAAGAATTCTTCTTATTTATTTTACATTATTTCTAAACAGCTCTTTAACAATTGAGACAGTCTTAAAAGATGTTCTCCTTCACACCACTCATATTATGGGAATAAAAACACACTTCCCTTTCATTAAAAGGAGTGTCCCAAATTGTTTTCAAATATAAACCAAGAATCCACTAAAAAATGTCTTTTATTTAAGGTTTACATTAATATAATTCAGAATGCAAATGACACATGAAGAGGTGCTCTGCATTTTTCTGATCGTTAAACTGTTTCTTAGTAATTAAATTTATGAGCCATATTAATAGAAAAGCTTCCCTGTATTTCCCCTTACAACAATCCTTGGAATGATCATGATATATAGTGTTTTCCACAACCCACTAAAGTTACTGTTCACAGATTTTCCTAAGTACAGCAGAAACACAATCCTGTACTTGGAAACATATTCATTTAATACAAAATTGTAGAAAAAAGGCTATCAGATATACAGTTTTTAATCCTAGTGGAAAACTGTCAGCAAGTCATTAAGTAATAGACATTTTTTCATCCTTCTTGTTGTTAAATCTGAAATAAGTCATGATGTCTCTAGCAGGCACCAGTTTCCATCATCTCAGAGCTAGTAGATCACACAGGATACTGCAAATATAAAAGGGTGAACAAATACCAGATATGGAGCAAAAGCAGCTCTGCTGAATTAAAAAAATATTTAGGCTTTTAATAGACAGCAAGTGCTCAATTGTGGATTTAGTAAAAAATATTCGTACATATAATTTCTAGAGAAGCAGTGCTGAGAGATTTAAGCAAGAGATTTAAGACAGCTTTTTCTACCAATCTTTGTTGATTCTGTGTAACAAAATTATTCCACTTCAAAATAGAGAGTAGTTTTAATGGGAATTACACCCACTGCGTCATACTCTGCAAACAGATGATATCCATTCCAATTTGATTAGTGACATGCAATTCAATGCTGCCCTGTTTTTCTTTTCACATTTCTTTTAATTATGACACTGAGACACTTCAGCATGCTAAATTTAATGGGACAGACCTTCAGAAGAGAATCCATTCTTGCATAACCCAAGAACATTGAAAAACACACCTCAAATGCATGCATCTTTATTCTGCTTAAGGGCTCAAAGTACTTGAACACCTCAAACAGCTTTTTCAGACGTAGTCATTTGAAGAAAACATTTGCTATCATCACCATTGCACTATGAGAGCCTATTTTAAAGTTTTTATACATTCATTGAAACAGCTTTATCACATGTTCAAAATGCATTTTCAGTTCAGTCTAGTGAATGTTGCCTCACTTTGTGTACAAAATGGAGCAGAGAGATCTGGGGAAAGAACCTCTTGTGAACGAATGAAGCACTTAAAGTGTCAATTCAGGGCTCACAGCAATGCAAACGGATGGTGTTTTATGGTAGAGCCAATGAACAGCTGCTGCCTCAACCTTTCCTTTCAGACCAACCCTTTTACAACCACCATCAAGAGAAAGCTGAAAATGTTCCACTTTCTTTTCTCATTGTATGGGATCTTTCTTTCTCAGTGTGTAGGACTCAAGACAATTTTAGTCATAAACCATCAGTGTTATGGCTGGCTTGAGCGGGAGAATAAGGCCTTTAACAGAGATGAAATGTTGAAGAAGGTTGATTTTTGACTGATAGAAAAAACTCTATTATATCAATTCACCACCAGACGCTAAAGGATGTAACACATCTGGCACACATACGACAACATCCTTTGAATTACAGGGCTCTGGTCACTGGGCAAAACGCCAGCGTGACTCCAACTTCACAACCGCTCCTACTTTTGGGGTTTGTTTTTCTTTTTAGGGCTTGTGTGCATGTGTATGTACCTATGTGGGGTGGCAAGGTGGGGAAAGTGCTAACAAGAAGTTATTACATTAAAATTATTACCACATTTGATTTAATGTCGTAATCAGATTGGTGGATCGCTGGGGATGAAGCACCTTTTCCCTAGTCTCAATGAGGCTGCATGCCTATGGTGTGATTACGTATGTTTTGAGTCAGCTGAACTCATAGGTTCAGTCCTTAGAATATGCCAGCTATATGGCAACTTCTGTAAACATCACAACTAAGTCAAAGACAATTTCTGAGTCAATGGTATCCTCCATAGAAACAGGGTATTTTCTTTAGGATTATAGCAAGCCAAATTCTTTGGTTTTGTTTTAAGTTCAAAAAAAAAAAAAAAAAAAAAAAAAAAAGCTATGCAGCATTTAACACCCAAAGCTCTACTTTTTCACTGAAAAGCTTTAAGTATTTTTTTTTTTACCCATTTGAAAAAAGGCTATCGAACTGTTGAAACACATGTTGCCTTTAAAACCTCCCATCTAATATCTAGAACCCCAACATTCTAAAGAAATAAAAGAATCATTGTTAGTAATAAAGGGAATCAGAAAATTGTTTTGCATGATAAGGTACTTCCAAATCAAACAGATTCTCTAGTTAGGGATGTTTCAAAACCACAAGAAGTAAGAAGAACTTGGAAAGACCTAGTACTTCTCATCTTGAGGTTTTACTACTAAATATCACATCATACTGTGAATCAATTCCTAAAAAATCACATAACAACTCTTTTCAGTGGGGTACTGAAACCCAGAAAACAGAATTGGGTTCTCCATGACCTGAAAACAAATTGAAAAGAGATGTCAGTACAGTAGAGGAGATACAGAACGTTTTATCCTTTTGTGGACTTAGCAGGAAAAATACTTTCTCATCAAGGTGAATAGTTAGGAGTCCGTGCAAATGTGAAAAAAAGGTATGCAAGATGCTGTATTAAACTGTAGCATAAATCATATGCATTGAACAAGTTAGGTGCCAAGTTTTCTATTCCCTGTTCTGGGGCACCTTGGAAGGGTAAAAGCAATTCAGGTAGCATGAGAATAGCATCTTCTGGAGATAGTCTGTTCAGAGACGACAGTAAAACCACAGGGAAAGCCAAGGTAATTTTTGAAAAATCTGTCCCCAGGTCACTTCCATTCTTGAAAATTTCATTCCTTGGTTCAGCTACACCAGACAAAACATACACGTGTGATTTTAAATGAAGTTTAGCTTTACAGATAAACAAAACTCTCTGTTATGCTGCAGCTGAAAAGGAAAGAGAAGTATTCAAGAAGGCAGTGTTACTACTCACCCTTTACCTCTAGACTGAAATTCCTGCTCACAGGTGTAGTAAATTTTGAAACTAATATTCATAGGGTCCAATTTAACTAATGTTGCACTGATTATGTTGCTCCCTTCTGCCATTGCTGAAAGAGCACAGTAGGTGCCGAAGCTTCCACAAGAGTAGTCATCGGTGTTGACTACATTGACTTCTAGAAGCTAAAGATAAGCAATGTTACAAGTCCTCTCAAAAAGGGTGTTTTGGACTGCTAAATGGCAACATTAGGTATGATGCCTTAAACAATTGTTTTCGGACACGTGCTGCTTTGTCATGTTAACTTGGACTGCCTGGCTATAGGGAGCAGCCCCTGTCCCGCGCCAGCTCCCCACCTGAGAGGTGCCAGTCCCCCTGCCTTGGAGGAGGGGTAGAACCTGTTGCTAGGTGATCCCCCCTCCCGAGTTCACAGGCTTGTTACTGCACATATGCAGGCATCAGGGGTCACTTTGCACTTATGGCAGTGGAGGGGGCAAAACCCAACAAAGACCCTAGCCCCATTCAACTGCGCATGTCCTGGACGCCAGACCCATTTCTGGAATTGTCCAGAAGGAGCAACTGCGCATGCTCAGCTGAGGAACTGAGCCCTATAAAGGGCAAGACCCCAGCGGATCTGAGGTGAGTGTATACATGATCCCCACCACTGGAGGAACCTGAGAGCGTCAGCGGACTTTTTCTATCCCCTTATTTTTCCTCTTTCCTTTTCTTTCTTCTCCTGCCTTCTCTACTTTCCTACACCAGTGTTCTAGTTCATGCTAATGCCAAACCATCATTGTCAAAATAATTTGATTTTGCCTAAATACTTTATCCAATACCCACACAGGGTTTAGGCAGTGTTATCCAGCCCATTCGTTTAAATAAAGTTGTGTTATATTGTTCCTCTGAGTCCTTGTAGTGACTCTGCTGACTTTGTGGTTCTGCTGAGCAGAGACTGGCTGCTCAGTCGGTACAGCTTTCAGGGGATCACAAAGATTCACCTCCCTTGCAACCCACCGAGTGGGATGAGACAAAGGGTTCCCTCAGAGCAATGGTTTGCAGAAAGAAGAATGGAAATTCAAACACATTAAAATGAGAACCTTTGCTCTGAGATATGACAGGAATATTGAACTTTGTGGGAGGCTAATTAAGAACAGAAAAAGCCTTAATCTGCTTTTTTTTTTTTTTACAGAGAATAAAAAAATGTGCTATGAATGGTCCATGTTTTACACTGAGTCAAAATCTCTCATAAGGCCACCTACACATTATTGTTTGGAATGTAGACCCAAGCCAGTCCGGATTTGTCTTGCTTTTCGCCAAATGAAAACCAGAGCCATGCAATTTTGCTATGTTATAGATCGAAAATGTGGACTATTCCACCTGCAAAACAAAGTGATGAGCCCTGAACATTATTTATTCTGGAGGGGTACAGTACTTATGAACCAGATATTTAAGAAAATGAGGTTTGGAGAATAAAGCTCCTGCTGAACTTGGAATCAAATCCAAGAAAATTAGAGCATTTATTTTACTTTTCTGACTGGCATTGAGCTTAGTCTCAGTTATCTTTCCTGACGGTTTGACACTCACTGTGGTTTTAAAGCCTTCATCTGAGTGGTGAACTTGTAGTGTTAACTTTGGGATTGGGCTTGACGATCTTACAGGTCTTTTCCATCCTAAACGATTCTATGATTCTATGGCTAAATGAAAAAACAGTTATGCTGTCAGTTTTTCCTTGGGAGCAAGAAGACCGATTTTTATCTGGCTAACATTCCTGGGTGTTTGGAAAAGGCCAAGCAGAAGAAAAGCAAGATCACGTCAAACATGGTGAAATTAGATTAGTCCAACTTTAATCTAAAACACACACAATGAAAACTGATTGACATTTTCAGCGACTTCCATTAAATACAAAAATTAATCTGTGTAAAAAACTGAGGTAGGGTTAACTGGTAGAAAAACTTTTGCAGAAAACATAACACTTTCTCCAAGCTGTACTGTGGACCAGAAAACCAAAATACACTGAAATAGTTCTTTTCAGAATTTCATATGGCTTTTGTCAACACGCTACAGATGAATAATTTGAAATATAGTAGATGTGACCAAATGGGAAGGGTAGGTGTTGGAAATCAATACCCTGGATGGAAAGGTCCAGTGTAGAAATATAGTCCTGTCAAGTGGATTTTTGATAAATTTTCTCACATTTACATCCTGCTCTGCAGAACAGTGCCACAAACTCCACACTGTTCTGACAGCAGTAGGACATGTGACAATTATTTTAAAAGAGATTAACATTTTCAGAGAGGCTAGCGATACACAAGGCTATTGAGCAGCCCTCCTTCAGACTAATAATCATAGGATCATAGAATACGAGGTTGGAAGGGACCTCAAGGATCATCTGGTCCAACCTTTCTTGGCAAAAATATAGTCTAGTAAAGAAAGCCCTGCACCCTGTGCAGCCAAATATTAATAAATGTCAGTAAAATTATTTTGCAAATGTTAGTAGAGGAATAGCTTCTGAAGAACATCAAATTAATAACCTGTAAAACACCTGATTTTGGGGAAAAGGAAATAAGATTATGTTTCTTATATGTTATCATACAGAAAACATACAGTGAGGTTCAAGAATGACGTATTTTTTATTAATGGGTTCAAGATGAAGAAAAGACTCAAATTTTCAGCTGTTGTAAATTAGAGATTATTATAAGACTTAATTGCCTGAATTCACGAATGACTGAGTTTCTTGTTGTGGGAGGTTCTACATCATGCAGCATAAATCCATGAAAATCATCAAGATTATTTTAGTTTAAATTAAATGAATATTTGGCTCACAATTCTTAATTTTCCAATTCAGTGAACTTAATAGCCTAATCTTTCAAATAGAGGGATAAATTTGATCTGTAAATGGCATCTTTGGCTAAACGTATGACTAATCTTGCCATTTCACTGCCCAATATTTTCTCTTGCAGCAGAAAGATCTTATTGGAAGGAGTCTTGAAATTTTCAGGGGAGTCAATATTTCCAAGAATGTCTGCAACAGAATATTCTAATGTGCAGCCCTTCAGAAAACTGCTGAAAAATAGGGGTCTAAGTTTAAGCAGAGAAGCTTTTAGGAGGTCCCTTAATAATTGCACCTATAAAGTGATGTACCCTAAACCATGATCTAGGATCTGTTTTGAGATACTAGCAAATATGGAACATCACATGTTAAGCAAAATAAAATATTGCAAAGGAAAGTAGAATTAAGTTGTTAAAATGACAAATACAGCTTTAAAAGTTCCTTTCATAATGCAGGCATATTTTCTTGTTTTGCAAAGTTATAGAACATTAAAAAAACGTTTTAGCATTTTAAAAGAAATTACACCATTTGAAACATTATCATCACAGCTTATTATACATCGAGATTGCTCCATTTCACCTAAACAAAAATGCCATTGCATTTTAATGTCTCACCTCACTAGAAGTCTCAGCAGCATCCACTTTAGTCCAATTTAAAAATACCGCAATTTAAAACAAATATTTGTCAACAAAGGCACCATTAGGCACCAAAAGAATCCCAACCACCTGAACAGGTGAAGTATTCAATCTCTCCCAGGAAAGTTTAAGTAACTTAAATAAACGGATACTTTACTAATTAAGAATAATCTCTATTTTTATGTGCAATGTTACTTGTATGAGACAAGTGTCAGAACCAGATGCTGTATAGACAAAATATGCTTCTTCCAAGCTCCAAGCACCCTTCCAATTTTTACTCTACATGTCAATCAGATCTAATCTGTAAAGAAATACAAAACAGAGAGAGATAATCTGTGCTATATTTGGACCATCCTGTCTTTTGTCTGAATGATCTATATGATAACTTACACAAATAAACTAATAGAACACAGATGGAATAGGCCCACCTAACCTTTATTTTAAAGTTATCAGTGAATAAACTCCTGTTTGTAAGATTCAAAAGGTGATTCACCATTTATATGAAAATGGGAATGTATTTGTAACACATTGCAAATTTAAGATGCTCTGAATCAAAACCCAGTCGAGACCAACATGATGACACTCTTCCCTTAAATTTTAAGTTCTTTGACAGATTGCACATCATTGTAGAGTTTTATCACCAAGGTATTCATAATGTCCTGCCTAGATTAGCAATTAATTGCACTCCAGTGAGCCTCAAAATCTTGAATATGAGGCACCTGTACTCTGAACATGATAATAAGAGCCTAAGACAAGCCAATCAAAAATAAAGTAAGGGTGAAAGGTCATTTCCCTCTAAATGATATGCTATTGACCAATGGCTGTTTTGCTTGGACTCCATTTGTGATGTCTTTTGTAAGCTGTGGCTCATGACCTGCTGCACAGAATCACCGAGGCATTTTCAACACTCAGTGCTCTGCAGCAGATTGCTTTGCATGGTGCCTGTCCTTCTCTTCCTAGAGTTGTGTTCATTCTTCTGCAAGGTGAGGCTGCTCTTCAGTGCTAGCACCAAAGAAATTTCTTGCTTGTTTACTGTCATTTCTATCCATTACACCAATTTGCCAGAATGGGTGAGATAGATGGGACAATTTGTGGTCAGTAAGTGAGAATTTTTTCCCAGTTTTGACACTGAATTGTCATTCATATTCATGCATATTATTTCAGTAATTAGATTTCACTTATTTCCCAGGTCAGTTTCTGAACCATCTTTTTTTCCTTCACTTATTTCTATCATAAAAATAAAAATTGATGCAAAATACTATACTTTTTTATTTTCCTTTTTTCTGTAATATTTTTTAAATCTATTACTTATACATGTCATGTTTTGATCATTACTGTTGCCATAAGAAATTCCTAGTCCTTCCCTCGCTCTTATTCTGATACTGTTAACTAGATGCCTTTTTCTCCTTTCTGGTCTAAGAATTTTGACTGGGCAATATTTTTTATTGCCAAATGTGTAAAACTTGAATCTCTTGCAAAATTTTTCCTCAATTTGCTACAGGACACTACAAAAACAAACAAACATAAAGGTAAAAAAAAGAAAGCATCAGAAGTTTGCTACAAGCTGGGAAATATGCATGGAATGGGATTTCCACATGCATGTTCAATATTCATAAAGAGTCAAATTAAAAAGTATCCTCTAGCAAACTGCATAACACTGGTCTCAACTACCAGATGTTAAAATTTAAGCATGAGACTCTATGGAGAATCAGAGAAACCATGCGCGTGTGAGGGGAAACTGTTGAACATGATGAGCCAGAGAGAAAGGAAGAAACTCTATGAACATCCTGGAGAGGACGGAATGGGGCAGAACATCTAGTTTTGCTATCAACGATTTAGATACATTTGGCCAAAATAATCTGACCCAAGGCATTTGCCTTCAGCAATTCCCGTCAACAGGAAGCACAGCTTTGAGAAAGCTCGTTTCAGTTAAATATAATTCACCGCTGCCTGAGTAACTGCCCAAATAAAGGTGGTGTCTTCCTTGGGGTGTCTTCCTATATTTTAGTTTCTTTTGCTTACGCCCGCTGAGTTCCTGGCGGTGCAAGTCTATGCGAGACTCAGATGGCCCAGAGGACCTGGACGTTACATGAAGTGCAGGCTAAGGCCTGAACTTGAGCATGCTCAAAGAAATAACAAACACTCAGCATCTCAGGCAAGTGTCTCCAAGGAAATCAGCCTGGCTTTCAGCTGGTTATGCAGGTTCCCCAGCCAGATTCCCTAACTGTCTCCCTCTGACTCTTGTGTGGCGTTGTTCGATAATAGCCAGTCTCTCCATCAGTACTTCTTCTTGATTTCCCTTCCTTCCTCCTCATCAAATACTTTTTTTTTTTTTTTAAAGGAATTGTCTTACTTTCCTAAACAGCACACTTCAGCAGATAAAAATGTGACAAAACAAAGTTTGCTTTTACAACCTGCCTGAATTTTGCCTGTGGAAAAGAGATCATGAAACTGCATCAGTGACACACGAGTGATGGAACAGACCCAGTATCCAGTATCACAAGGGTTTATGATATAAGGCAAAGGGAGCGACTTTCAGCTACGGCACTTTGCCCTAAGGAAAATCTTAAAAGAGTCGAATTTTAAACCACAAATCGCCAGCCTCTTGCTCTGAGGCTCACTTTACTCTCACAGCTAATTCTCCAGTGCCATCTGCTGACACGCCATTCCATTGCAACTCCCAAAGTAAAAAGTTCCTCTAGAAGCAAGTACCTCTGATTTTTGTGCTTGTGGTTGTTGACGCAATCAGAAAATTCTTGTCGGAATTATAACTGTGATTAATTCCACTTGCTTTTTGAAATTTTACATTGTTCGTTGTGGACGTGCGGGCGTTTGCAGTAGAGCTACTTGTTTATATTGACATCATACATTACAAATGAAGAGGTTTAGGGAATTTTGATTATTCTTATTGCATTCAAATGAGGGGGGGAAAAGCTGCTATATGAAAATCTTGGAGTTAAAAACTAAAGTAGGCACTTAATTTTAGCAGGGAAAAAGTAATTCTCTATAGTACCCAGCTGCAGATTCAGTATGACCTGGTTGCTTCAATTTGAATAAACAAGCCCAAATTAAACCCTGGGGTTGCATTTGACATTACAGCTGTTTTCTCTGACCTGCTGTATTTGAGTTGAGGTACCTGCCTATCTGAAAATCCTTTACACCCAAGGAAGATCTTGGCTTTTAATCACACTACAGCTGAAGGGGTCTATCATCTTAAGGTGGTATCTCAAAGTGGGAAGGCATAAATGCAAACATTGCATTTCCAGTATGAAAAGAATAGACAACACATACTGGCAATAAAAGGCTGCAGAAAGCAGTCACATGACAAGCAGTAGGACAAAACCAGCAAAGTTTTTTTTTCATTCAAACCCTGAGGCAGCTCACCAGAATTTTTACATGGATCTGGTGAAGTCAGATCATTTCAGAGGAACCCCAAGAAATAGACAACTCCCTCTTCATTCCATGTCATACAGAGTACAGGCAAAATTCCCATTACTAATACTTCTTGCATGCCTTTTTTTCTTTACAAGTCTTAGTTGAAAAAATTGTTAGAAACAGTGAAATAAAAACTTGTGATACAAACAGTTAAATGTAAAGAAAATTGAGTTGTTTATTGGAGTGGAGCATTTCAGACAATTGTGAGCCCAGTACTAGCCGTGGGAGTTACTGAAATTTGGTCAGATTTACAGCTTATATGAGAGATCTAGCATGATGAGTGTAGGAAACATTTATTCTCATGAAAATGGTAACTTCCCATGCTAATCATGGGAAGAAAACTACACTGGTATCCCAGAGCCCTCCCTTCTTCAGGGGATAAAAAATTATCTGGGGAGTTATAACAGTTCAATATTCTGGTGATGACAAGTTGAATAGGCAACTGAGTAAGATTTTTAACTGAAAACATAAGCTTGTCCACAGGAATTACGTGTGAATGAGACTGAAATATCACAGCAACTACACTGTCAAGTACACTTTCCTGAAATTGAGGTTAATGTCTGTCAGGAAAGAAATGGAAAAGGCAAAAACTGTTTGTCACAAGTGCAGGTCATTTAAAGCTCGTTTTCTCTATGATGTGAAATCCCTGCTACCTTTAAAGAGCAGTTCTGCATCTCAAGATAGTAAGATATGTTCTTGATTTGCAGTTACCTGGTCACAAGCAAGAAACTCTTGAAGGGCATTCCAGGCCTTTTTGTGAGAGGGACTATGGTGAAAGCAGGGAAAACTCAAAAATGTTCATAAGCTGAAATAGTGGGAGAGACCAGAGTAGAAGTTACCTCCTAAGAAAAACAGATCAGTCAGGTTTGAAGACCAGATTTTAGACTGCATCATTAAAATGCATTTATGTCAATCTGTCCCCTGATGTCACACATTGATTTCAATTGAAACTGTACAAGTGATTGAAATCATTCGTGAATGATTGGAATGATTGTAGCCAGCAGGTTGAGGAAGCAGATCCTGCTGCTCTACTTTGCTCTGGTGAGACCCCACCTGGAGTACTGCATCCAGCTCTGGAGTCCTCAGCACAAGAAGAACATGGACCTGTTGGAACGGGTCCAGAGGAGGGCCACAAAAATCATCAGAGGGATGGAGCACCTCTGCTGTGAGGACAGGCTGAGAGAGTTGGGGTTGTTCATCCTGGAGAAGAGAAGGCTCTGGGGAGACCTTATTGCAGCCTTTCAGTACTTAAAGGGGGCTTATAAGAAAGATGGGGACAGTCATTTTAGCAAGACCTGTTGCAACAGGACAAGGGGTGATGGTTTTAAGCTAAAACAGGAGATTTGCAGTAGATATAAGGAAGAAATTTTTTATGGTGAGAGTAGTGAAACACTGAACCAGGTTGGCCAGAGAGGTGGTAGATGTCCCATCGCTGGAAACATTCAAGGTCAGGTTGGATGTGGCTGTGGGCTCTAGCTGATGATATCCCTGCACACTGCAGGGAGGGTTTGGCCTAGATGACCTTTGAAGGTCTCTTCCAACCTAAAATTCTATAATTCTATGATTCTATGAAATCAGAGACCACTAGTCTGAATTCAACCAATTTTACTTACAGCACGTGATTTGTAGAATAATCATAGCAGACCAGAAACAAAAAATACTCGTTTGAGCAAGACTTCTTTCTCAAGGGTGCAGGGTTAACAGCAATAGGCAAACACAGTATTAAATTAAAAGCCTGGTGGAGGAGCACAGCTCTCTGCACTGAGCTCCAGGTGCATATCCCACTGAAAGAAGTGGGAATTTTTGAATGAGCTTTAACGAGTTTTGTTTCAAGCTATTTCTCAGGAAGTTCAAGGTAAATATCTCCTTGATGAGAGGGAATTTACTGAAAGTTTTATTTTAAATGCTGAAGAAGCCAAACACACATGTTAATAAGTCTGGAAAGTTTAAATAGTCTTTATCTCTACTTTTGCAGGGATTGTATCAGAACCTTTGACTTTTTTTTTTTAATAGCATCTGTTCTAAAAGCCAGTTTATAAATTAATACTTTCTAATTTACACGAATCTCTCAATGTAACAGAACCAAGACACAACAGATACCTGGAACATGCTTCAAGAGGTGTACAGAAAAAAAAAAAAAAAGGAGTAAAGTTATTTTCCTGCTACAAGGTATTTCTGTAATTTTCATTTTTTTAACTTTTCTTACCATGCTCCCATTATCTCCCATAATTTTTATTGCAATGCCACGGATTTTGAAATTAATGTCATACTACATGATAGCCTTGAGTTAGCTACGCTGAAGGGCAATCTTTTTCATCTGTCTAAATGCATTAATGAGATCAATGAAGACCTTACACCAAGTGTTTGCAGTGTGCAGCAGTGACCGTGGATCAGCCTGTGAAGAAGGAGGCAGTGAACAGCACTGCCTGACCTCTAGTGGCAGCAGAACTGGCTGCTCATGGGTTTGACTGGTGAATAGGCTGAGGATTATTAAATGGTATTTTGTGAATGAATGTCAGGGGTCTAAGCCTTGCTGTAATGAATGTTCTGAAAAGCAGAGTGTGTGTGGTGGGGAGGTGGGGAGATACTTCACTGAGTCAGCTGCATAAGTGGGGTATTCGTGGCATCCCAAAAGGAAACCACAGAGAATTAAAAAGTCTTTCGGAAGAAAGAATTTCAGTATACTTTCCTATGGCTGTGGATTTTTGGAAATAAAAACAGATAATCAGTGGGTAGTATAGACAACATATTAGAGAATAAATTTTTCAAATAAAGAATTAAATTAGAGTGAAGTGCAACAGAAAAAGAAGTCCCCATAACTGTGACATAGGAGGTGAGCATTTGAAACAGACTCTTTGGTGAGTGCTACCTATACAGAAGTTAAGAAACATTGTGTCAGTTGCTAGTCAAATTGAAAATCTTATAATAGAAAAATATGTTTTGGAAATTATTCAAGGGTTTCTTAGTGATGTCACAATGAAAGGATCTTCAAAGTCCTTTAAAAGTTTGTGTCATTGTTAATGATTTTATTTTGTATAAAAAAAGGGTTAGATTCAAAAGTGATACTATTTTATATTAAAAAAAAAAAAGTTATGTAACAGGAAACAGAAGAAGAATAGAGGAGTTGCCATCCTCCCTCCTTTGCAAAAATCGGAATATTTTTTGCAAAATTCCAGAGCAGAAAAGCCTCCACCCTTCTGAAATCAATTTTACAATCAATAGATTACCTTTTTCTCTGCAAATCAAAGAAACTCTGGTTGGTGAAAAGCAGTATATTCGGGGCAGAATTTTACGTACGTTTACAGCTCCAAAGAGTCTGTAATTATTGGCTTAGCATTTCTATTCTAACAACTGATTGCATTGGTATGAAAGTTTAGAATATGTTACAAGCAATAAATGTACTATTTTTTGGTGATCACAAACTCTTGTCAGTAAAATAAATGTGATCATATAATAAAGCCAGCATTTTTCTTTTCTCACTCACGAGACTGGAAATCCAGATTGAACAGGAGGAATTACGTGTATTTCTGCCTTTGATCCTGTTTCTACCTTGTTGCACCCGTTCCCCTTTCCTTTTCCTAAAATAGGCTTCTCGTCACAGAAAAGTGAAGAAACTTTGCCATCTCGTGGTGGAAAGTAGCTATTATGCTATCAGACAAAACCACGAAAAAAAGCTGCAAATAGTGTAGTGGTCACTACGTGCTGAGCCGAAACTTCAGGTATTTTAAAGAAAAAACAGAACGGAACACAATTTTTGAGTATAAAGAAAGTGTCATACACTTTTCCCAGTGCTGCAGACATAACGAGAATAGAAGTGCCTCAGGGCAAGAAAGAATGAAATAGGGTGGGCTGTAAATTTTTTTGGATTCAGCTGACAAAATGTTAACTGCTAGAGATGTGGGAATATTTTATTTTGGCAAATAGCTGACATTTGCCAAGCAAGTCTATAATCAAATTCACAAGCTGTCATCAAACATTTAGGCTTAGGTGAGCTGGGAGAACCTTTTAAGGCTGCGATAGGTCAGCTCTCTTTCACATTGCCCAAGACACCAAACGTGAAATGTTTAAGAATTACAACTGTCACAGCGAGCACAGAAGAAAGAGAGAGCAGATTTTGCTGCCAGGTGCTTCTCACAAGACGTGTACAAGATGCAGTGGCCACCTCTCTGCCTGAAGAGAGATCCCCAAGGAGAGAAAATCTCCAGGTGGTAAACTCTTGACAAAGCAGCTTCTCTGTCAGCCTTTTCACTTGTCATGGTGTGCAGATAAAAAGGTCATATCCATGCTCTGGTGATTGTGGCTGCTAAAGCAGTCCACAGTCAAAACAATTTTTTTAATTTATGCAGGCAGCGAGACTTATTCTCCCCTGCCCACCTGAGCAGACCTCCCATGATACAAGAGATATAAATTCAGATTCATTTGGTTTATGTGAAGACTTGACTGAATGGTGCAATGTAAAGGAACAGTTATTTCTTCTCTCTCTTGAAGAAGTGCAGTTTGTTTCCACTGCTATGATCTTGTAATTTTTTTCCCCAAGTCTTGCAACAAATAGAGTGAGAGTTTTGGGTTTTGTTTTTTTTTTTTCTTACCATCCCATGTAGGTAATTTCATTGTTCTGTTAAAGACAAAAAACTCTCAGAAAAAATTTATGCCATTCTTCTTGTGCACTTCCAATGACAAGCTCTCAGTTAAGCTCCCAGGGCAACAATGCTTACAGTGATGTTTGAGAATTTCAGGACATTGAAAACCCCTTAACGCCCCAGAGAGGGTACTTGGAAATGAAACCCATCTAGGATTTTTCTCTTGCACCAAAGCCTGTCAAGGAATAGTCCATGTCTGTACAATTAAACACTTCTATTCCAAGCGAAGGTGGCTGCACCCAGAGCACCTATTAAGATAGTCCTTGGCTCAAGTTACTTCCCAGACCATACCTTGGTCTTGCCAGGTAAGTGATAGTTGGCTCCAGCCAAAAGCATCCCTGGGACTTTTTTAACAACATGCTGTAGATGGTTGAGGCTCTGAACCTGAGAACAGTCCCTGGTTCTGTGTAATGACTATTAGGTGTAGCCAAAAGTTTTCACCCCAGATTATGGCATTGGATTTGGCTCTGAATCCTGAAGGTAAGTAAACACTGAGTTATGAATGATCTTGTAATTCATAAAAAGGGCGTTATGCCTACTAATTGTAAGCTTCTATCTCAAAGGAAAAAAAGAAAAAATTCTCACCTTATTCTCTGTTATCTACTTAAGCAGACAAAAAAGGTTGAGGGAATTCTGTTGAATGAGGAAAAGAAATGTATATATGGCACGAATCAAATGGTGCTGGAAAGGTTTTTCTTCTTTTTCTACTCTTGCTTTAATGTCTGTCATAGCACTACAGCAAAAATTAGGACATGAAAGCCTGCAAATGGTATTCTGTATTTGAGTTCTGCTCAGGTGAATTAGGAAAAAACTAAAACTGCATATTTGTTAATGATAGGGAACTTCTCCATTGCTAACAAAAGGACATATTGCCAGTAAAATAGTCATATACTTCACAATGAAAATGAGATTCTTTCTACCCTACCTGAAGGCAATGATATGTAGGGCAAGACAACAGAATATTTCTAGGAAATTTGCATTATTCATTGAATTTCTACTACAAGATTATGAGAACAGTGTTGAAACTGAAGTAGAGGCAATTTATTTGCAATCAAAGGCAACGATCATTACAATGAAACAAGTCACATGTAAGGATGATTTGGGTTATCTTTGAATTGAGGATTTAATTTAATGTCTCTCTTAACAATTAGCTTCTTTACATGAATATTAAGAATTAGGTAGTCTGAATGGAGGCAGCAATATTTGAGCCTCAAAATCTGTTCCAGCTGGGATCTCACTAGTGACATACCTGAAGAATTCATTGAAAGCTGTGAAACCTCATTCTAAAGAAAAAAAAGTAAAATACTAACAACCATACATAGAAATAGAAACAGAACTATATTTGCTTATGACTAATTTTTAACCATTGCTGAGTGCATATAAAAAACAGCCTGAAGGGTACAGACAGTCTCTACCACTAATGTCCCTGTGGCTTTGGCTACAGAACTTTCACCACAGGAAGTATTGAACAAGAAGTTGGCATGTTCTGCCAGGCTACCACTTATGCATGCCTGGAGCAGGTGTGGGTAGATGGACTAGAAAAAAACTGGGTATGGCTCTGGGGCAGTTTGGACCCTTCCTCTGCCTTACCTCACTGGAGCCCCAGGGACTCTAACGAACATCAGGCATGTACTGAATTTAATTTATTCTGTCCCGATGGAACAGCTCAGTGCCCAATCATCATTGAAACTAAAGGATTTACAGCAGTCTGCCGGAAGCACAGATCCAAACTCTTAGTTCAAGGCATGTGTTGTAACAAGATCCTAACCTTAGGCAAGCTTAGGTCCTCAAGCTTTCATCTGAAAAAATCTAATAGTAGGATAGAAATGAGTCCTGACAAATTCCAGCAAGTCTTCTGATTTGGATGATTAGCATCACGATGGAATGACAAGAAAGCCGTGGAGCTTGTGTAGACTATGGTCGAAATACATACTCATAGTCTAGTTTCAGGGTGTCTTTTGATGACATAGCCATACTACTACTTTTGCCAAGAAATTAAGCAAAACTCTATTTCCTCTAGTCTCAATGGATTTTAAGAAACTTTTACTCAAAGACCATTTTTAGCAACTAAAATCTATGCTACCACATGAGTAACTTACAGTTCTTTAAGCAGAAACTCTGTCTGTCTTTTAGGCTAGGAAGAGTTTCGTTTGCTGCTAAGAGAGAAAGCCGACTAAAAGAAAGGCATTTTATAAAAGCTCAGAATGTTTTCCTGAATATTACATAGGACACAGTGGCTTGAGCACAGGAAAAGTAAAAGCTGCATTCAGATTGACTAGAAATTACCATACGTGTTGACTAACACTAAACACATGTAGCAAAATTACTTACCACTTGTAATACAGTATATGCTGCAGAATGCTAGTAGCACCTTAAAAAGTCTTTGCAGCACATTGTCTTGCAGTAGCACATGAAATCTGAGCAAAACACTACTAATAAAAACTTTTGACTAAGCTTATATACGTTCTTGCTATAAAATAAACATATAACGCAGTTAAAATATTTGGTCACTGAAAGAAATCAGTGGGTAATATACAATGAAGCAATTCCAAATACAATTGTCAGAGTGAAAAACAAGTAGTTCACTGCTCATTCACCTGTTTCTTCATAGCTACCTTAACTATTTTACTTTTGTATATATTTGGAGTTACTCAGCCTGGAGAAGAGAAGGCTCCGTGAAGGCCTTATAGTGGCCTTCCAGTGGCTAAAGGAGGCCTACAGGAAAGATGGGGAGGGACTTTTTATCAGGGAGCGTAGATCTTTGTACACTTCAGGGTTCTTCTATACCTGGATCTCCAAAACGCTCTTTGAGTCCTGGCTGTAGTGCTGCAGGGTGAATGTCTCCTACAGCGATTAACATTTTATATGGTAGCGCACAAAGTTAGAACGAACACACAGAACTGCAAGTGTCTGTACAAAGTTACTACCCTTGTGGCCGGCAGGACAGTAAAACTGCAAGACAGAAAGAGGTTCAGTCAATAAGTAGGACTGTTGAAATGCTTTTGAGATCTTCATGTTTCCCTTCATTCCGTTCTGTGCAAACCAGTAGCTCTGCCTCAGCAAAAGTAACCACGTAACCAAAAAATGCTGAAAATTTTCAGTTCTAAGGCACTACGAGTGAGGTACTTTCCTCTTGGAGTTTATGGCAGTTGAACAATGATGCTGAGGTGCTTCCCAATGAAATTGTCCTTTTCATTGAAAGTGAAACCTCTGATCCTCTGAAAGAGATAGAACTTCAGAACAGGGGATTACATGTGGGCAGACAATGTCAAAGGTATAAATTCCGCAGACCTAATGGAAATTAAGTCATCTGTTCTTCCTTGTAGGAGATATCCTACCTACATTTACATTGTTAAAGAACCTGAGAAAAGAATGCCAAGGAGCCTCAGTATAGCTAGTGGGTGACGCTGCACCTCAACACCCTGGGGGAAAAGATGGTAAAAAACAGGATCCCAAATAAACGATGACTGGAGAGGGTTGTCAGCAATGCACAAAAGGACTCCAATGAAGAAAAAAAAGAAGCACTTTTTCTCTTCTCCCAGCTTTGCAAATGCACAATTAAGATCTCAAACATGCCATGACTGGAGTTTGCTGCTGAATTCACCTCGTCATAGAAAAGTGCTCTGGAATGTCAACTCTATTTTTGAAAAGAAGTTGTCTGGCTCATCTAACTGCAAAAGGCTAACTAATAATACTCAGAGAGTATTTGCAGAGAGCTTGAAACAATGGGTCTGATAGGGGCTAATTGCCTCGATCACCAATTTCAGAGCTCTCTAAACCTGCTGCTCTACAAGTTAATTATTTTTCAGTGTAAGAAAAATACAGAATTCAGTGTGGAGAGAGTTCATTCCACCGTGGAGAGATGCCAAACATCTGTTTTGCTGCTCTGCTTCATCCTGTCATTTTCTTATTTCCTTTTTTTTCACAAAAAAGTACGGTGTTAATTTTATTTCCTCTTTGACTTTTCACCATTACAACCAAAAAAAAAGCAGAACCAGAAGTTCAGATTTGGACACTACACAGCTCAGGGCATAGAGGGGCTGCCAGAATAGAGCTGGCTGAGATGCTGAGCCACTGAAGATTAATATAAACTTTCTGCTTCCATGTCCCATGCAGTGTACGGACAGGTCACCTCACTTAAGGGTAAAACAGCGTGGCCTGTGATAGTAAGACTGAGTTGGTGTTTTAACGTTACAGAGAAAATTATTCACATTTGGAATTTTAAAAGCAAACTCTGTTGTGGAATAAATGACCTTTTTCTGGGTGTTATACTTCAGTGCTGCAGACTTAACTCAGGATAACTCTGTGCTACCATGGAACACCTTAGGTGTCCAATAAAACTGAAAAACAGACCAAGTTTGTGCATAACTAGGCAGTAATTCAAGAGCTTACTTTTAACTCTGACTTTTAAAGATCACAGACTATATTAACAGATGTGACTTGAAGAGGTGATGGAGTACCTGAAGCTTGCCCCTGAAGCTTTAACACAAATTATGTAAATAGTCTCAATCATAGAAATAAAGTCCCTGGTGCAATTTGGCCCATGAACGCCTCATTCTTTCCTGACAGCTTCAGCAGGAAGACTCCTGTCTGCAGGTTGTTCCAGGCTTGCCTGGCGTTTGGTGATGCTTGAAAGGAGAAGGTGTATTTTTGAAGTGGATCAGCTGAGGAGGGAGCTGATCCCCCATGTCCCACCTTCTGGGAAATTTCTAACTTCCTCTAATCATCTATTTCAGAAAACACGTGAGGCAACTGCTTGTGGATAAAGACACACCTCAATCCAGAATCTGTTGCAGGATTTGAAGCCCAAGTTCTGAGTGGCAACTAAGACAGAAATTGGGATCCTCCCTCCAGTGTCTTGGTTAGCCTCCATACTCCCCAGTTAGCTACTGGGGAGGAGTGGTGGTGGTGGTGGGGTTGGGGATGTGTGTGTGACGCCCTTTCTGACAAACCCAGCTATTCGTTGTGAAGGGATATAACTTAGGAATTATTGTATCACAAATTTAATTTTTGAATCCCACTTCCAGATACATTTGTAATAACGGATCATGCGTCGATTCCTTCATAGATCTGGACTCACTGCCCCAAGTTCTGAATACTGGCAGTATATGGGCAAATGTAATTGAAGGTTATATCAGACGGTGGCAGCAAAGGGCTTTCCAATGTTTGGACGGCAACCGTGTGCATCCAGCATACTTACTGCTCCTCCTGTGTTTTGTACCTATGATTAGAAGTAAACATTACACTGCATTTGTTTCAGCAAGAGGAAAAATAGCGAGCACATGGTGTATTGCTTATTTCTCAGAAAAAAAAAAATGCTGAAATTGGATGTAACTCTCACAGCACAATCAAATAAAATAGAAAAAACCCCAAACAAATGGGTAAATAAGAGCAAACAAAACACAGAAGTAAATAAAAGATTGATGAAACAACGGTGTGATCCCCCAGATATTGCGAAATTCCTTGGATATTTTTGCGTAGGTGTTGGAAGAAATTCTAACATAGACTGACATAAGTGTTATTTTCATAACTAACATTGTTCTCAGTATCATTGACATGAAAACGATTTCACTGACAAAACAGGCAGTTCTCTTTTTGTGCACTTGCTGAAAGTGTACTCAGCTGAAAGTAAAGAATCAAATTTGAATCTAGAAGCTGTAGGGCATAGAATATTTTTATTATTTATAGATGAGATTTCATAATTCAAGAAGCTGAAGATGGTTGGTCCTGTTTGGTACTATTGCTCAGCATTATGCTACAGCTCCATTAGCACAACTGTGGGCAAATAATTAATAGCAAGGTCAGATATTGCCTAGAAGAGACTTGAAAATGGAAGCAGGAGATGAGAAATGCAAAAGAAAAGTAGTATTAGAGTTGCAAAATTAATAGAGAGGGGGAAAAAAAGATAAGAAACAACATGGAAAGCTGCTAACTAGCCTGAAAACTGAATACAATTCATATTGTACTGCACTAACTTGCATCAAACTGGTTTTGAGAGTTCCTTTCCAGTTACTATCCAGATCACTGGTTTACCATTAGCTTAGTTGAATCTCTGTGGGGTGTAAGAGGGAGATTTAGATTTACACTTCAGAAAGAAGCTCTGATTCTGCAAATGGCTTTCTGGTGGCTGGACATACATGCTGGCACAGTGCTTTAAGGACATCAGGGATATGTTTGAGATCCCCACTGGTCATGCAGAAGAAGCTGGATGACTGAGACAGTATATCTTAATGAATCAAGAAATTGCGTATATCCTTCCCCAGTTACACCATCTGTTTACGTACACTCAGCAAATTCCACTCAGCTATCAATAAAGGGTCAAAAGATATTGTAACATCCATAGGCTGAGCTCATTGGATCCATCAGGGGTTGCCTGCATCCCCTCTGTCTGCTAAATTTTCATCCCAAGCACACGCACTACCCCCTACCTGCCTCTCATCCTCTGCATTTTAAAGATGCATTGACACTGTCCACACATATTCTTGATGAAGGCTCTGTGCTGTCTCATTCCCAAGACCCCCGCTGCTCTAACACTACCAGTACCTGTTTCTAGGACCACCATTTACCTCACTTTCCTTTCTCTACCTCATATATACTTCTGCTTGTCCATTCCTTCTATAATATTGTCCCTATCTCCTCCATCATACTGTATCTCAGTCCATGGCAGGATTTTAGTATATTAGGATTTTAGAATCACAGAATGGTAGGGGCTGGAAGGAACCTCTCAGGATGATCTAGTCCAACTCCCCTGCTAAAGCAGGTTCACCTACAGCAGGTGGCACAGGATTGCATCCAGGTGGGTTTTGAATATCTCCAGAGAACGAGATGCCACAGCATCTCTGGGCAGCCTGTTCCAGTGCTCTGCCACCCTCTAAGTAAAGAAGTTTCCTCTCATGTTTAGATGGAAATTCTTGTATTCCAGTTTGTGCCCATTGCCCCTTGTCCTGTTGCTGGGCACTACTGAGAAGCATCTGGCCCCATCCTCCTGACACTTGCCCTTTAGATATTGACAAACATTAATAAGATCCCCTCAGTCTTCTCTTCTCCAGACTAAATAAACCCAGGTCTCTCAGCGTTTCCTCATAAGAGAGATGCTCCTGTCACCTAATCTCCTTCATAGCCCTTTGTTCTACTCTCTCCAGTAGTTCCTTGTCTCTCTCGAACTGGGGAGCTCAGAACTGGACCCAGTACTCCAGATATGGCCTCACTAGGGCAGAGTAGAGGGGGAGGAGAACCTCCCTTGACCTGCTGGTTGTGGTCCTCTTAATGCACCCCAGGATACCATTGGCATGATACCATTCCATATACATGATCAGTGGTATCTAGCATTAAATTACATCTACACTCAAGGAAAATCAATAAACACCAAGGACAGTACGTTTTACATCTTAATGTTTCTTATTTCACTAGCTTATTTAATTTTAGTTTGCATATGCAACTAGATTGATCTGTGCAAGCAATCATACCCCGTCTTTAATTCTAAATGTAGCCTATGCATAGGTAGATCATACTATGAAAAAAGCAATATCAAAATAAATCATAAAGGAGCTATGAGGAAATGATAATGGTACTAAAAATAAAATATGCTTGTATTTTAAATATCGTGGGCTGAAAATAATTCTAGAATTATAATAAACAAGAATGAGAAATGGAAGTAGTAGCTCACTCAGTCAGTACCTGGAAGAACTCATACAGAAAAGAACCAAAGTGTTTCAGATAGCTACAGTTAAAACACTTCGGACACCCTGTAGAAATCCCAGAACACAGCCACAGCTAGTAGAGCCCAATGATGTAATTTTACATGGTTCAAAAAAAAGTTGCACTTGGGGATCTCTGAAGTCTTGCACTTGGATGGTGCAGTATAACCCAGTACTGTATTGGCTGTTTTATGTACCAGATGTGTAGGGGAGAGAAAGCTTAAAATCTGATAGATACCTAAAAATAGAACTAGAGTCCCTAAATTAGGCCATATGGCTTTAGAGATAATTAGGTTAAAGAGTGCCATAAAACACCATACAAAACATGCAAGTCTGCATGTCACTAAGAATTATCAACAGAATTTGGCAAAGATTTGCAAGGTAATAATTAAATTCCAGCATGAGAATGACCTGAGAGGCATTAAACTCTCTACAGCAACAAGCACTGCTGAGAACCTTTGCAAATAGTGACTAATAGGGATAAAAAAATCTTTGCAAGAATCTAGGATGATTTCAAGTTGCCCTCAACAGGGAAGAAAGTCAGGAAGGAAGAGAACAGCATCCTTTTTTTTTTGTTTGTTTTTTGAAAGCTGCTATGCCCTCAGTAAACGTGGCTTTTTTTTTTCCCTCTTGGTGCTACATGTTCCATCTTTCTCAATCTTAGCATCATTGCAAAGAAAATGCAAGAATAGTAAGTGTTTTCTACACAAGAAAGTAAAAATTTGTTTTCTGTGAGCAAAGGCAGACAACTCGGTGGTGTGGCATAATTATAAGCATTCTGGTTTTGAAGATTTGAAGTAAATTTCAGATTTTTCTTATTTAAGGAGCAGAGTCTCCAACAGGCCAGTGACATATTTGCCACAGCTGCAATGAGAAAATAATGCATAGCTCTGAAGTATTACAGACCAAAAACTTGCGCATGATTTCGAGGTCATATGTTCTGAATGAGACTTTTCCTTTGTCTTGGACACAATACGTATGTATGGTATATGCATATGTATATGTATGTACATGTACACCAGGTTGTAACAGTGAAAAGTAATCTAAGCTGCAATACCTCCGTGACAAATTTATATAACACATTTTTGACCAATAAACTTTAGAACTATTAAAGGAGGGACTATTAAAGTTGTTAGAGCAGTGAGAAGCCTACATAGTGCTTTCTGCGAAGACACTGAAATGCTCACTAATTTTTTCAACATTTGCCATTAGCTCTTACCGGAAATAAATGACCTCAAGACCTCCTTATTTTATTAACAAAATGTTAACACTGGTAAGTCAAAGTTTGTATGGCAAGATTACTTATCTATTTAATTACCCACTTTTTAAACCTCAGCTTCAGGAGTCCTGTGATTATAGCAAAGGTAAACTTAAAAACATATTAAAGAAGTTTTGGCAGTGAAAATCCTGAAGTCCCTAAACCCTCTATTGTGAAGAAACAGAACACACGACTGTTGTTCTCAAACCAAAATGACAATTTATGATTCTCAGAGCTATATTAACAATATTTTTCCCTCTGAGGAAAGGGCTTTTTTACTTCTCTTGCCTACTCCCTAAGAGACATACGTGGGACATACGTGAGGCATTATTGTCACCAATGAGTGTAAATAACATCTCATCTAATATCAGCCTTCCATGCTTTACATAAACTCATATCTATCATCTACAAGATACACCGTTAAGACCAGAAAGATTTCTGCAGAGGTGTTTATGACTTTAAACTTGATTCAGTTCTGCACAGCGAAATAATGAGCCCCCTCTGTCCTCATCAGAATAGCAAATAGCCCAGGGTGACACTGAAAATGAGTCTTCCCTATATAGAGTGGAAACTGCAAACTTGAACTTGTAGATAAGGTGTGAAGAAAGGACATTCCTTCCTCTAAAAATGCTTTAAGAAAGACACGGACCTTTATCCAGTTCAGACAGAAACAACCCGGGTGCAGAAGGACAGAGTTCTTGCTGGAAGAAATGCCTTTGGTAACTCTGACCAAAGTACCAAAACTCCATGGAAGGGCAAATTTAAGGTCTGTGTCTCTCCTTGATATTAACAGTGGGTTAACTTAGACATTCTCCAGCACAGGATGCCAGCTGCTATAAATCCCTCTGCAAGGCACTTAATTTTATCTCTAAGTTGTAGAGGAATGTTAGCTGCCCAAGTCAGCACTATAGAGGTCCCATGGGGGTCAGTTGAACTGCAGATACTATAAACTTTCCTTGTTGCCCCACTTTCTCTGCGAACCTGTCTCCTATCCTATCTATGTCTGGTTCATTCGTTTTTGAAGGTAGCTGCCTTCCCATTTCCCCAAAGAAGAAGCTAAATGCACTAAAGATTGCAGAATGTTTGAATTCCGGAGTAATACAGGGTCATATAATTGCTTTGGCTAGAAAGCAAGGCAAGGCGGGGGAAAGCAACCAGTTCCTGATGCAAAGAGTACCCATCACAATTTTTATAAGATAGATAGTGCTTTGCACTAAACTATTCGGCGGGAGAAATTATGGGGCAAGAAACCGTGGGGATAGTCTCCTAATTAGTGAGTAATTAATTCAGAGTGTAATCTGCTCCCACTGAGAACAATGTGCTTGTCTCAGTAGGACTTTTGGAAAAATAGGAAATAATAGACTCTCATAATTGCAATACATAGGTACCCACCTTAGTGCTCAAATGCTTAATTACTTTCCGGCTTTCCTGGTATTAAATCTATACTTAGGTAGCTCAGAAACTTCCTCAAGTCTGAAGCCATCACAGCAACTGTCAGTACTCAATAGGCAGTTCTGAAATGGGTTCTCTGCACACCTGAGGTCTGCCTTGCATCATGAAGGGGCCCATCTCTTGAGCCAAAATTTCAGTTTTAGTGGAAAGAGAGCAGCTTGGAAAGGTTTCTGTCATTGAGAGGGAGAAAGAATAGCCAGCAGCAGTGGTACGAATTGGTGCTGCTCTGCCTGCCTGTTCTTTCAGAAGAAAGCAAAGATTGTAGGGAAGGATGACTGTTCACAGCTGGATGGAAAATGAGTAGTGTCTGGGAAATATACATACATTTTTTTGGCATCTTTGGACAAAAAAAAAGTCTGGAAACACAGTAGTTTACTAGCAAGACAGCTGTAGCAAGTGGACTTACACACAAACACTCCGAAATCATATTATCATTAAGTCTCGGTCAATTAATCTGCAGATTAATGCCATCATATCAGTATCTACATAGATCCCAGGCTTGCAAGTTCATTCTTTCCAGAACTTAAACATTCCCAGGAAGCTCTCACATCTCCTCTGAATTTGGAGGTATGATGGTAAGTTTACGAATTGTAATATGAATAATACCACTTTTATCCTGTAAAAATTGTGTGATAATTTACATCAATAGAAAATGGTGAAACCATACCTATGGAGGTCATGTGCTGTATGATATGGTAGAACTACACATTAGCTACCTGTGAACTCTCCCACCTTGCACTTCATTTCTCCCCATTGATATACTTCAATATTTTCAAAATAACAGAATTTCCACCTGGAATTATTGCACATCCATTAAAAAAGTTTGAGGCTATATTTGGTAGGGTCATGGAGTGACCTTCCCATTGCATGAGAGGCTTTGCATATGGCTGCTATATGGAGACTCTCAGAAGAGTAATATGGAGAAAAAGAATCCCCTTGGAAACACAAGTGTACCAAGAGTACACACACGATGCCAAGCAAAACAGATTATCTGATACTAAGAATATGAACAACTGGGAAAAACCATGGAGTTTTTTTGATGGCTAATTAAATGGTAGCCTATTTCACTGGTGCTTCTGAAGGAGTCTACGCTTTCTCCAGTTGTGCCCATGTGCCTCACAGAGCTGCTTCAGAAACATTTAACTGGACTCTTGCTGAGTCACTGCTTTGAAATGCCCTAAATGCAAAAGCTCTTTATGAGTCACAAAAAACCCTCCCACCTTCGTAGGAAAGGAGGTCAGGCTGAGAAAACCTAGCAAAGGGTTTCATCAGACTTAGCTGAAATATGTCATTGCACATTTAACACACTGTGTTTTACTCCTGCCCTTCTGGTTTAGGCTAAGTGTAAACGCTTTTCTAACAAAGTCAGTAAAGGTCATCTTGGAGCTATTATCCTTGCAGAAAAAGTACAAGCAGCGACAATGTGTCTGAGCTTGCTAAATCTGAAATATCACCGTAACACTCTTGGTGAATCCCAATATTTGAGCCAACCAAATATTTCTGAGTACTAACCCACAGGTACCTTGTTGGAAACCATTTTAGTACAATGGGAATTGGTTTTCCCTTGCTATTATGGTGCTTGTTTGACTTAAACTAAAGCTCATCAGACTAAACTATCATTCCATGCAGCTGGTTGAATTGCAACCTGTAGCATAAACACCGCTCTTTTTGACAATTATTCCTTAAGGATAAGGAAGATTAGCTGTTGTAAAGAGCTGACATTTTCTGTTGTAGATGACTCATATTTGCACTGATAGCACTGATCATGCGGGATTTGCACATAAGAAGGTAAATTCTAGGCAATAATATTAAGTTTGAGGGGTTGAGAAACACATTTTTTAAAAATTTATAACTACATTCAATACCGTTTCTTTAAATTTCACATGAAGACAAAATTTTTGAGGAAGTTTGTACATATTACTCCTTTGTAGTACAGCAGTCTGGCATCTGCTAGGATAGCATCCACTTTTGGGGTACTATAAGAAAACAACACAGGGAAGGACATGAAAATGATCCTAAGTTTAGAAAACATGTCGTACTGAGAAATACTGAAAGATCTAATGTCTTTAGTTTAGAAAAAGAAAGAAAAAGAAGGGGACATTAAAACATCCAAATATTAAAAATTAAAATGATCAATCGTTATTAAGTCTGCATAGACTATAAAAAAAAATAACCATCCAAATGTACATAAGGAGATTTTTGTATCACATATTTGGGCTTGTTTATTGTTAAATGCATTTCCTAAGGAGATTATGGAATTCCCTTTATTGGAAATTTGAGACATGAACTGGACATAAGAATGTGTGATATTACTGTAATCGGACACTGTATCACTTCTCAGCCAAATTACTTATGTGGCATTTCATTCTGCCTGTCTTTGAATCCTGTTTTTCACTTAATGAACACACCAGGCTTAATCTGATAACCTTGAATTTCAAGTGACGTGGTATATGTTATGTAGAAGCACTGAAAACCAAAGAGGTCATTGGGATAGGCTTTTCCTTTTGGAGACAAGGAGGGTCATTCTCACGTTGGAGGTACCGAATGGCTTGGAACTGGAGCAGCTGAATGATTGTCTGTAACACCAGCAGAGGGACTTGGAGTTTTAGACCTATTTTTAGTTTTAGACACCAAACCTCTTCCTTATAAAAGGAAGATTCA
Source organism: Bucorvus abyssinicus (assembly GCA_009769605.1). Lineage (NCBI taxonomy): Eukaryota > Metazoa > Chordata > Aves > Bucerotiformes > Bucorvidae > Bucorvus > Bucorvus abyssinicus. The sequence goes on along the minus strand of CM020033.1, from coordinate 6,501,570 downwards.
TTTGTGTAAAAGACAGGTTTCTCAAGGATCCCTCTTTGCCGTGGAAAAATTCTGTAAGAAGTCAGGGTAATTAGAAATTTCATAGATTTCCACTTCAAGTACAAAAAGGCCTTGTTTTCAGTAATAGCAAAGCGTGGCAGTATGTTTAGAAGGAAACCACCAGCTCTCAAAGCGTGGTAGCCTGCTTGCACATTCAGTTTTCCTTTGAGAAGGTGAAAGAGAGGACCACGTGGATAGCCGCAGTACTTCCTGCTGTACTGGAAGGTGCTTGAACAATACAGTGATGTGCTGTTAAACGTAAGTGCTAGAACTGGATTATTCACAGTGAGCCCAAACTTTGAAGTTACAGGTACCAATGATTTAATTGTTATTAATAATTGGAAACACCTACTATAAAAGCTTGAATTCTGTGAAGCAGGAAAGCATAGATTAAAATAAGATCCTCATTTTAAATGGAATTACCTTTTCTATTAAGAACTACAACCTCATAGCTGAATCAATGAGGAAATAATGACATCCTGGACACACTGTACTCTGAAATGTACAAGAATTTAGGGAAAAATATAATGAAAGGTTGTGAGGTCTCTTTCATATGCTCGTAAACACAGCCTCATCATCAGGATGTTAATGCCTTAAGCACACAAGAACTGAATTTGCCTGATTTGACTCTGAAAGTAAACGTAATGGTCTTGTTACTTCAATCCATTGTGGAGTTGTAAGTGAACATTATTTCCATTACTTTGTTCTTCACAAACAGTTTTTTTTTTTCTCTGAAATAATTTAGAGTTATTTCAAACACAGGGAGATAAAATTTTCACCATCTCTCTCCCACTGCTCTGTGTGTTAACATATAGGAACCAAGTATCATAATAATTATCGCTCAGTCTTACAGCTTTCGGTGTTGTAAACATCCAGGTTAATAAAAAAGCATGCATGTAAGGTCACATTCCAAACAAAGACATCTCATCCTATTTGGAAAGCTCATTTTAATGATTTACTTATGTGTGGATGAAATGCATTGGTTATAGTCTGTAGTTTTGGATCTGGAGTCAAATAGACTGGAAACTTGCACAAAAAGAGTTATAGGAGTAACCACTAAAGACAGGCGGCTGATTCTTCAGTGTGACCTGGAAGCCCTATCGGTGCCACATTCCCTTGATTAAATTGGTGTCTGTGACAGGCCTGGAGATGTGTGGGTTTGGTCACAGTGTTTTTATTGTCTTAGCTTTCAAACTCTATTCCATTTCACCAATTGATTTCTGCTGCTAATGTACATTGCCATGTGATAAACAGGCATAAAAAATAGATCTTGAAGGCACTGAGTAACTCAATAGTAAATAAAAGTTACTGCTCTGAGAAGCCAAGGCTTCATATACGGATTAAGTTTAATGCAAAGCTTCAACAATTTGGCCATGGGATGACTAAAATATCTATCAATCTGTTGACTACGTACAAATACTATGCACATTATGCAAGCCCATATTTATGAAGTACATAATAGAGTATTACGCGATGCATTTGTTTTGGATAACCTTGGGTAAATGTATAGTGAAGGTAATATAATCACAGATTAAAGATGGCATCAGAGAAAGGTTAGTTAAGGTTACACATTTTTCCCTAATGACAACGCAAGCAGGTTTAAGTATTCATTACATTTCAATATTACATGGCTACAGCTGAGTTCTTTGTTATTCTTTAAAAGGAAGAAGAGTTTCCAGCTTTATAACCAGCAGTCAGCCATCCATGGTCAAGCCACTAAAATTAAATGGTCCCCTGGGTTTTTTTCCCCTTTTTTCTGTTTTTTTTTCCCTTTTGAACAAAACATCCTCTCAGATGCACTGACCGATTCAGGAGAGAGCATTACAGGCTTTAATAACATACAGGTTTTGTGCAAGCAGTGTGTTAAAAAGTCACAACCATTCTTAAGAGAAAAGACTTCAGATCTTACTCCAAATTCCCAGCTCTTGATTACATCGACACTCTTCTAACTCTGTATTTGTTGTCACCTATAGATTTATGTTTCATGCCTGGAAGCACTTCTGTGTGTGCTTGAAGAAGCCTGTTCTGTGAAAGGGTCTCTTGCTACACTGTGTGGTGACATCATTTAATCCCTTTTATAAACTAATCAAATTCCTGTTCAGAAAATTATTGGGTAACTGAAGATCAGTGTAAGTGATGACTGTAAAAACATGGGATGAGTCCTGGATAAAGATAGCTCAATACTGAAGCTTCTGCTTGATTTGAGAATAGCAGATCTGCAAAACGGCATCCTTCAGTGACTTACATTATTTGTGGGTTGTTTTTTTTTTTTTAATGTCAGTTTAAGTTTCATACTCTTCTTTTCCCAGGACAAGCCATCTTTTTCTTCTTTTAAAAAAACTATTTTTCTTTGTTTTTTTATTATTGCGGACAGAATGCATTATTGTATACCTGGCCTCCTCACTAGGTTCAAGTCAACACTCCCAGAAAAGTGATCTGCTTTAAAACATGAAGAGCGGTAGTGCAAATCCACTTTTTAGTATAGGGAGCTATGCCACTTCTTTGTGATATTTTGTTTAATCAGGAGAATTCATCACAAGCACCAATTTTGTTTTGGTAGAGAAAAAGCAAATGAGTGCAGGTTTTTAATCTCATAAGATATCAGCTCTTCTCTCCTAGTTCACCCTTGAATAAATTTCCATATCAGAAAACATATGAAATAAACTCTAAAGTGTAGTTATTTACTGTACTATAATCTTCTATATGCCTCTATTTTCTCATGTGACACTTGAACAATAACCACACTCATTAATGAAGACCCAGAACTACAAAAACATCGTAAATTATATCAGGTAAAATCATATTTGGGACTACAAAAACCAGAAGTGAGTATTTCTGCACGTACTCTGAACTAAACAATTGCTGAGCTTTACAGCTGAAAAAGAAATACCGTAGTTACATTACAACATCTTATATTTTGAACGTAACACATCAGCAAAGCTTCAGTATACCAATGACTGTTTCACAGCTGCAGTATTGTGACTGAAGAGGCAAGAAATACATTAGAAAGACACATGGCTGAATAAGAATGTCTCTGTAAGGAGACATTTAGCTATATGAGGAGCCAGTTCTCCAATTTTTCTCCAATTTTTGAGGAAGTTCTGACAGAAATTAGGGGGTATTCAAATTCCATTTACTTCTTAGAGTCTTTAAGAAAAAAAAATCTTTTAAAATATGCATATATGGACAAATAAGTAAAAAAAAAAAAATTTCCCCCAAATTTAAAGGCAAATCTGTAATAGTGGTCAGATAACAGCTGCTTATTTGAAATTACTATCTTTTAATTTCCTCTCTCCTGCAAGTGATTTCTTTTTTGCAGGCCAGGATGTAAAAGGTCAGAAGACTTGAAACCACATTGAATTACAGCGAGGAGTTGGTGGTGGGAGGACGAAGAGGGAAAAGGACACCGATTGCTCTGTTTGAATGCTGAAAGTGGTCTGACCAATAAACAAGTTCCCAGCTAAAGACAAGAATGTACGAGGTTTCCCAGGTTTTCCAAGACCCAGATTATGTCCCACGTAGGTGCTTAGGCCCAGGTTCTTGCTTAGCTGCATTCTTACTCTGGATCAAAGTTAAACCAATGTTCATACTTTAAAGGTTTTTTTTTTTTTAGACCACCTTCTCTGGAGAAAGTGATGAGTTTGGAGAGAAACAATCACTGGAATCCATCTTAAAGACAATCCCACTGATTTGTCCCAAAGATATCATGACTGGGCGCAGGTAACCTGAGAAGTGCAGCAAGCATGAAAACAAGGCGTTCCTTCTGCCAGCTGTAACTGGAAATGTTGTCCTAGAGGCATAGCTCTAGAGTGCCATCCTTTTCTCCAGCTGAAGCAGTGCTGATTCATGCTCAAAAACTTGCTTGTCTGCTTCAGAACAGGAGTGACACACAGAGACCCATCTGCTGACCCAGAGTGCACAGTTATATCCCTCACCTGACACAAGGACAGCTGGTGGTCCCTCAGGAAAGGTACCACGTAAGTTTTCATGACAGGTCACGCCTGAGTGCTACAGGCTGATCAAAACCAGTATTTGCTCCTTCAAACAGTCTTTCCAGAGGCTTTTTTCCTTTTCTCCTATCCCTTCTTCCACGCTCACACCTCTTCCTAGGAAAGAAATATTCCCCAAATCCCATTGAGCATGTTCCTTTAAAACCTCATAAGTTATTGAATACCAGACCATCTCTGCTTCAACATTGGACTTAATTCTTGAATGTGAATTCTCCTATTTGTAGCTGACCATTCCAAATCTGTTACATTTAAAATATTCCAGAAAGTGATGCTATTCGGCACAAAGCTGGTGAGAAGCGATCAATAAAGGTCATTGTCTCAGCATTGCTTCCTAATGGCAACAGACAAGAGCTTCAGAAATTTTCTTTTCAAAGGCATCCTGGAATATTTATGTCTGTTTCTATTTACAAAGTTAGACCAACAAAGCTTCATTAATCTGCAGCTGAAATGCACACTTCAGTCTGCTCTGTACTTTTCAAGGTTTTCACATCTCAGAGAAAAAATGTATAGCGGGTAATTTAGTATGGCCTTATTGTTAAGATTGCTTACTTGCTTTTTTCTAAATTTCTGAATTCAGCACAACATTAGATACATTGAAAAATGAGGGTAAGTCACAAACTAATTCTCAATGGTGAGAACTAATTCTCAATGGAGAAATACAAGTATTTTGTAAATACTTTTTTTTTTTTTTTTTGACTGCTCACTCATGCAGCTGTGCAAACAGTTGTATCTTGGTTACTTTGCCTTCTTCCTCTCCATTCTCACACAAGTGTCTCTACCTATTGCACCCCATTAGGATATTTTTCTTTCACACTGTGTGATCTTACTACCCAAGTGGACTGAAAGAGTCAGAATCCTAAACGTAATATTTGGCACTACTTTTAAGGACAATAGTTATCTTGTTATAACTCCTGACTTATGAAAGTGTTTATATTTTGTAATATTTTTAGAAGTAGCCTTAGCGGGCGAGCAATGCAGCGCATAGTCATCTTCTGTAGAGCTGTGATAGATAGTACACAAAAATACCTAGGTAAGAGGCTTCTACCTTCCTATTTTTAACCTTTGTCTTCTTTTCTTCTTCCACATTATTAGGGATGAAGGATAAATGGTCTGTCCTCGGTAGTGTAGAGAATTTCACATAAGCTGATTCCAAGTTGTTTAATATTTTTAACTTTTTCCTGCTTTTCCAGTGCCATTTCATCAAGAATAAAAAAATTAATGACCTGACCTTTTCTCAAAGTCGTGAATGCAGAAAGGCATGTGTACAAATGAAGAGCAGAAGTTTTCATATCAGAGAGAAATGTATAATATTAATAATAATCTATAGCTTTCTGAGCCAAAGCTTTTATGCTGCATGCCCTCTTCATTTCTCCATGTGATTAGATTCTCTCATTAGAATGAAAACCATTTATCATCCTTAATGTACAGATAATATGATGATTGATGGCTTTGCAACTGGCTGTATAATATGCAAATATGTGACTTTTTAATATTTTATAAAACATGGCATGCATACATGGTTGTTTTAATCTCTCTAACGCTCACTTTATAAGTATGCCATGTAACATTATCAGAGCAGGGCCACTGGACCCTCTCTTATCACAACAGACATGACTTCAATAACAATCCAACATAAAGGGTTTTTTTTTTTTCTGTTGTCATTTTTGTAGTACACTTGGATAGCACTTCTATAAATATAATTATTTTGTCTCCAGCACAGATGCAAAACATCATCTTTACTATGAGTAGGTTCATTAAAATGTTCCATGTTATTAAGACCCTACATTTTTACATTTACTAAAGACTAGGAAAATCCTGCCGCCAGCTAGAGGAGATTATATATTTCCTTCTCACCTTAGTTCTGCTGCTGGTTTTTATCACCTATAGCAAGGTGAGGAACAGATGCAAGGGCTGTATGGAGCCAGTGAAGAAAAGTCTGCAGCTCAGAGGAGCCAGCCGCTAGCAGCCAGCCCAGGGAAAGGCTATAGATAATGTATGCTTTGCCCTGAAGAAGAGAATTAAGAGGAGGATGACTTTATAGAGTCCAGGACTTAAGGAGCTTGGAGATTTTTACTTGGATCAGGAACTGGTGAGAAAACAAGAAGGTAGAAAAGCTGGAGAGTTCTCTTTCACATTTGTCACATCTTTGAGGTCAGATAGAAGAGCCCCAGAGACAAATGACATAGTCATGAGGAAATGTCTCATGACAGACAGAAACATGCACCGTAGTCTAGCAGACCTTCAGCTTTGGTGAAAGAAGTTGGGATATTCATCCTGGTTTCCTCCCATTGTACCTAGCATGGTGCATTCAGGGCATTTCAGGACAAAATTAAGAAGAAACTAATTAGCACCATATACTCCCTTCTCCTCTTCCCCTCCTATTGTTTTTTTAATCCAAACTCATCAGCACCTGACACGCACAAAGAGATTTTGTTTTGTGGAAATAACAAGAGTTGTACTGATATATTTCACTGACGTTTACTGCAGATCGTCCTCTGAACCAGGTTCTCTCTATATTTTTATGTTTTTTAGACTCCCCTTTCCTCCAAGGATGTATTAATGACGTCTAGCTTTCTGTCTAAGCGGGAAAGGTTAGTCTCTCTTACAAGATAATGAACACTGCTTTTTAAACAGTTGGACATTTTGCCACTTACTGATGCCATAAACTTCACTGTGACTTTTTCTAGAGCATCCATTTCTCGCGATGGATATGGACTTGCAGTAACAATACTTTAGCAGGGGATTGGTGGGGCTCCCATGTGACAGAGCACTCTGTTCCCTCACTGCTGCAAGATCTACTTGAAATGGTATTTTGACACAAACATATACCCAAATGTATATGTTGTACAAGAACACCTTCAAATTCTTTCAACTCACTATGAATATACCTTACAAAATTGTCAGTTATGACCTCAAAAGAATGTCTTCCTCACATCCTCTGTTGCTCCTGTCACAGAACACACCGGGGAGGCTTGAAAATAGTATGCTTAGGACCATTTTATTCCTCAAGGGGGTGACTCAACCACCCTGTTTTTCTGGCCAGTGGCAATACAACTACATTCAACCAAACATTTGAAAAGTTATTGCCCAGAGTCCTCCAGATGGGGTCTGGCTGGAGCCTGCTCTTAAAAGGCGGCTAAGCAGGGAGCTGCCTGTCACCAGAGGCTAGGTTGAGATTACTCTTGCCACCTCTGGGCACTGTGAAATTCTTAGTCCCTGCATGTGTGGGACGAATAGCTAGCTTTGATATCAAAGGATTATTCATTGGCACTGCATACTTTGTGAAGATTGCGGTGGATGGTTAGCATGTCTGTAAAATGGTCAGCTGCCCCTGCATCTTGAAGCTCCGCTGAGGGTCTGTGTACCTGGGCCTGTAGCTTTGGGCACTTGCCCCAATATCAAGAAGCCTTCTTATATCTCGCCACAACTGTCTTGATCTGCTACTTTCTGAAGAAGATGAAAAAAGTGAAGATGAAAGAAAGAAGGAATGCGAGAATCTACTATTTTCATATTTTTCCAAGTATAATGCCTATATGTCATATCAGGACAGTGACACTGCAGAGCTGTCCTTTTTGTGAAATTAGTGTGTTAGTGCTTCAGCTTTCCTACAACGGTTTGCAGGGTCTCTTGCTGAAGGTTTATGTGTGATTTGCTCTCCAGGTGACGAATATATATTTAATACTATGTCTTTTTCTTAGAAGGGTAACCTGGCCTTCTTGAATGAAAAAAAAAAGGAAAGAAAAAGAAAAAATACTCATGAACAGGAAAATAAGTTAGGGCTGAACATTTAAACTAATAATTTCTTCTTCTGGAAGATATTCAGCAATTCTGATTTGTCTGCATTGCAAAGAAAGGCTGCTCTACACATCCTCTTTGCTTTCAGAATTAACATGTATTTTGCGTACTACACTTAGTCTGGGAATTGCATCATCCAAACCCTCCTTCCTGTACACTGATTTTGTACTAGATTGTGCCATTCTTAAAACAAGAACAGCAATGTGACATCTTTATACATTTCTTCTTCTTCTCATTGACCTTGTGATGGTCAATTTGTATAATTTTGCAATATATCATATTTTCCTTAGTACTACCACCTATAGTCTTAGCAGGTCATCAGAATTTCTTTTTTTTTCCTACCTTTGTTTCTTATATCTGGTCACGATTTCTGATGTGGAAACTTGTGTCCGTTGCCCCTCCTCTGTGTGCACCTCTGGGAAGAGCACAGCTATGTCTTCTTTATGCCCTTCCATTAGGTAGCTGAATAAGATCTCCCAGAACCTTCTCTTCATGCTGAACAAACACAGCTTTTTTAGTCTGTCTTTGTATGCTACATGCTGTCCTGTATGCTACATGCCCATAACTTTCCTAGTGACCCTTCACTAGCCACTCTCTGGTATGTCAATATCTTTCTTGTACTAGGGAGCCCCAAACTGGACCTGAATGGTACCCTAGATGCCATCTCATAAATGCCAGATAGAAAGTAAAAAAATTTACTTTCTGTCTGCTGCCTACGGTTTCCCTAATGTAGCCCAGTATGCTAGCAGACTACCAGCCGCCTTTGCCACAGAGACAGCATTTAGTCATGAGGACCTCCAGAACTTCATAAGATTCCTGCCAGGCCATTTCTCCATGCTGTCCAGGTCCATGAGAATAGCAGCCCTGACCTGCAGGCTATCAACCACCTCAGACCACCACTTTGGTGCCATGTGCAAGGTTACTGAGAGGGCACTCAACTCTATCATCTGGGTCAAAAATAAAAGCACTATTGATTCCTAAATACATCTCTAGTAACCAAGATCCAGCTTGGTTCACAATCCTTTAAGCTTGACAATTTAGACTATTTTCTACCTAATTGATGCAGACACCACCAATTAAAAGTGGGAGATGGTCTTGTAAGACTTGTGAATATATTACATCACTTGTGCATTTTCCTGCCTACTACTATAAAACATGGCCCACTCATGCAGCCAGTTTTCTTTTGACACTGAACTACTGTTGAAATCACCTTTCCTTAGTTTAAAAAGGCTGAGAAAACTTTAGTAGGAGAGAATCAACTATATAGGTCCTGTTCTGTAACGATTCCAAAAGTTCTTAACGCTTTTAACAAAATTTAGCAATGTTAATAACAGCCTAATTTTAAAAGCAGAGCTGATTACAGGTAGTATTTTTTTTTAAAAAAAAAACTCTCTGTAGAACTACCACTATCCTGCTTTCTGCTGCTCATCACTCTTCCGTCATTCTGCATTCCAGACTTCACTTAATCTGCCAGGCTCTTACAGAGCTGCTGCAAAGAGTCTGACATTTAGCCTTCTCTGCTTAGCTTTTGTCAGTCAACCCTATTCCTTGTTTGAACTCCCTGAATGCACTTTGCAAATACTTGGGTAGTATCAGGCAGGCTACAATTGTTAGATTGACTGCTTCTTTACCTCCAGAAAGCCTGCAATTGTGCCAAGTGTAACTGTTTGCTTACTTGTCTTATAGCCTATCTATCACTCGTTTGGTACGGAATGACCTGAAAACTGTCAGATAATGGCTGAGCCTGGGCATTTCTATCACCCCTGGGAAAACACCTGTCAGCTGTTATGTACAGCCCAAAGTTCAGTAAGCAAGAGGACAAGGGAGGCAATAGAATCAAGAGAAAACTAGTGACTGTCAGAAAGCAGGTTGGGCAGAAATCCTTGCTAGCTGTGCCAATCGTTGTCTCAACTGGCAGTTGTTTAGTGTTTGGACTGTTCAGATGCATCTCACCAGTAGACTGAGGTATGTTGTGTGAGTCAGGTGACTTCAATCACCTGACTTTTTGCTGCTGAACTGTCATTTGTAGGAACACCCTTTCCAAGAACGGATGGGTGAGAAATGACAAAACATTACTGGGCGGTTTGGAAATCCAAAGGAGCTGATGGGTATTTCACTACCTGTATAACAGAGCACTCTACCTGCGTCACTTAAAAAAGGAGAAAAGGCTTTAAATGAGAATAAATGACAGGTTGAATTATAGTAAATAGACATAAGAAAGGATACATATTCACAGAATTCAGAAAATTAGTATACTGCTTTCCTGTGATGAAACAAAATGCTAAAAAAATTAAACAGTGTTTTTATTGCTTTGCATTAAAAAGATAAACCCAGATCAATGATGTGTAATTGATATCCACGAGTTCTGGAAAAGTTTTGTTCTAGACTTAAACTTTGGGCATAGTCTTAATTCTACAGAAGATTTTTTAATAGAGAAAGTTATTTGCTAACTACGGCATGCATGAAGAACACTCACTGATGAATACAACCTTTCTAGTTCATTACAAGATCATCTAAAGCACTACAAAATCACTTATGCAGAGACAATAGTTCAGAAAGGGACAACTGTATTGCTAAGTAATTCTTACAAAAATTAATTTTCATCTAAGGTTGACTACCTACTTAGCTAGACTACAGGAACAAACAAAATGATGGGCCTTCCCCAGAGTAGGGGGGTCTATTAAGGGCATGCAAAAGGTAGGAGAGAGACAGCCGCTTCCCCAGAATCACCCCACTGATAAGAGTCTGAGGAAGGATTATAAGCATGACTTAAACACCCTTTTCAAGTCACTAAAACTACTTCCCAGAACAGCCACAATCTGGAGTACAACACTTAGCCAGATGTTGTGGAAGCATGGATAATGACCGTAAAAATGGTCTGCTAATAAGCTGAGCATGAGCTTTTCTGACAAATGAGGTGTTAGGAAGCAATAAGCTTGCAGCAGGTGAATCTTTCTTGAACTGAATGTTGAGCTAACTTAAGTGCTCTGCACCAGTACAGGATGGTGCGCGGGGAGCTTCAGACAGAATCACCCCCATCTTCCCTATCCCCTCTTCCAAAAAAAAAAGTTCAAGTGACCAAACATTAGGATGGTGAAACAAATATTTGTTTCTGCTTTAAAATTGAGGTCTTTGTGTCTTGCAGAGTGCAGAGCATTTCTGGCCACAGCTGCATTTGGTCCAGTGGTATGGTTTCAGAGTGAAACCCCTGATTGTCCCCACCTACCGTGTGCTGGCTCAGTTCACAAACTGGTTTTTGTTCATGATAAACAGACATCTTTTGGAGAAGACTAAAAAAGGGAGTTCTGCTCCAAGCATGCACCAAATGTTTTCCTGTACATAATGAGGACACAGACTGAACCAAAGAGAGGTACTTCAGACAGCTTCAATCATGTGTTGTCAATGCCAAACTAAATCTTGGCTGGAGTAAATCCCAGAGTCATGCACAAGGAAATTGTAAGAATTACAGTGCCAACAGCTTCAATTTCTGGTTTATTTCTGTTCTGTCAAATTACTTCCTAATGTAGATGAAACTTCAATATCCAGAAAAAGATCCCTTTTCTAAAGTATTCTATATTTCAAGCCAGGAGTAATAGCGTGGTACAGCAGCATGTTGTGGAAAACCCTGAAATTTGGGAAATATTTTCCTCCTATCCACCAAAGTAAGAGCTCCTTACAAACACCGTCAGCAAAATTATACCAATTGGCATTTTCTTGACTATTACATTAAAGATTCAAAAATACATAGGTTTTTATATTTGACATTTTACGTGCATTAATAGGCCAAGCAGTTGTGCCCATGAGAAGTTTTTTGTGCGTGGCTTAGATTTTAACACTTGTTCAGGAGCAATATACACAAACCATCTTGCTCCACTGGGCAAAAAGAATGCAGCTTTCATGTCTGAGTTATTTTGGGCAGAGTATCTTCCTGCTTCTGAGAAGATGGAGCTTATGATGATGAAAAGTGAGTATGTGATTAAAGTCTTAGTAGATTCCTTTAGAGCATTGGCATACAGAAAGCTTACTTACTTTAAGTAACACTTTTTTGAGATTTGTTGTCCATGAACATATTTATGTTGTCGTTTGAGCACAGTGACACTCTGAATTTTGTTTCGGGCAAGGATGTGGCCCTCCCTCCATTCCACATGCAGGTTTTAGAAAAGAGCAAATGAAACCCCATCCGTTGAACATTCGATTCCAGTGTTTGTGTAGTAGGACTCTACTCCAGACAGTAACATAGTAGCATGGACTGCAAATTATAACCTTCTTGACAAAGAAAGAAAAGCAAAGCTAGTGTCTCTGTACATTCCCAAATTCTACGTGATGTGTAATAAAAACTTAAATGTGTAGAATGAGATACCTAGGGCTCTAATGTAATGATGTAGCATTGGTAAACGCAGGCTAGATATGAGAGCAGAGGCTTTGAGAAGTGGGGGCATAGGAAGCCATGCAGAGGAGTATAGGCATGGGATGATAAGAGATGAGGCACAGGATCACCAATGGTCAGAAAAAGAAATGCAGATCTGGAGCTGGACAAATCTGGTTTTAGGGGCATCAAAGAGAACAATGAAATTGTGTCTCACATATTTGAAAGGCACCATATGCTCTACATTTAGATGCACCTTGGAGTTGCAGACCAATGAAGAAATAGCGAAGGTGTAAAAGTGTTTTACCAAATATAAAATTGATCCACGGTGGAAAGAAAAAACAGTTCTATGATGAGACTGCTGAGATTTCAATTCAGTTATACTAACAATAAATTCTTGGCTTCAGAAACAAGATGTATGTCTTTTTTGCCCATAAACAAGGCGGCCACCACACTTGCAGAATGGTTACTCTAAGTATGTGCAGGCCTCAGTGTCTTTACTCAAAGACCATTTCCCTCTATGTGCTTCCTCAGAAGTATCAGCATTAGTACTACAGAAGTAGCACTTCAGATTTTGTGCTGTCATCAGCCGAGTTAAAAAGCAATGTTCCTCCCATACCTAGTGGGAATGTGGCCATAAATACGAGAACCCTCACAGGCTACTCAGGAATTTAAATTCAGTAGCCGTCACTTGAATGCCATAGGAAATCTGTCTGTCCCAAAACCCAATAAATGCTATGCTGAAGACAAAACAGAAATCTTCAAATCAAATACTGCCACCCCCAAATCTAACAGTGAATAAAGAGCAGCAAATTACTCAATGCCTCCCATGGAGTCATGTCCTCTTTTTTATACCTCCTTTAGCACTGGGAAAAAAACACTAGTGTCCTTTTCCTGGAAACCACCTTGCATGAACAAATTCCACCTGGAGATGCTGTAAATGTTTGTAACCTTTTGCATGTTCAAATATGTCTATGGACAATCACACAAAAGAGACAAACACATAGCAGTCATACCTTTGCTATCTGAGGTCTCCTAGGAGTTTATACTGCACCGTACATCCCTTTAAAGTACACCAGATAAACATGATTTACACAATGCACTGTAGGAAAATAACTAAGGGAAACTTTGGCAAGCAAGAAAAGTTAGCTGGAACTGAGTGAGAAAATCCACATTATAAGCTGGTGGGCAGAGTTTCAAATCTCTGCTCCCTGGACAACACCGTTATTTGCCTTGGGGAACAGCCTCATATCTGAACAGAACTATTAGAAGTTGCTGAACAACCTCAAAACTAGAAATATTTTAAGATATCCCTGTATTTTCTTTTCCTGCATCTATTGAAGAATTTGATGTATTTCTCTTTCTCTCTGGCTGAAAAAACTCAGCATATTTTGGCTGCAGAACTCTCTTTCATCTTCCCTCAACCATCAGCTTACACTAGCCTGTCACAAATTTCCCTATCAGTCCCATTTACTAATGGGAAGGAGCAGATGTCCAAGTGTATCTATCTTGGCAGACAGCTCTCTGTTATTTACCTGCATGACAAGCGTGGCCATTCCTTGTGCAAGAGAGCCCAGCACTAGAAGGCAGACCCCGATATTGACCGAGCTGTCTGCCTACATCGCTGTACTGAAAGCACATCCATGGCTGCAGCTGCAAGGAAGTAACTCATTATAGACCAGCGCTAGTGCCTGAAACAGCGTGGAAAAACTGCCACCGTGATAAAGGATGAGGAGTTCTTGTGGAAAGAAATTCAGGTTTCTCTTTCTTTTCAGAAATACTGTGTATCTTGTATAGATATTTACATGTGTTTCAGCCTAAACTGAGCAGGAAATCCCTTGTACATAGTTTTCACAGACCTTCAAACATTCAAAACCTGAAAATTTACTGTAAATTGGTGAGGGTACATGAAATCCATGGAGAAAAACAGGCAGTTACAATCATTTACAACCTGGGGAGAGGTAAGCAAAAAAAAAAAAAAAAAAAAAAAGGATATGTTGGATTATTCTTCCATAAACTCTAAGGTTTAACTTTCAATAACATTGGCAGAAATCAGTTTTTCCCGTTTGTTTTTCTGGCTATTTAGGGTCAGCCAAGCTCAGAGATGTTGAAGAAGAGGAATTAATCTAGTTCTAATTGGAGCAGGTTCTCTTGTTCAGCAACGGAAAATATTTTTTCTTAAAACCAAAAATATCTGGAGAGCTTGTTCTTCAGATTTTGGTTTTGTTATGCAAATAAAGACAACATCTACTACTGTAAAAACAAGTGACCCAAGTAATTGCTGCACTCAAATAAGATAAACATTCCTATATAAAGTGTTATTTAATGCAAATACATTTTTGATTGAAAATAGTTTTGGTGATTTATTTGAAATGAATTTTTAGTTACACACACTCACAGAAAGTGTGTGTGTAGACTTGAAAGGTTCAAGGACTGATCTACAGTTCCTCGAGCCTCATTTAGACTGATTAAGGATCAAAACATAAGAGTCTGATCTTTGACCTAGCAGAAGCAGAGATTTGAACTGGGATCTGACAGTATCTTTTATACCAAAAGTTATAAACCTTTTGTACTGAAACAAAATATAATTTTAAAACCTGGCATCAGAACTGTAATTGTCTTCTGGTGAATTCTAGACTGAGGCTTGTTTTAAGGCTGTTGAAGCAATGTTTACCCCTATGTTTCCAAATACATATTTAATTTTGGTAAGCGAATGTTAGTTCAATCTATTTTTGCAGTCTGTTTTTTAATAGATTTAAGACATTTGAGTAACCTTCTAAGTTATGTGTACAGAACTGGTAAACCTGCGTGATGGATACAATATGCAAAACCTTGGCCTCAGACTGGAGATGACAGGTTGAGCTCATCAGCAAGATGCTAGGTCAATGGTCTTCTGGCTACAGCAACATAACCAGCATGACTACAGTTTGCAAACTTAATTTGTAAACCTTTTGCAGTTAGGGTCTATATGTGAAAAAGAATCGGTTGAATACATTCTATCTTCTTCTAAAGGGCAAGGACAGATCTAGCCCCCAAGGAAGTGAAGCAGGAGAGGGTAGGAAGCATCATTAAAAGAATATCTCCACTTTCCTACTAGGGAGAATATTGGCTGATTGATAGGGTAGAAGAGAACAGTTTCATACATGAAAAGTGAACTGATAGTCGTTCTCAAAGGACGAAGTCTTTCAAAGCTGTTGGCTGACCAAGGGAAGCAGAATTTTATCTCATCATACCTTGTCCAGCCATAAGTTCACAGGATGTTGCCTTAAGTCATGTTAGGTTTTTTTGAGAATCTATTACATAGAGACTGATTTTTAATCAAGAACTTCATGTTCTAGACACTTTACAGGTGGAGAATGGAAACCATGCTTTGGGTGAGTGATCATGCATAGGAAAGGTAATTCATACTTAACTCTTGCTGAGAAAAGATGGCTATTTCAGGGAACAAACCTGTTCACTCTAAAGAGAAAATTAAGAAAGGGGCAATAACTGGCATCAAATAGCCAAAGGCTGTGCAGAGAAAGCTTTGGGTTTTCTGTTTGTTTGTTTGTTTGCTGAGTCCATGATAGACAGCAAAAGAAGTCATGAGTTCAAATCACAGACAAGAAGATTCAGAGTCACAGAAACAGCCTTTTAACGGGAAACATATCAGAACACTGCAATAGACAATTCAGAGAGGTTTTGAAGTCCCTCTGCTGCCCACTCTTAACTCTGGCAAATCATCAAAGATGTTTA
Source organism: Bucorvus abyssinicus (assembly GCA_009769605.1). Taxonomy (NCBI): domain Eukaryota; kingdom Metazoa; phylum Chordata; class Aves; order Bucerotiformes; family Bucorvidae; genus Bucorvus; species Bucorvus abyssinicus. The sequence goes on along the minus strand of CM020033.1, from coordinate 6,485,625 downwards.
AGACCAGCTTAGAATGACCAGCAAGTAACTCTCATGAATAAGCCAGGATTGCAAATCTTACCTTAAGACTGAAAGGTAACTAGACAAGCTCTAGTGATAGTTTCCCACCTTAAGATATCCTTAGGCTAATAAACACTGTCTCTACAGGTTCTCTAGTTTGATAATAACTATTAGCAAATAACTATTAGCGTAATTCAGTGGTGAAGACATGGCTCGCTATGTGACTTAAGAAGAAACAGTCTGGCATTTGGAAAAACACCTGAAAGTCCACTAATTAAATAGTTTCTCATTTCTGACCCACTATAGGTGAGTCTGTTGAGTTACAGAAAACATACTTCTAAATGTATGAATCCTTCTAAAAGTTAAAAGGATGATGATTTGATTGTTGATTTTTTTTCTAAATCAGGAAATGCACAAGACTATTTTACACTATTCCGTGTTTTAATGGATTTAGGGAGGAGTTTCATTATCCAGAGGAGTTGGATGAGGCAAAGACTTAGCTTCACTTGCTAACTGTTACACCCTTGGCCCAAGGTATAGGCCATGCCACTGGTGTAGAAGCCTGTGCTATCAGGTATAAGTTTGAGCCAGAAGGTGTCTTTTGCTCTGCTGGGCGTACTTTCCCTGTTACTGGACATTGCTAAGACGTGCTGTGTTTTGTACGACATGCTGTACTGCTGTGCTTCATGCGGGTGGAAGAGCACTGTTAAAGGATCTTCAAGACCAGTGGTCTTACTCAGTGATGTAAGGGTCAAGAAGTTCCCTGGCCACGTTAGGAGCAGTGAGGTGACCTGAGCAGCAGCAGACCCTCCTGTCATCAGGTAAGGAAAGCACTCATCCAGCTCTAATGCAGGAATATCCTGCATGCAAAATATTTAATGCAACAGTTTATGAACCTATGATACATATACTGTTGATGAGGCCTGAAGGCAGTAACTGAGTTTTTAAAGTGACCTTTCTCAATAAATTGATTTGCTGCTCATTTGGCCAGAGATCTAATGTCTAATTCATTTGGCTTTCAGTCACTTGTTAATGCACCTACACTTCAGAAGTTACGATATAATTCAAAATTAGTTAATAGGCACAATGATATTACCTTAGTTTGGAAACATTCTAAAGTATGTGGCCAGTTATCATTAATTCATGTGGTTTTCACTGTAACATTAATCATGATAAATTAATTCATTTTACAGTTATGTGTGATACATAACAATTTACCAGAGTTGCTGAGTAATTTTGCAATTAAAATGCATTATCTTAAAATGTTACCTAGTCTCTAATCTCTATTTTTTGAATTTTTTTTTTACAATATTTTTTGCATAAATATAAAGAGATCAGCAAAATTCGTAGTTAAAAATGCCATGTAAGCAGAAGCGCTTTTGCTAGGGAATGTTAATCAAGTTCTAAGAGCAGCATCCAGAGAAACACTTTCACAAAGACAACTCAATAGTCAAGCAACTATAAAAACATTTAAGAAAACCATTCCACAAATAATGCTCATCCAGTGCACCGTTAGCATGGTGCATGTGTTTTCCACCATAGAGTTCTCCTGTTCTGGGGTGAAGGAGGAAGGTGGGAACAATACACAGTCAAAGGTACAGAAGAACATTTATTACAAAATATCTCAGTTAAGATGAAGTTAAATATGAAGCTTTTGATTAACCTCCATTGCTGCTGAAGTCCTGTCTGTATTAATTTTTACCAATCTAAAATTTCATCTTCATAAAAATAAATTGCTAACACCAGTTAAAACATGATCTAAATGAATATCTTATATACTACCAGGATCTGTCTGGGCCATTTTTCTGGTTTCTTCTTATACATTTATGTTTCATAAGTCTTACCTCTAGTCACCTAAGTTTACAATAGAAGTTATGGAATTAGAAACAGTAGAATTGTGGAAGTAGTACATAAAGATACAGACAACGTACATACACTTACTCATTGTATATTTGTGTAATTTGGTTATCTTCATATTTAGATAGAAGAGATCTTAAGGAATACAGAACAGTGACGTGACAAGTAGGAAATTTAGCACAACCAAAGTCATAAGAAGGAAAAATTATGTTGGTTTTTTTTTTGTGAGCGATCACAGAATCACAGAATCACAGAATCATCTGGTTGGAAGAGACCTTTAAGATCATCAAGTCCAACCATTCACCCTGCACTGCCAGGGTCCCTAAACTATGTCCCTCAGCACCACATCCACATGACTTATAACTTCCAGGGATGGAGACTCAACCACCACCCTGGGCAGCCTGTTCCCATACTTCACAGCCCTCTCTGTAAAGAAATTTTTCCTGGTATCTAACCTAGATGTCCCCTGGTGCAACTTAAGGCCATTTCCTCTCATCCTGTCACTTGTTGTATTGGAGAAGAGACCAACACCCAGCTCTCTACAACCTCGTTTCAGATAGTTGTAGAGAGCAATAAGGTCTTTCCTCAGCCTCCTTTTCTTCAGGCTAAACAACCCCAGTTCCCTCAGCCGCTCCGCAGACCTTTCAACAGCTTCATTGTCCTTCTCTGAACACGCTCCAGCACCTCAATGTCCTTCTCATAGTGAGGGGCCCAAAACTGGACCCAGTACTCAAGATGTGGCCTCACCAGTGCCAAGTACAGGGGGACAATCACTTCCCTCGTCCTGCTGGCCACACTATTGCTGATACAAGCCAGGATGCTGTTGGCCTTCTTGGCCACCTGGGCACACCGCTGGCTCATATTCAGCCGGCTGTCAACCGGCACCCCCAGGTCCTTTTCTGCTGTGCAGCTTTCCAGCCACTCCTCCCCAAGCCTGGAGCATTGCAGGGGGTTGTTGTGGCCCAAGTGCAGGACCCAGCACTTGGCCGTACTGAACCTCATACTATTTGCCTCAGCCCATTGATCCCTCCTGTCCAGGTCCCTCTGTAGAGCCTCCTGACCTTCAAGCAGATCAACACAACCACCCAACTTGGTGTCATCTGCAAACTTACTGAGGGTGCACTCAATCCCTTCATCCAGATCGTTGATAAAGATGTTAAAGCATACAGGCCCCAGTACAGAGCCTGTTTAATTTTTATCCTCAGGGCTTCAATTACTTTTTTAAAAAAATGTAAAATGATGGACTTATACATGCCTATACACAAATGACAGAGAGAAGTGCTGTCCCTGCTCACCTGCCCAAGGAACACTGTCTTTAGTCTATGTTACCATAAGTAGAGATCTTAGTTTAGATGCTCATTAAAAAATTAATTCCACCTTGTAGAAAAGACTCTTGAACATCTGGTTTGTAAGAAATCATAGTTAAAATTAGTAATTCACTTGAAACTGTGATTGTGGATAACTCTATACCAACAGTACTGACTACAACTGTTTAGGAATTTTTAATCCGTTCATATCAAAGACTATATACTGTATTAAAAACTGGGGAGGGGAAAAGAGGACAGAACAAGCCTCCTCCCAAGCCCTAAATAGCTACCTAAATTTATAATAGCTTCTTTCTGTTTGTTAAAAAAAAAAAAAAAAAAGTAAGCTCTTGAGTCCCAAAACCTAGCAATGATGGGAAAAAAGATTCAGAAAAGATGAAACAGGTATAAAGATTTCCTCCCATGTGATGGACTCACTGAAGTCAAATGCATGACTAAGTATTAAGTAGCAAAATATTTCTGCCCCAAATCTTTATAATCTCATTGTTAGAGAATTTAAAAGAACACAATATCCTCCAAGTACAAAGCATGAGTACTTAAAAATCTATCTGGGCTCGGGTGAATTTTCCAGAAGTGTGAGTAGGAATTCCAGCAGTCTTGAGGTGTTGTTATAATCATCTACACGACTATAGTAGTCTTCTCTGATCATGCAAAATACCTCATCTCCAAGATTCCCTTCTGTCCCACTGCTGCAGCTTGTTATTATAAACCATCAAAAGGTGGGTTTTTTTAACAAGACTGTCCCTTGGTGCAAAAACGATTACTCACAGATCTCAGTGTCTGTTTGCAAATCAACCTGGAAACATAAAATCCTCAAATACATAGCTGCCATCTTGATATAATAGTTCTTCACCATGTCCTGTTCAACTCAACAGAAAAACTAATGACTTGTATATCACGCTATTTATTTTATTATATCCCTCATTTGAACTCATTTCTCTCACTCAGAAATAATGAATGAGGTGTAGAATATAGCACTTCAAGTACTCAAAGAGGAGGTGTAATTGAACCAGAGAAAGTTTTTATAGTACAGCAACTGGTTTCTTCCCCTTAAAATTTCTGAATGGAATCTCTTCCATCTTGCCTGGTGATGAGAAAATAAAAGTATAACAAGATCCAGCAGATGGAAGTTGACACTGCACAAAACTCAGGCTTGAAAAATACATTTTATCTGTAGACAACATGGTAGAACTTATTGTTTCAATGGCTAAGTGTTTAACCTCAGGTTTGTTTTCTTTTTAATTAGAGATGCATGTTTATTAGAAAAGATGTGCTCTGTGACTGGTCACAGCCGTCAGGCTTATGGCAGGAATTATTTCTAGGAAGTCTTATAATCTGTACTATTCAGAGATCTGCCTAAATTATTGTAGTGGTCCCTTCTCTTCCTAAAATATGTGGAAAGCAGAATTTTTTTCGTGAATGTTAATATGTTCGCAGCTTAATTCTGTAATTTTCTGTCCAGGAGTATTCCAAACCTGATGAAATAATTTCTTTAGCGTCCAGATTTCTATACTTACCAATTAACATAGCAGATACACATTTATAAGAGTGTTCCTCTTTTTGCTTGTTTCAAAGATTAGACATCTTTAAATCGAAAAGTTCTGGCATGCTAGGGCATGGGAATAGCGAGGGTCCACCTTTCACTCATTCTTTCAGAACTTTATTATAAGTAACAGAAGTTCAATGCATTTTTTAAAAATATTTGTGTCAAGACCAAATATGTAAAGTTCAGATGGTGGCTTGTTTACTAGAACTGCAGTAAAAGAGATTTCCTTCTTGCATTCTTTTCTTCCTTTTGAGTTAAACACCTGGCTATTTCTATCTATTTCTCATACCCTACATCTTCAAGATGCTGACCAATCTATTGCAAGAAATGGAAGTTCGAAACAGAATTGTATTTTAATGATCCTTGGTTTAAATGCTGAACTGGGATACAGAACAAACACACACATGAAAGCAAGACAAAACAGAAAAAAATCCTTAAAACCTTCTAACAAATTATATTGAAATGTCATGGTAGAAAAGATAACCGGGTAATTTTGTTCTCTACCTTTTGGTTGTATTTCATGTTGTGGTGTTTTGGGCTTTTTTCCCTGAATCTTTTTCCTATTGACTCTAAACCAACATGTTATTTCATTTCAACATTGGTTTCAAAAATCATAATGAGGAGGACTGATTCTGACTGCTGAGAAGCTAACAAACATCCTTGTAAGTAGAGCAGTCACTTGAAAATTGAGGAAGGCAGATTCAGGTCTCTGTAGTATTAGCCTGATCAGGGACTTCCGCCCAGGTCAGTGTCCTAAATAGCAGACTCTGTTTCTTTGCTGCATAAGTCTCTCTTTCTTCCCCCAAATGTGTGTCTCTCGTATCTCAGGGGAAAAGGAGGAGGATGGTGGTGGTAGCAGAGAACTTGTCGTTGAAGCTGTTGCAATTCTTCAGAAAAGCCTCAGCTTTAATGACAGTGTTTTACAATTTAAAAACCCACGAAAAACATTTCTTGTAGTAACCTCCCTTCTCAGAGGAAGTTTTCTACAGTGTCTTCTGGATCAATGATTTTGTGCAGGTATAACATAAAAAATAGTGTGATATTAGAACTACAGACTTTAGTATCAAGCACACTGAGTTCATGCATACTGCCTTTTTGTTCAAATGAGGTTCTTGCACAGGGAAAAAACACTTTTGTGTAAACTTGCAGTAAGCAAAAATACATAAAGTACATCTCTTGCTCCTTATTCTGTTAATCCATATTTAAAAATCTAGATTAAAAAGGAACACAATTTTACCTCTCAAGTTCTCCCTGTTCTACCTTACAAACATGCAAAAGTTGTCTACTAAAACATTAGACAATCTCAAAATCAACAGCTGTAGTAAAACCAGCCTGTAAGTAGCTTGATTGACAACCCTCTTTCCTGCTTCCCAGGAAACAGCTCTTTAGCACCCTTTAAATATGAGCCCTGCAGAGTTACAGCTTTTAGTACAGAAGAAATATGTTGAGCAGTAGTCAATTTTCAGACCAAATGAGATATAAAGGTCATGAAGAATGAAAGAAGTCTGAAGCTGCTTTTATCTAAAGAATTGAGTACAGTCAAGTGACACAATTGGCAATACAATTGCATTAAGATATTTCACCAGGAATTACTTTGGCAAATATTCATTTTAAATCCTACGGATGTCCTAATTGCACTTATTTTGGGACTGATCACATCAGAATACCTCTTGAAAGTTAAATTTCTCAACTGCATGCGCATCCTGCAAGATGACATCAACCCAATGATGGCATCGTTTCACACATGAGCAGAAAGAAGGCTGTGCACTGCTGCTGGGTTCCTGGCTCCAAACATTGTTCAGGGAACTTTCAAGGAGTACATTTTTTTATTCTGTATGACTGTCTTTACTGCTGGCTTAAAGAGGTAGATTGTATAACTATTCCAAAGCAGAAAAGCCACAGAGGTGTGCAAAACGGATTATAACTCCTGTTATTTCAAACACTTCTTATTTTTTCATTTGTGGGATAAAGAGACGCAATACTTGAGTGTTTGGTGTAACAGGTTTAGTCTTGAACTCCCTGAAATCAAAGATTCTTCTATGGAGATAGACTTGATAATGCTGAAACACATTCACAGATTCTGCAGACATGAAAGATTCATCCTCATGTGAATGACTTTTGTAATCCAGGCACCTTCTATTACAAAATCCTTTTTAAGCAACCACATGTACTAAAATGTAGAGAAAAAAGATTAGTAATGCCCAGCTCTAGCTGTAGTTTAAAAGAGAAAGTTAATTATCTAGTCCGAGTTGCAGATTTTGTATTTTTTCTAGTTTAAATGGTTTACCAGTCAAATAACCCCTTTGCTTTAATTCCTGCAGTTGGTGTTTCAAATAAGAACTGGAGTTGATTAATTTTGATAGAAACTTTGAACTATTCTTTACTCAGAGGCAGTGTCTGATATGTTCAAAATATCCAGAAAACATATCTCATTTTCAACATTATTTGCCACCATTAAAATAACCACCAAAGTGACTACATTACCTGTGTTATGGTGCAGAGAGATAACTGATAGGATTTTCTAAATCTCAGGCAACACTTTTAAGCAGCCTACTGAAAAATTTCAAGCACTGGAAAAGTCAATTTGCAACCTGCCCAACACAGGTTTTTTATGACTCAAGAAAAGAAAAAGCTTTCCTTCCTGATAAGAATGGAATAAATACCACTCATTGTTCCTAAAAAGCATCTCCTAGATTGAGGAATAGAATTTTTTTTTCAGAAGATTTATAAACATAATTGCATATAAATAATAAATATCAAAAATAAACCAGAATTGTAGCATCTGGTGCAAAAGTAAAAGCTAATAAATGAAGACAAATTAAGTTTTGTGTGATAAGCTTAAGAATAAAGAAATTCAGAACAAAATACAGAAATATTTTCTGCTCTCAGAACTTACAATAAAAAATATTTATCAAATATATCTAATCCTATGCTCAATACACGGGAAATCCTTTCATCAAATTAAAGTTATGAGAGATCAAGACTTAAATTCTGTCAGATGTCTGCAAGTTTATGTGGGTGATATTTGTTCCTAAAAGAGAGCACGTGCAATGTGTCTGATGTGCATGGGATGTACCAGCCCACCTTTATTTGTGTTTCACAGATGGTTCTACAGTAAAACCCAATGATTTAGTACTTTTACCATTCAGGCAGAATGTCCCTTGCAGGGTGTATGCATACATCTGCATGTTCCCAGATGCACTGGGCTTCGTGCACACATGCTGTCAAATTTTCTTCTATCACAGCCTTGACAATGCTTTGAGCTTTAAGTAGGTAGGGAAATTAATGCAACAGCACCCTTGACCAGACCAAGCACTACTGAGGCAATAATCTGAAGTAAAGCAAGCAGGTAGCATCTATCATAAGAATAAAAACCAAAATAAAATATGAGCACTTGGCCTGGACGTGATGGTACCATACTGTGCAGCTGGGCAAATTTGACAACCCAGATAAATGGCCTCGCCTTATCTTATTTATTTATTTACATTTAGTAACTTCTCTAAACATTGTCTAACCTTCACTTTTTCGAGTAAATCCAAGTCCCTGTCTTCCCCTCCCTGAAAAGCAACTATTTTGAATGCATGCTTGATCAGGGGAGTTGGACCAGATGATATCAGAACAATTTAGTGATCCTGTAATTCCGTGGGATACACTGACCAAGACATGATATTTGCATTCTGCTCTGTTGGAGAATCACTACCATGCAGATCTCTTCTCCAACTAGGCTCCTCAGCCGATATTTGAAACACTCACCTCCATAAACACATGCACATCTCTTGAACAAATTACCCTGTTGCTTCAGCGAGCTCTAACTTTTGCAGGTGGAACCCATTACTTGAAGAAAGAAAATGGTTCTAAAGAAGGCCCTGATGGGGACAAAGCTTCCTCAAGAGCATGCACAGACAACAGAGCCACACCGTGGTGTGCTCTTGTGAACTCTGAGCCAGGCAGAGGACTCCTTTTTGCATGGTGATTTCAATCATAGGTGCAGCATGTGATCATGTCTGCAGGTCACAGAGGTGTGCATCGCTGTGGACAAGTTTAAATCTAATGCGACAGAGTAGAGCACCCTTCCAAGCATAGTGGGAAATAAGTGCTTTTTGGATCCCAGCCTATTTCAGTGTCCATAAGCAACAGTAACTCTTGAAGCAGAGAAGTTCAGTAAAATAGCAAGTCTGCCAACTGTCTCTATCATCTAAAGGCAGATGTGTTCAGTGGAGAATGAAATCTCAAGTTTATGAATTTTTAAAAGTCTTTCCTTTTTGGTCACATCAACCTCCTCTTCACTAGTAAAAAGTTCATTTTCACTCGCTGATCTTTCATGAGACCTTGAACTAAGGAGAAAGATTATTTAGTTCAATTAAAAAGCAATATTCCTTGCAGTAACACTAGACATTGGCAATATACTTTTGGTGGTACTCTCCTTCATTAATATTGCTGGGTTTCATAAAGACTGGAGAAGGAAGACAGGTCCAGCTGTGAAAGCAGAGTTTTTGGAAGAGGTTATGTTTTAATATGACATGATGTGTTTCAATGAGTTTTAGTTAACTTTCGAATCCTTAATATGTCTCTCAGAACAAAGTGTTCTTAGACTTTACGTCTGTTGTCCTGAATCCCCACAAGTGCCTGAAACTCAGCAAGGAAGGGCAGATAACGACACTATTGAGATGTAGTCAGTGCCTTCCAGCTGTTCAATTAGCTTTTCTAAAGCATACCATTTCCAAATTATTCCCTCCTCATTTTCATCACAGATCTAATATTTGCTATTTCGTGCTGTGTTTTCAGCAATATCTTCTGGTTCCTCCTGCAGCTACCTCCCTGTGACCCATGCAATCCCACAGCCTCCTTGTGGATGGCCTTGCATTTCTCTATTTTCCATTTGGGAAAGAAACCAAAATTTGAGATCCCTGTGCTTTTGCCTCAGCTGCATTCACATCTCTTTCTCAGCTCCCCAAGCTCCCAGTTTCCCCAGTTTCTCTTTGCTCCACTCATCTCCAAGCATGACTGTCGATTGTTACCTGCTCACATAACTCATGCCCCTGCTACCCACACGTCTCACCTCTTTCTTGCCTCCCAGACTGCCTGAGACTCTGCTTCCCTCCTAGCTTCCCTCCAGCTTCTCCAAGATGCCACCCCAGGAGGCAAAGGACCAATTTTCAGGTATGATCTGCCAGCAGCTCCCCACATTGTATCTGATCTCTTATTCCTTTCCTTAGAAGCCGTGTCTGGTTTCCCACAAAAAGCACTAGTCTCAGGGTAGCCTCCAGTAGCAAGCAAGCCCTCCTCTGCTTCTAACTTACTGGACAAACAACACGCTTCTTCAGCAAGAAACACTTTTTTTTTTTTTGGTACTGTGTCTCAGTTGGTCAGTCATCTCTTTCAGTGTCATGGACTGGATGTGATTCAGAAGCCACATAAGGAACAAGCCAGATTTTAAATATTGTTTATAGGGAAGTGTGTACTCCACAGAAATCTACATTTAAGTGAATTAAGTTTCCTGGAGGGGAATCTAGGGGAAAGAAAAGATCAATTTATGTTGTTGAGATTCAAGGATAGCTATGACTTCAGTTATTTTTCCCTCTTAAAATAAGAAGGACCATCATTGATGCTGAAGTGGACCACACAGAGAAGAAAAGGGAAAATAAATTCCTAATACGGGTCTTAATGAATGGTATCTAGTAGCAAAACTATGAAACAGTACTTGATGGATTAGAAAAAAAATATTTTTTTTTCTGAAAATGAAAATAAGCAATAAATTTTCTATGAAAGGTGAAGATTTAGCAAAATCAGTTATTGAGCTGAGCAATATTAACAGAGCTGAACACCTGGGTTTTTCATATATATATATTTCAGGTCTCTGGTTTTATGACAGTGTGTAAAGAGAGAGAAAGAAGAGGTAGAGTATCAAGCTAAGGCAGAAAAATGTTCTCCCCCATCCCCATCACATTCTTTTTATATATACTTTCATTGCTCTTTAAAAATATCTCCACGACCTGCTCTGGTTGTGCTAGTCTTGGCCAAACGCTGCCCTGTTCCTGCTGTGCTGCATCAGGATCCATGGAAGATATATGTATCTCTCAGTGAGGGGTAGAAGAATGCTTTGAAGGTGCTGATTCAGCCCTAAGGGCATAAGGACAATACAACAGTGATAAGTAGCAGTTAATAAAAGACTTGGCTAAGCTACTTTTTTTAAGCTTGAGTTTATAGTCACAAGGGGACCCTTGGCAGGTCTACCCTTCTTATGTCAGAACAAACACAAATGGATATAAATATTCAAAGTATAAAGAGAGTTGCAGGGGAAAAGTAGGTATATTACCCTTGCAAACTTAAAAACCATAACTACTTTATGGCAAGCACATTTTAAATAAAATGAAGGGAACTGAAGGATGGTGTACAGTGCACCTAAATGGGCCTAGAAATTCGGTACAAGCAATGGATGCCATACAGAGGGGTTTAAAGTTGTTCTAAAAGGTAAGTAAAAAGGAAGGACAGAAGAAAAACATTAAATATTCTAATCAGGACGGTGTGCTGCTTCTTGGTGTATTGACCTTACTCAGCCAGGGGGCACCCTGGGAAAGAAGCCATAGTTTCAGTTCCCGCCTACTCCGCTCCTGCAACCATGAGCTCGATGTGTGTACTGACAGTAAAGGAAAAAGGAAAATCGTTGGAAAGCCTCACCATTTCTGCAAACCTCGTTGAATAAGATTGATTACCAGCTAAAATTTGCAACCTAGTCCAAGAACACTCTGATAAACATGCGTCATGAACTTCTGTTTTCCTCCCAGTGCAAAGGGTGTAGTTTCACATAGACTATATATAACAAATAAATATTCAAGGCAATTCTGTGAAGAAGTCAATGCAAGATAGTCAGGAATTCCTCATCCACCATTTTTATCCAGCCACCAATTTATTCGACATCTTGCATACGTCCTTTCACCACCTTGTCACATTTTTCACATGCTACACTTAAGCAAGTGCCATTCAACCTGAACCAATGTCTGGATCACAGTTTGAATGCTTGGGTCATGTGAAGCTGACTGAAGTTCTTGCTCCAAAGTGTGACTGCAGCTGGGCCTGTTGGATGTGCTGAAGGGTCGCACTAAAAAGTTAAGATTCTCCCTTCTTTTCTGAGTGTGCAGTCAATGGGCTACTCTCATAACACCTTCAGTACATAGCACATTTGGACCAAATGTGTTAGGAACAGGAGCAAACCAACACCAAAACCAAATTAATATGTGTCAATGCTAGCAATGTGCAAGCTTCTCTATTTAGTTCACAAAAACGGGTGGGAGAAAAGGAAAGGGAACCACAAATGATTTGAACTACTCTCCTCCCCCAGTTCTCGGACAGACAGCAGTATGGTTGCTGAGGTTTGACCCTACCATTCCAAAACTTCAGACCTTGATGGGCTATGGCAAGAGCAGGGAGCTCCTAGAGCTCGCTGCTCACTGGCAAAATTGCTGACAGGCCCTTCAGCTATGGAAAAAGAAGAGGGTGTATTTTCAGCCAGATGTGGGGCTGGAAGAGGTGCAAAGCTGTCTGGAGAGCACAAAATAATTGATGTGGGGCTGAGAAGCATATAATTAATTGATGTTGCTATACTAAGAATGCATAATAAATTGCCGTAGTTCTGGAGGGACATGGATTAATTAATTGGGGCTTAGGGAGAAACTGGTGCTCTTAGTACCACTGGGCAATATTTTATGCAAATATGTCTAATGTTATGCAAATTAAAAATCTACTGGGGTTTCTGTGCCATAAGATATTGGCAGAGATGTGCTTGCATTGTAAAACAAATCCCCTCTGCCTCTAAAGCCTGACTAGGATTGGGTGAAGAAGGTAAAAATTCTGTATTTTCAAATATTATACTGTTTGTAAAATTCCATACTACAAGTACTCTTTTACTCAGATGTATACAAAAGCATCTCATTTTTCACACGTGCTTTTACAGCTGTGTATTGGGCTAAATAACTAACTGAAAAATTACATTAATGAAACTTTTCAAATTATTTGAAGAACTCTGTGTGGCTGAAATCTCATCCAGCAAGATGTGCTGCTTGGGAAGAGAAATTACAGGATGCTCGTGAGGGGAACAGCATTTCAGGGTAGCGTGAGAGGACTGTAATTGCTGCGCTTTGATATAAGAGAAAGAGAAAGAATCCTGGCTGCATCTGCTAAACCATGGATCTGAAATACGAGGCAGTAAAACCCTAATCTTTTCTGACCTAGTGTCTGACCAGACACACAATAAAGAACCATCAGGGATTAATCATTTGAGGAAGGAATTCAGGAAGAGTCACTGTATTCTCTGCTAAATTTTGCAATACTTTGAAAAGAAAACATTCAGGTATGTGGTAGACGTGTGATCATCATTTGATGTACTGCGGTAATTTAAAGTAGAACGTAGCTACAGAAGATTGAGATCGCTAATGGAAGTTTCAAGAAGCAGTGATTCTAACAAGAACAATGCACTTTCTGGAAACAAATCTGATTGAGCCTTTTGCATTAAGGTTAATTTCATCCTAAGAAAAGAACACTTAAGACATGAAGATGATATTAAGCTAATGGCATTATTACGTTGTCTGTCTTTTTTTTCCTAAGGACAAATAACTTTAAGGTTATGATGGTAAGAAAGTTGGGTGCAAATATGTCCCTGCTTGTCTGGAATGAAAAAATAGGTTGCAATATAGGAAGTTATGGGCCTGATGGGGAAATCTTCTGCTTCTGTAGCACAGAAAGATAAACCAAGATTTATCTTACTCACAATTTTTAAATTTTCGTACAGGTTATTACCAGTCTTGTTAATATGCACCAAAATGTAAAAAAGACCTTGTAACAAATATATATATATGTATATATAAAGACATTTTGCAATGTAGAAAGATCAGCTTTCTAAATTCCATTCGTTCCCTCATGTATTTAATTGTAAATGTCATGGGGAAAAAGCTACTTATTTTGGTTGGGTAAATTTAGCCAAGCTTGTCATTAGGTGGATGTTGCAAATCGAATCTCCAAACATGCTGACACAAGACCATTTGTGTAATTTCTATAGATTTGTTATTAATATCAGGCATAAATCCCTAGGGACCTTAATAAAATGAAAAACCTTTCTTTTTTTACCCCCTTGATTTATTGTATTTATTCAAAGAGATTGCAGAATCTCTGTCATTGGAGGTTTCCACGGCTGATCCAGACAAAAAATTCCAGTCTGGTTTGGTGTAATAGACCACAGCTCTTCCTTGAATTAATTCTGGGCTGAGGTAGGACATATCCTTTATAACAATATCTACTGCTTACTCAAGAAATTTTGACCAAAACTTTTGGTAAATGGTTTCTAATGGCCTCACTGTTAAAAATGTGCTCACTTCAGCTTCCAGCCTTCAGATTTTGTTACACCTTTCTCTCCCATGCTGAAAAGTTGATCATCAACTTGTTAGATGTTAGAGCAGTCACACTTTGATTTCTATTTTGGTATTTATTTTCTATTTTGATATCAATGTCCTGTTTTCTTCATCATTCATGAGCCTGGGTATCTTTGTGCCATCTACAGAATTTATCAGTGATTTTTGTTGTCTTTCCAACTGGGTAAAAGAATGATTAAAAAACTCATTCTACCATGAACGGCGCAAAAACCCCCACACCCGCTCTATGATTATTTCCCATTTGCAAGTCTTTTGAGACTAGTTTTGAATCCATTTGACATGTGTCATACCTATGTCATATGGGAGTTTCTTAATTGAATTTCCACTTGGGATGAATCGAGTGCCTTGCAGAAGTGTGTTGCACCAGTTCAACCTTACTACATGGTGTTAAAATATAAAAAAGGGTATATATTTAATTTCTCAAGCCCTATTTTCAGTAAAGTCATGATGACATTAGTAACATTATCCCCATGCTCATTCTTGATCTATCAAGCCCACCATCAGCAATTTCACTATTTTTTCCTGCAATTTAAAACAATTATGACAAGACTATTGTTACACATCCTGCCCTTTTTCTAATTTTAAATTATTTATATAATGTTCAATTTTTTCTAGTGGGTATACTCGATGGGCCCACCCTTGGCAAATAGACCAGGATAACAGCAGCCGATTAGACAGGAGTGAGCATAAGGATGAGGTTGAGTTGGATGTCCAAACTGCCTGAGATGGCATTTGCTCAGAACTGAACTAGGTAAAGGTGAAAACCACCGTTGATCGGATTAAACAGTAGCTGGGGATTTACCACAAGGCTCTTGGAAAAGAAAAATAACCAAACAACAAACCAGTCATCTAGACAGAAGTGCAATGGAAACACAGATTTGTAGTGGGCAGAAGGGGAGCAGAGCAGCAGGGGGATTGACGTGACCCTGCCAGACATAGCCCTATGGCCAAGGGTCTCTGCCTGAGCCTGGAGGCATGGCCTCCCCATGGGCACCCTCAGCTGCTCCCTCCAGCTTGCCCACAGCCAGC
This sequence comes from Bucorvus abyssinicus, assembly GCA_009769605.1. Taxonomy (NCBI): domain Eukaryota; kingdom Metazoa; phylum Chordata; class Aves; order Bucerotiformes; family Bucorvidae; genus Bucorvus; species Bucorvus abyssinicus. The sequence continues at coordinate 6,470,446 of CM020033.1, read as the reverse complement.
ACAGGGACATCTTGGGACCTGCAACCCAGGGACCCAAAACCACCTCCCAGGGGCTGCCACCCACCCCTGAGAGGGGAGGGGGGGAAGCTGAGGCTTGAACCTCCCACGGCAGGGATGTGTTGTGTTGGGATAAGGGGGATTTATAAATTTTGGAAGCCGTTCTCAGACTTTTGCAAGTACCTAGCATTGAGGTTGATCTCTTGTTATCAATATGGGTCATGAGTTCTAATTAATTTTATGTTCTTAATAAATCAATAAACTGCTTCAATCCTAATTTGATTTAAACTATGTGAACTGAACAATTGCCTCCTGTGAAATTTTACCCTTCTGAAACTCTTATTCCGGCTCAAGACCAGAAGATAACTCTCCAAATGTTAGCAGCTGAGAACCTTCCTGGGGAACATCCCTGCTAGCTCTTTAAATTTTCAGGATTTAAAAATAACTTATTTTATAGCTCTGTCTACTGGAATATAAACTATGCCATCATCATTCTGTGTTCTGAAAGTATCTGGTCATTTCCAAATACAGGAGAAAAACCACTTACAAATACATCTATATTGAAACTAAAACAACAAGCACCCCACGTTTCTTCCCAGCAACACATTAATACCCTTATTTCAAATTCTCTTTATTCTTCATACTTAAAATACTCATAAATCTAATCTAATTAATTTTTTCTACATAATCTATTGCAGTTACCTACAGCTTTCTCATATTATGAGGTTTTTATGGTGTGTTTTTAAGCAGACTAACTTCTTTTCATGATTATTTCTCTTTTGGCAACAATTAAAATATTTTTTATCATTCCTGATTATATTAATATTTGCCCATTTCAGCTCTGTCTCCAAACCGAGCTTGCTCATGTCTACTTTCAAGGTTTATAAAATTTGCCTTTATGAGCAGGAAGTGTTCTAAATAAAAGTAGCTTGTGACAATTTGTCTCTAAGCGAACAGTGTATTTTTGTTCCATAGTTGGTTCTCCTCCATCTATGAACACTGCAACAGATCTTTGAACTGCAACAGATTTTGGAACTAGGAAGTTGCATTTTGTGTTAAATAGGCATTGGGCTTCAGTTCAAATTAAGCACAGGAAATCTCAGTGAAGTATCTGTTTTCTCTCTTTTTACACAGATTTGGTACTCTCTTTCCCATTACTTTACTTTATTTTTAAAAAAAAAAAAAAAAAATCCAAGTTAAATGTCTAGATTCTGAAGGACGCTAAGAATTTCTCTTTTCACCAAGACGTCAAGAGCATAATAGCATGTAGTCTGAGGAAAGTTTTATCGAAGTGAATAAACTGTGATCTGAATGTCATAGTATGGAGCTTGCTGTATCCTTTTTTCCCTTGCTGTTCTCATTCTAAATATATTAGGATGGGTGCCAAGCAATCATTAGTAAGCACTTTTCATGTCTCTGTATTTCAGAATACAAAGTTATTTCAGAATACACAGCTGGGTGACTCATCTTCATTTCTGTAAACATAAAGAAATCTTATCCCAAAATGCATACAAAATATGGTAGCCATCATTTCTTTGGGATTTTTATTGTCTTAGCTCATGAACATTATACCTTCTTATAAATTCTAAGAACAATTTGACATTTTCTGCTAGTATCACAGAGCCAGACGATCCCTGTGAATACTAATGAACTTATACTCAATTAAATATATTGTGTACAGCGGTGATGAAATTCATTGTCAAAGTATCTCACTACAGATATACTGCATAACATCAAAATTTAAAACAGATGGCTTGGAAGACTATGGATAATTTTACATAGTCGCTTAAAAAAGAAGTTTGCATTCCCTGTGAATTACTATCCCTGGTCTGGCCTTTCACAGAGTTCATGGAGCACATGGACCAGGCCTGGGAGAGTACTTAATCCTTGCAGGAGCTAAAGTTGCTGTCTTGCTTCTGAGGTCAGGGTTTAATCCATTAGTACCTGGGACACCAGGCCAAGCCCTGAGCCCGTCTCCCTTTCAGGTGTTGCTTCCAAGGCAGTGTACAATTTCAGAGAGAAAAAACCCCATGAAGGTACAATAAGTTATGAGGCTTCACCTTTCTAATTTCCATTACCTGGAATGTGCACCATTCCAGGTAACTGAATATGCATCATGGTGAGATAAACTGCTGTGGTTTGGCTTTTTACAAAACACGTTCCTGTCCAGTAGCTTATGTGCTTTAGACATATTGTCTGAAGACAACTGAACGAATGACATTTTTGCCTTTCTAAAACAGTAGCACCTATGACACTTCCTATAAGAAAAATGGATTTAATGGGTCTTTTGTCATGTTTAGGTAAGCAAGTCAATGAGGAACTGCCAATCCTATTTTTTGTCTCTGTGGCAGTGCAGACACCCTGACGGCTTGCACAAAGCCTGGACAAATCTCTCACAAAGACCAGAGCTTGCACGAGCACCTGATAAAGATCAGGTCAATGCCCCAGGACTATCTGGTGCCTGGAGTCTAGGTCCCTTGGCTGCCTCCTGTCTGCACTTACTAATGGAAATGACCACAGCTCACACTCGACCAGGGTATAAAAGGAGCCCTGTCAAGAACGCACTTTGAGTCAGTCCTCTTTGGAGCAGCAGGTAAAGCAGTCGGGGACTCTCCTCTTGGATTGGGATGCCATCCAAGAATAATTCCCAGGATTGAGTGAGCCCTCACCCTCTGTTGGTGAGTGACCTTTTTGTTTTGGTGCTCTCAAGTGGGAGATTGTCTTTTGTATGAGTGAGGGTGTGCACATTGTGGTTCATCTTCCTTAAAGAGTATGCTTTGGTGTTCAGGAATCTGTTGTGTAGTGATATATTCCCAACTGACATCCAATCCTGTAATTAGTTTTGGTCAGTGGGGGTGCTGGGCAAATTTGATTGCAATAAATCCCTAGTATTCATTTAGCTGCTGCTATCTGTTTTGTGGGTGCCTCCATGACAGTCTCTCATGAAAAAGTGCCATGGGAATGTGCATCAGAGCTTTTGCCATACCTGGTATGACCACGCAGTCCTGCATCTCCATCCTTACCAGAATGCTGATCCCTCAGTGGGAACTGAAGTTGTGCAGAATTGCCAAAGCTCCCTGTAAGAAGCTGAAGGGAACAGCTCTGAGGAACAAGACAAATAGTAAGGGAGCAAGAATTGTTGATTAAATAGATGCTTTCTAGGTTAAGAAAAAGGAGAAATATTCTTTTTCTGGGAGAGGTAGATAAAAACTGAAAATGGAGGGAAAGGTTCAAAATATCTTTTTGGACTGAGTGAATAATAAGAGACGTGACAATGATGTGAGATGATGCACAAAGTGATGATACCAGTGTAAGGAACAAAGTTATTATTCGTAAGTACGGTGTTAATAAAAATAAAGGGTGTCAGGATGAAAAGCAAAGGAAAAAGGAGAAAAAGTGATATAATGGGAACATGCTGTTAAAAAAACAGCTTTGTTGCTATTCTGCATTCTGTTCTACTGTTGGTAGACGGAAAAGAGCAGGACGGTCAGTAAGTTCCCTATGGAACTAGTGTCTCTTTTTTTTAGACATTCTTATGCACAAAGACTTTGTCTAGGTTCAAAATAGTTTTAAAATTTCAGCAGATTAGGTTGACATTATTGCCTCATTTTGCACAACACTAGATCAAAGCAAAAAAATCGTAACCACTTTGATTATTTACATATAAAAATTCCCATTTTTTCCTGCCTTTTCATCCTTTTCTGCTTGTGGATTTAAAAATTATTTAAAAATTATTTATATCAAAACCAAAATTTAAGACTAGGAAACAAATAAAGCAGTAGTAAGTGCTAATTAACAGAAAATAAACAGCTCTGAAGTCAGGCTGTAAAAATTCACAACTGCTTTTCCAGCTGCTGCAATGCTAGTATGAGTGTTGATTTTATCTTGCTGTAATTTGATTGTTTGAATTTAACTTTTCTCTAATAATTTTGAACAAAACCTGGCCAAGAAACAAAACTAACCCTCAGAAATCAAAAAAACTAGAACAGCAACCACCCTCTTATCCACAAAATTAGCCTGTCTTCCACAAAGTGGTGGCATGGAAATGTTTCCATAAACTCGGTTTCCATGCTCTTTTGAAAACATTGTTCGAATTGAACTGAGCTTCAGCTTTTGGGGTCTTCATACATAGCTGCTTGAATTATAAAGGTTGGGGCATAATGAAATTATGCACATGGTTTAGATAGGAAAACCACATCCAGTTGTTCTGTTAAGGTTTTGCTAATACAAATTTTTAAATAATCATCCTCAGAATAATGGCCTTTTAAGTTTAAAAAAGACTAAAATCAGTATTTTTTTTCAGTTAAAAATGCCCCAAACCAAACAAAAATAACTTGATGCACACTATAACTTCAGAATTTTGCCTAAGACATAGATCTGATTTTATTTACACGGTTGACAAATTTCATTGCTGTAAGTCAAGACATAACTAGGTCCTATCAAACTTTGGCAATTGGAACTGCTAGAACTGCAGAAAGGTCATTTAACACCAAGCTTGATTTTCAAAGTTGGACAAAAGCTAATAATAATTTTCACCCTAGAAATATCAGTCAGGAGTGTCTTCTTGTCACTCTAGAATGATTGTTTGTCCCATTTGTCACATGCACTTAAGAATATTATGTAAAAAACCCAACCAAGACAAATGAACAAGAAACCAACAAGAAAACTAGACAGAAAAAACAAACCCAAATCGCTTTTGCTAGAATTTCTAAAACTACATATGCTTAAAGTATCCTCTTAATTGTTCTAATGAATATTGTAATTGTGCCTTTTAAGATGCATTTTTAGATAAGGAGCTCCAATTCAAAATAAATCTTTCACCTTACCTATATATTTATTTCCTTCCAAATCTATCTAATTCTATATCCAATAATTCTTGTTCCTATATTTTGTTGTTTTATTTCTTTTAGCCCAGCTGTTTCTCCACTGGAGAAAAGGAACATCCTACCTACTACCCCTATACCACAATTTTATAAGGCTCCAAAATACCAATCGTTAACATTGCACGGATTTTCAGAGCACCATTGCATTACTCCTATCCTGTATTTTCTTCCACCCTTTGTGGAAGAACTGCCCCCTTTATGGATACCATACAGATCTCCTGCTGGAGTCACTATAATCTGGAAGGTCTTTATCATCTATTTCTTTGCATCCATTTACGAAACAAAAAGCTTTTGAAATCAGATTTAAATTCCCAACTCTGCTACTCTTGACTTGACTGAAAAAAACCCAAAGGCAAGCAATATTGTTGAAAAGGGAAAATGCCAAGCAATTTACTGATTTTGTTAAAACTAGTGTGGTGTCTGTTTTTCTTTGAATATTAAGCTTGCATAGTGATGGGCTAAAACATTAATTCCTAATATTAAAATAAATATCAACCCCCCAATGAGACTTGACAAGATGCAACCAGAGTTGTTAAGAGAGCTGGCTGATATTGTGAGGCCCCTCTCTATCACATTTGAATAGCTGGAGAGATCAGGAGAGCTCCCTGATGACAAAAAAGGCAAATGTTGCAGTCATCTTCAAAGAAGGCAAGAAATAGGCTCTGGGGAATTACAGGCATAATCAACATCACCTCACTAGATCCGAAACATTAAGGTTTTATGCAGATGACTAATCCCAGCCTCTGGCATCACTAAAAGGTAGTAACACGGACATGGCAAAACACTAGAGGGTTAAAGAGCAAGGCTGGGTGGTATGACCTTAACAGAATCAATGAATAAAGGAGACATTTCCAGGACAATCTCTTATAAATAGCTATAAACAGACCCTTGATGAGAAAGAAATGTATTTTCTCGGCTGTGTTTTCCCTAGGTGTGAAATGAAAGTAGGGTTAAGACATGAAATAAAATCTGAGATGGCAAACATGCAAATATGCCAAACATTTCTCGTCTCAGTTATGCTAAAGAGAAAAAGAACATTTGCATTTTAGCTGACCTTGCTGTTAAGAAGGGAAAGAAAGAAAGAGTGATCGTAGAAGTTCATCATGGTAGAGAACTGCCTCCATGAACCGAGACTACAATTGCGTGAAGGATTTTTTCTGCTACATCAGTATTCTTGTAGGAGGAATATTTGCTATACTATCTCCTCCAAACAGCTGAGTGATGTCTTGGGAGGGAAAACTATTTCATGGATTTAACAGTCATAGTCCAAAAGACAAATAGCAGGGCTGGGATTTGCATGGATTCTGCAGTACATTAAAATAGCATTACTCCATCCTGTCAGCCATTCAGTGCTGAATATCTGGTAAAAAAATCCCCAAAACAAACAAACCCAAACATACTTCCAATTGCAGATTAGAAAGATAAATATTGGGAAGTCAGATTTAGATGAGAAATTATCTGACCTGTGCCCTTTCCATAAAACCTGGAGCAGATATGAATTTCTCTATATGCCTTTTGGAACAAGGTCAGCAAGTGAAATGATTTAACAAAAGAATGAGAAAACATGGGGATATGACAGACACACATATAAACCCAGGTGACATGATATTAGCAGCCCTGACTCAACACATGATGAAATAGTGAAGAAAGTATTGTCAAATGATCAAGAAAATATCAGACTCAGTCCAGATGAGATTCTGTTTGAAGTGAAAGAAGCCAAATGTGTGAAAGATAGTCTATCAAATCGAATCAAGCTAGATCAAGCAAAGAAGTGAAGCTGTAGACAACATGAGACCTTCTAGAACAACAAAACCAAAAATCACAGAGCATTCTAGAGGTAATTCTTTTTATAAAGTACATCCCACATGAGACACTGAGACAAATGAGAAGCTGTCATGACGGTTTTTTATCACTGCATGATGTTATGACAGTTCAGAATGAAACATTATAGAATAGCTATACAAATTTTAACGATTTCAGCAGTCACTAATCAAAGTAAATATATTTAAGAAAAGGTACAGGATTTTGTTTGCCACAAAGTAAAACAGTTTTTATAATGTCTTATAATGCTGGAACAAAAGTAAAACAGAGTTATGTTCAACTCAAGAAGGGACTACTAGATATTACTTGATTAAAAAAATAATCTTATCAAGATATGCATGGAGTAAAGGCTGAAGTACTGGAAAATTTGAGGTAACATTGTCTAAAGGTTTTTTAAAGCACTTACAAAATTACAAAGGTTATGTCAGACGCATGGACAGGTAAATATTTTTGCAAGAAGATTTGAAGGATTTAATGTGTAGCATGTTATGAAACTTAAGGATGAAATAACGAAAAAGTATCATTTAATGCAGATGAGACCCTCTGCTATATACAGACGTATCAAGCAGCAGAGAAGGACACAGATAAATCCCATAATAACACCTTGTCTAGGATTTAAAGGTGAACTGGCCAGGCAGAAGAAAATTTAAGTGAATCGTAGTATGCATCTATATACACCATTGAAGGAAAGCTTTTTTTTACAATAACACCTGCTGATAGCAAGCAATTGGATCATTATTCTTAGCAGTATGGTGGAGGAAATACTTACCATTTGCATGAGCTGACATCAGGCTCTTCAGAGTACAAAACCTTGCGTCAGGCACAACTTTGCAAATTTTAGTTTATCATCATTTAGGAATATACGAAGAGTTTCACAGGAGGAGATCCCAAGCAACCAAAAAGAAAAGCTCTGTTCTCATGAGTCCTCCTCAAAGCTAAATTTTTTTCTTAATATGCACTTGGTACTTCTCTGAATATGAAAACAATTTAATTCTGATGGAAAGTCAGATTAAATTGTAGTTTCAGTTTGACCAAGTCTCACTGAGAGAGAATAGAACATTTTGTAAGATATCGGGAGTAAAACTCACTTATTCTTATTCTAGGTATACTCAATCTAATGAAATGAATCATTCCATGAAAATACGGATATTTGTTACATGATGAAACATTCAGTTTGCTCTTCTGGAACAAGCATTCAACAACTGTGCAATGGTGCCCTGCCCTGAACCACTGATGAGTGATGATTGGTAACAACAACCCTTCCTTTCTTTAGATGAGTTGCTTTGTAGGCACGGATTGTACCTGAAATGGTTTACGTCAATGTGACTATAGGATGAGAAAATACTGATTAAAAAAACACATGACAAACAGGACTATAGACTGACAACAAGATTTAATTATCTTTTCAGGTTTCAAGGGCATAAGACAACTGCGTTATACTGCTCTAGCATAGTCTGCCACAATGAACCATACTGATTCAACAATAGAAGGTATAAAAATATTGGGAGAAACCAAAATGTTTAATGCTAACAGACATACGGAAATTATCCAGTATCAGGAGATGCCTATAAACAATGATCAGCAGTTGTATCCAACTGTAGGGTTGTATCCCCTACAGTAAGACTTGATACTAGAGTCCGCAGTTACAGGCTGCACCAAGACCACAAAGGCAGGGGTAGGCATCAAGGAGACCTGTGAGACATATTTAGACAGGATCCCTGTTCCTGCATGCAAGAGTAGGCTGAAACAAGATTACAGTGGTTCCCAAATATATGAACAGATTGAAATAACATTGAAGAGTCAGTTGTAGTTGGTAACATTTAACAACATTTGAAACTAAGATGTGGAATGTTAATAAATAAATTTTCAGAAGTTCTGTAATATTCTGTTCATGCCTGAGGGTTGGATGGTGAGGATGTTGACTAAGATGTGATTTAGTGGGAAAGACTTTAATAAGGAAATAAAGAAAGGCAACACTGATCTGAGTTGATATCTTTAGTTTCACTCTAGATTCACGAGAGATCGAAGGCATTAGTTGCATCGTGACTATATGTACACAGTTCTTGTGGGCTTTCTTTGGTTGCTTGGTTGCTTGCTTTTGTAAGAAGACCATTTGGTATTTACATTTATCCTTTATCATTACTTTACATTTTGATCGACATAAAAAATATTGGATCAACTAAATGCTCTCAAACCTGGCCCTGAAGTTCACAACTATTTTATAATAGTAACAGATCTCATTTGGGGAAGTATTGAACAAATAGTTATATAAGTTCAGCAAATGTAAAGTTATCACCACAATAAGCCATCATTTATGATATCTCACAGAATTTAGAGGTTTGTGGATATGTTTCTGGACAAGTATTTTCTGCTGATTCAAGTATTTGCTTATTTAAACATATTCAGAGAATCACAGAATTTTTTTGTTTGGAAGAGACCTTTAAGATCATCGAGTTCACCCTGCACTGCCAGGTCATCACATCGTATTATTTTCTTCACACTGACATGATACAGATAATTCCTTATACAGCATTTCACAAGTGTGTTTTTGCTTTTGCTTAAACACTAGTCAGAAAAAAAAAAAAAAGGATTATTATACCAGAAGAATACAATATGCTTTGAGGTAGAACATTTAGGTGTTGAAAACCATAAAATATTTAATTATTATGACTTATCAGAGCTTAAATATCTTGCTCTCTAAGTCTCACTTGGATAGATAATTACATGCGTATTACTGTGTTACAGTTCTTAGATTATTTACTCATGGTGCAATGCTGGTAAGTACAAAGTATTAGAATGTGCATCTGCAAAATTTACAAAGGGCCAAAGAATTTTCTATGAAGTGTATTACCCTTTCTGGTTCAGTAATGGGAACATACAGTATCCGTTCTCTTAAAAGCATAAGGCTTGAAATATAATTAATTATTATATGTATGTAATATTTGCTATTTTTAACGTCTCATTAAAATGTATGTTAAAATACATTCCTATTTTTTCATTGTATCTGTACAATCTCTGGGCTTTCTCTAAGACAATCATTGTCCTTTCTTGGGATGTTTGAACCACATTAAAACTTGAGCAAAATAAAAGACCTTTCCAGTTGCTCTTCCACTATATACTTTAAAACGAGATAGTGTTGCTTTCCTGTTATCCTGCACAGGTATGTCCTGCCATTATGTTGCTGGAGTCAGCTGGGTAAAATTAGCAAGATTGCTTCAGTAAGTCATAAGTTACATTCGTTCAAATGGGTGATGGTTGTACTTGCGTGTTACTGACTGAAGGCTGATGGCAAAGTGAAAACTGAATAAACAATACTTCAGTTTTTAATTTCCTTTCTTAGTGTACCATTGATTAAAGAAAGCTTAATCACCAAGAAAATCTGGATAAATATGTCATTTTTCAAGCCAAGGTGCATTTTTCACAAACAACTTCACGATAGAAGCACAAGTATTTATTCTGTTTTAAATACGCACATTCATGACATAATTAATGTGGTCTGAATTTCAGACTGTAGTGAAAAGTTGATTCTCTCTGGATAGTCCTAGATCTGCAAATATGTAGTTAAGTCTTTCAGAGTTGCTAGACGTTACAAACATAAAATGCAGATGATCTGCTTTGAGTAGAGGCAAAGGAAACAAAAGGAAAAACAGCCCTACTGTCACGTCAATATAATTTATAACAAAGGTATATGTTAAGTCTCTCTAAAGACTCTCTTTATTACCCACTCTTCTCCTTGGATGTTTTCTACTGGTAGTCGTCATTTAGAAAGTCCCTGCAGGGCTTCTGTGCTCCTCAAAAGGATGTGCAACAGAGTATGTCACCCAAAATAATTATCTGCAACCACCATCTTACTTTAGGCTACATGTCAATATGCACTCACTTGGTACTCAGAGACCGCATCTAATTTAGACCTGAAGGCAGACATACGTGAATAATACTTACAGCAACAAAACGGGATTGAAGCTACAGTGGAACTAATTTATTAGTTAAAAAGGGCAGCAACTGAAGAACTACAGTGTCTTTCATACTCTTGGTACTGTAATCTTTTTCCTTTTTCTCAGCATCCAAGAATGAAATTCCATGGTGTCTTAAAGAAAGCAACAGAAGAGACCAAAAGTCCTAGCTTTGCAGCATTTAACTTGCTTTCTCAAGGTGCCTGTGAGGTGGCTTGGGTTTTATTCTTGTGCAAATCAAAACATATAGTGAGGTTAAAGGAATTACGCTGGTTTAAAAATGTGTGTGAAAGAGGAGAAAGAATCTGGTCATATAATTATAAAATATAAGACTATGAACTATGAACCCAGAAAATCAAAGTGAAATTATGGTGTAGAAGTTGCTATGATAGCTATACCAGAATTTTAGATGGAAGCTGTTACATATATTTGTCAAACGCGTAAACAGGAATATATAATATAAAGTTAAGGAACATTAAATGCCTTTTATATGGTATTTGGCTTCACAGAATTCATGTGTGCTGGAATGGATAAAAAAGTTAAATAGCATTTCTATGACCCTTGTGAAGATCTACAAAGGCAGGAGAAAACATCAGGTGAAAAACTGTATTCTTCATCATGTACGCAAAAGTTTCCTTCTTGCTGCAGCTTGCTCCTCAGCCCACAGGTGCAATGAGGGACTCGCACCATTTGGTTTGGTGCAAGCTGGCTTCTAGTCCTCCTCTCACCACAGAGGGGTTCAACCTCGGTAAAGCTCACAGGCAGACTCGATATGTCCTTAGAATAATTCCTATACACCCCGAATCTTCGCTCTGCGTAGCAAGGAGGTAAATACGGACAAATGTTCTCTTAACTCACAAATGTGTTTAAAAGGGTGAAAACCTTTGGAGGTGATACAGCAGAAGGGATTATGTGGGTGTGTTCCCAAAACTGGGAAATAACTTGCAGTTTTGTCCTAGACCAACCTGAACTATTTGTTGGCTCCAGTCCGAAGGAATTCACAAAATTATCATTGTGAAGCAGACTCCTGAGCCCAGTACTGACTACTGACCTGTCTCAGCCCTGTGGACAGGAAAATGTGCTATTTCCATGAAGTTATAATATCACTTCAAGAAACTACAATGAACTTCACAATAATATCAATACATTTCTTAAGCATGGGGTTTTTTGGTGTGTGTTCCTTTACTATCTCTTCCCTACAGCTTTTCAGAACACGTTGCACTTCATGGAACAGAAAACTTGGAAATAATCACACAGCTCATGAAATCCACTTCCCTGAAGTTACAATACCCATGACATAGGTATTACACATCACTGGCCACCAAACACATCAGTAGGAGCTTGAGAGTTGTCCAAGGAGACTAGCAGACCAACTATAATGACCCACAGGAAGCTGGCAAGACTGAGGGCACTATCAGTGCTTTAGATTTGTACTTCTGAGGAATTTGTTAAACAAAATGCCTTGTTATGTACCTATGGAGCCTAATACCTTAGGACTCCATCTCAGAAGAAACATTTAGACAGGATCTTCAGTGAATTGTGTGGCACTGTATACCGCTATAGGAATTTACAGGTCAAAAACCCATGGGTGAAGCTGCTGTAGAGGATATCATAATTTTGAATATCAGGACTCAATAGAAGACAGAAGCTAGCATAACTGGTCAGTTTGCCAAAACCATGAAAGAACTAATGTAGAGTAATAACGCAGTCTAAATTAAATTATTCCTTCTTTTATGAAGTACTGAGTACTTAGAGTGTATAGTAGTATCAGGCATGTACTATGGGATAATTTTTTCCAAATATTCATGGAATCATAGAATGCTTTGGGTTGGAAGGGACCTTTAAATATCATCTAGTCCGTTTGTTCAAACAGCTTTCCACAACTGGCTACCATCCAGCCTTCATTGTATTACTAATATATTCTAATTCCATTTAAAAGAAAATTCAGCTATGCTAATCAAGTTTATTTGTACATCTGTAAAAAGCTTTTATTGTTCCCTTTCCATACTTTGACTGTTGATATAAAATCATGTGTTCTGTTTATTTCAGAATGCAAGGCTCTCAGGACAAAGAAAAAAGTCATTTTTCATCAAGTAGTTTCACAGTAATGAGTCTATCTGTTACTTCCTTCCATTCAAATGCATAGCTTCCACATAGGTTATTCTTCTGTGTCAGAATGACAAGCAAATTTTATCCATCAGCTCCTCTTTATTTTGAGATGACTGTTAACGTCCACTGCTAATAAAAAGAATTCATAAAAACAGTTTGTCTATCGAGAAGTACCACTTTTACAAAGTCGTTTTCTTTGTCAAACAATACTGACAACAACTGTATTTCATATGCAGAAAGAGTAAATCAGGTTTCACTTTGCTTATAAGGTATATTACTTGATACGTCAGGAACTGAAGCATGAAGCATGCCATGGCAATTCTTTGCCAAATAATCAAAGTATTTCAAGATTATACAGCTTAAACATAGTATTGAATAAACTTTCTATTATTATTAAATGAATTGAACAATTCAGGTAATTAATGGTCCCTTAATTTCTTTTATGACACCTTCACTTACCTTCTATACAAAGCACAAAAGTAGAGCAAGGACATCTCCTTGTACAAAACACTTAGCCTATTATAGATGCCACAAGAAATACTAAAAGAAACTAGCAACAGTAGTCATAGTAATAACAGATCTATTGCCTTAGGAAAACACAGTTTAAAAATCTGGTCAGACCAGTGTGCAAGGAGCTGTAAATAATGTACTGATGGCATTACATGGCCTATTGCTTGGAGCCCAACGCTCCAGGAAACATCTTCTTAATAATGCCATCCCACAGACTGACTTTGCTGCGTTGCTTTTATCACTTGAGTTCTTTTATTTCACTCATATATATAACTTTTCCTAAAAAAGTTGTAATCTTCCCTAAAATGTAATTGGATTTCTTTAATCTGTTTTTCTTTTGAACCCAAAATACAGGGGTTATAAAACGTAAAATTACTGTTGAGCAACTGTGACCAAACAACAAGCCATCTAGCACAAATGCCTCTTTCTACAAATAAAAAAGAAAAATAGATTTCCACAGCCTGAGAAATTGAAAATGAATAAGCCATATCCATTCTTTATGACTTGTTACAGCCAAAGCACTAGCTACACTTCACCTTTTCCTGATACAGCCATTACACACATGGGTATGGATCTGAGCAATATAGTTCACAGGTCTAGTGAAAGATCTCTAGCTCCTACCAAACATCTTGCTGTGCTGTCCATCATTACTATATATATGACAGATAGGATTAGTACTGCGATCCAGGTGATTTTATCATTGGCAGCCTCCATAACTCATTGCAAATAACTTTCAGAAGTAACACTTGCAATAAGAAACAACCAGATCTTACAAAAGCATTCATGCAGAGCATTAGAAAGCAAAAATGTTAATGTTTTTTTTTAAATATGGAGTTCAGATGAACAGTGTCCACACGTCATGTGGGAATAACTTCAACCTAAGATTTTAATAATAAAATTCTCTAAATGAATACCAATGCTACAGTTTCATTTGGTATCATTTCAAGGACTAACAAAACTCATTCTTTTGCTTTTGTATAAAATCTGGTACACCATTGGTCTGCATATTATTTTAGATTCATTAAATGCGAGATAATCACATCTACTAGATGAGTCTTGTGGTATTGTGTTAAATTTACTAACTAGATTCTAAGAAAAATACTAATATTTTCCTCAAATGAGTAATAATGTTCACTACAATGGGATTACTCAAGGAATATAAAGCAGTCAGAAGTGATTATATTTAATAAATCAGCCGTTTATAGAACTAGATGTTTTGTAATATCTATGTAACATCTAATACTTTGAAAATTCTGCCAGATCCAACATCCTGGAAATACTCTTAGATGGAACAATGGCAAACCACACTTTCTAGTAGGTGATATTTGAAACAGAAAGGAAAGAGAAAACAATATTTAAATTATATGAATAAGCCCTACCTAGTGGCTGCCCTGCGATGATCCTGGCGTTTTCTCCTGCCACTGCAGCCCTTGCGTGCCTCTCGCTCATGTACTGTACGAACGCGTAACCTTTGTGCACTGAGCAGCCCACTATTTTCCCATACTTTGCAAAGAGATTGCTTCAATGTCACCTTTTTTGACAATGGCTGTGTTCAGATTGCCAATGAAGACTCTGGAGTTGATGGACTTTGGGTCATTCTTATTGGTGACATTGCTGGTCTGTGTTTTGCCGGTCATGGTGGATCACTGGCTTTAATCCTTAAAAAAAGAAGAAAGAGAATTATGTTTCATAGCATGCAGTTACCCCTGATTTTGGATGATTTTTCGAGTACTAATTCACTTTTCATTTTCACTTAGGGTGAATCTAGACTCAGAAGAGTTATATTTTCTGAAAATTATTATCAATAAACCAAGGCAGCACATTTTCAAATAATGTTCATAAGTGATATTAAAACTTCTTATTTTTATAGATACAAAATATACCAATATATCTCGTAATACAATGCTGTGATAGTGGAGCTTACTGTAATCATATGTGGATTTATGCTTAGAAATTCAGTATTGACTTTTTTAAGTACCTGGTGATCTAGAAACTGCAAAGCAAGAGAATGCAATTATTGTCTTGTGTCAAAGAAATGAACTTTCAAGGCCATGTAGAGAATGAAGTCTAAAATGGCAGACAACTCTGCTTTTGTTTAGTAAGTGCCACCAGATCTCTGCTTTTGTTTAGTAGGTGTCAGCAGAGCATATTTTTCAGTGAAATATCATTGTGAGGAATTCAGGGCAGGTAACTATAGTTCTTTATTGCAATGAGTATGTTTCTATGAGCACAATTTTCCCTATTCATTCTGTACTAAAAAGAAAAGATAAAAGACAGGGGAAGGACAATATACTTATGTTCTATAATGAAAAAGTATGAAAACAAACTTCCTTAATTATGGAACACAGATCTGCATGCTGTTTTGCTCTTTCCTCTGAGAGGTCACAAGTCTAAAATGCATCCTGCATATCTCTAATGGAAATATCCACGTTTTTCTGGTGAAGATTGGCAAAAGAAAAAATAAAACCCACACCTTTGTGTTCATCTAGCCTCGCACATTCTGAATGCAGCTGATTTTCTAATATGTATGCAAATTGACCTGACAGCAGTCCTCCATCTACACCAATTTCCTCAGAGATGAAAGAAATTGTCCCATGTCACTGATGGATTTTCTTAGCTATTATTAGACAACAGAAAAGTCAAAAATATGCATACCTCTAAATAGTGAAAACTGATTTGTAAGAATGAGGCAATTTAGACAGCAGTCAAATATAGGCCATGTCTTACAGCTAAGAGTTATGGTGCTAAGTTTTTAACCTGTTCATACTTCTGATATCACAGTAACAACTCAGGCAAGAAGAGAATCCAGTTTAATACTGCTCCCAGTTAAAGCTCGATTCGTTTCTCAAGTTGAAAAGGACTATGACCTCTATTCTGGACACCTAAAACTTGACACTAACTAGCAGAAGTTTTCGTATTTTAACCAATAGCTAGACCCATGAAAAAAAGAAACCACTATTACTTGAACTCTACCAATTCCAAAGCCACAGCCATCAGCACGTTGACATCTCCATCATACAGGATCTAAACAAGACCCTTCAGGTAAGAAACAATGGTGGAGACGTGTGGGGCAGTCCTCCCAAGTCCTAGCAGCTGCTTTACTAAACAAACACATGCGGTGTAGCTTTCAAATAGCTTTCATTTGGTTAATATGGCAGCTTACTTCATATTACAACATTTAGAGAAAACACTGTAGAAACCAAGAAAAAACATGTTTTCTTGCAAGTTTATAAATTTTAATACTTGGTGGAAACACAAGATACTGGTTACATGCACAGATTTCATCATGGGAAGCAAGGAAAACTGACTTGACCAAAAGCCTCTGAGCTTTACCATATGACAGACTCCATAATGTTTAGTTCTAGACTGTCGTGCAGATCACGTATGTTGAAGTCATGTCTGTATATATTAACCTGAATGTTGTAAACAGTCATTACAGTAACTTGGTATCATAATAGGTTGAAGCTAACCTACCCACAAACAGGTATTATCTGAGAAACGAGCAAGTTCTAACCCATCTGAGATATACTGGTATTTACACCATGAGTCAAACTGAACAGTAGCATAGCCATGTTAGCTAGAGAACCCTAATGACCCAAACTGAAGAGCTAACATGGCAGAGTAGCTAGGCATAAAGATCAGAGTTAATGCAATCAAGTACCCAGTAAACAGGGAACCACTGTACCCATTGTAGCGCCAAATGCAAATACCAACTTCAACTGGGAAAATTAACATGGACAGTACTGTGTTCATCTTTGTGAAGATCCAGCAAAAAACCTGTATCTGCCCTTACCTAATTCTTAGCATCTTGTTAATGTTGTCTGTGTGCCTTTAGCAGCTGTGTAGATGAACTGATTTTACTGAGCCACAGGGGTATTGTCTCACAAGTAAGACCACGTCTAGAAAGTAGAATTGGTTGGTAGACCTGTCTTTTCCACTAGCCTGCTCTATGATTCTCAGTAAGACACTTCTTTGTGCTTCTATTTCCACTTTTTAGACTTCAGACTTGCATTTTTTTGTCTAAGAGCTGTCTCTCAACGTATTTTTATATAGCTTCTTACTAAATGCTATGACCTCAGCTGCTATGTTTGGGCACAACCAAACATAACAATTGGCACAACCGAATTTTTATTATTAGTGTATAATAAAAATGGCAATGGAACAAAATCTACCAAAGATCTGCCAAACAAGACTTGCATGAAAATTATATACAACAAAATCTCTTTAATTATTACCATCACAACTGTTTTCAAAACACCAGAGTACTACACTCTGTATTTCCTCTATTGTTTAGCCATTTAATGTGGGGTTTAGTGAAATATTCCTTCTATATTTCATAAAAATTCTCATTTTATTTTTGCCCAGTTTTGCTATGCGCTAATTTAAAAAGACTTTGAATAGGACATTGAATGTTTCTCTCTTGTAGTTGTTCTTTGCAATGCAAATTTACCATACTTATATAACACAAAGAAAAGTAGTTGTCTGGTGGGATTCTCTCATATTCAAATAAGCAGTCAGGGAAGTTGCAGAAATTCAAAGGGTGAGAATAATATTAATGTGAATATTGAGATTTGATTCCCTTGCTGGTCAATGTACAATACTATTGAATATTCCATAAAAATCAAAGATAAATGGATATTCATTACAATGAGGAAGAAACTTATGGTAAATTTTACACCTCAACTTACGATATGCATCTCTGAATACTGAATTATAAATATCTTCTCTTAGCTATCAGTAAAATCATAAACATTGCAACTCATAGAGCCACAGAAATAAATGAAACAGTGAGAGAAACATAGCTAAAACGATCTCATTTCCTTACAGCCTTTAATAAGGTATCTTGTTAATTCCCTATTATACAGTGACCCTTTCTAGTAATAAATATCCTCTAGGTGCCAAAAATATCTTTTAAGAAATGCTTACAAATAACATCTAGCTGTCAATATACTTCATCATATTTATTTATTCAATACCTTTTATTATATACGGTATTGTTTTATGCTGTAGCTGATTTAATTATTCTACTCAGAACTAACAAGTTTAAGTCTTGGTATACTTGAACCTATAGTTATAAATTAGACCATTTCCAATTACTGCATAGATCTCTGATTTGAAGAGTAAAGTTTGAAAACCTGTTTAAAACATTAACATTTCTAAAATGTTAAAAATGTTAGAAAAATACAAATGACTAAAACGAGATTCCTATTGCCCACCATACACACATGGGACAAGTCTAAACCAGTCAACCCGAAATGCTGAAGAGAGGACAGTTTTAAGCCCTGGCTTCCTTCACTTTTCCAGCATTTTCTGATGAGTTTGGTTAAGCACCAGCATGACAAACCCTGCTTTGTGCTATGAAACTCATCTTCAGTCTATAAGGTGAACACCTGAATCCATGCCTCCCGTTTCATAGATGTTCATCCTATGGAGATGTGCCTAATCCCGGAACAGTGGAGACAATGATGCCTTTACAGCTGTGTTGTGTCCCAAGGGCAGGAAAGAGCACGGGACTTGAAGCAAAGGGAAAGGGAGCAATTTTCAAATTCCACATCCCAGTAAGTCCCAGGCATTTCTGTGGGGGATTAGGGGCAAGAGGGACCATGGTAGCCTTATTGGACCTATGCTCCCTAAGCTGCTTATGTATTTTACCAATGACTTTGCAGTAAAATGCAACATTTTCTTCGAGAGAGCATTTTGTTCAAACTGCCAAATAATTTGGGACACATGGAGACTGAGGACCTAAGCGTTTTAAAGGGATTTTGAGATCCAATTCACTTCAGTATCTTCCTAGTTGTACACTGTTTCTCTCTTAAAAGACTGATTGAACTCATCAGCCCAGTAAAGTTCTAGCGATACTAAAAAACTGCCCTAAAAATTATTCTTGTGTGCATTTTTCCTAAGTTGAATAGATTCAATGAGGCCACTTTATAGGAATTTTGTAGAATTAAAATCTTAGCTAAATCTCTAAAAGATGTTAGGAAAGAATGACATTGATGGTTTGGGGGTTTTTTTGTTGTTTTGTAAGATCTGTACTTAGTTTCACTTATAAAAATTTGTCTTCAACAAGTTAGTAATATGTTCAGGAGCTTCTACATATTTATGTGCTTTTATCTTGGAGCTATTACTTTTCCTTGTAAATAAAATATTTGCTTCTTTAAAGCAAATAGAAAAAGTCTATACATTGAATGAAACTAAATATTACTTGTAGTTACTTTAGGAAAAATTAAGTTCTAGTGAGGGAAAACTGAAACAAGGAAACTGAAAAATCTTTAAAGAAAAATGCTTCCTAAAAATGGATTACAAACATGTTACTTATGTATGGAGAAATTTATTATCAAACTTCTATGTACTTATTAAAGAAAATGCTAGAAAAAATGAAACATGCTTTCATTTTCTCCACCCCACTTCAAAAAAAAAAAAAAAAAAAAAAGCAGTTAGAGATTATATGTACAGCTGAGCCAGGAAATAATCCACACTCTGTATTAGGTCTGTATAATAGCAAAATACCAATTCCATGGAGAAAGATTTTTAAATATGAAAAATCCCATCATTGGCAGCTTATTCTAAGAGCCATTAAATTCCAAATCTTAATTTTCACTATTTACAATACTAAAATTTGCACAGTAAGATGCAGAGTACACATTTGATAATTACAAATCCTTCCAAGATAGACAGAGAAAGACCTAAACAGACATGTGGTTGGACAGTGATGCCTGTCTCTGCAACGAAATTCACAATAAAAAGTACAGACTGTAAAAATGTTTGCTAGGATGTTTGGGAGTCGAGCTGAACATGGGCATTCTGGTAAATATCAACCAGCATGGTTTAAGAATAAATAAATATTAAAATGTTTATTGAGAAAAATAATGTAAGGCCATAATATATTTTATCGCCTTTTGAATTACTTTTTCACAACAGAGACAACAGTAATACTTTTGTAGTGTTGCAGGCAAATTTAAAATTTTTAAACATTGGAAGTGCGGATGAAATGTCCTACAGCATAGATTTACTTTGCATTGATACTAATATTTTATGGAGAGAATTCAATATTTTTGTCAATTCCTTTAATAAGCAGTCATTAAAACTGCTTTATCTCAGTTAAATCAGTCCTTGACAAACTGTATAAAAATTTACATACCTATTGGTAAATAAATTAGAATATTTGTGAGGGGAGGGATGGAAGGAGGGAAGAGAGATAACAGAATGATATCATAGAATTGTAGAATGGTTTGGGTTGGAAGGGACCTTCAAAGGTCATCTAGTCCCATCCAGCCCCCCTGCAGTGAACAAGGACATCATTGAGATCAGGTTGCCCAGATCCCCATCCAACCTGACCTTGAATGTTTCCAGGGATGGGGCATCTACCACCTCTCTGGGCAACCTGGTCCAGTGTTTCACCACCCTCATTATAAACAACTTCTTCTTTCTATCTAGCCTAAATCTCTCCTCTTTCAGTTTAAAACCATCACCCCTTGTCCTGTTGCAACAGGCCTTGCTAAAAAGACTGTCCCGACCTTTCTTATAAGCCCCCTTTAAGTACCGGAAATCTCGCTGAAGCTTTCTCTTCTCCAGGCTGAGCTCTCAGACTCTCTAAGACTCTCTTTCAGACTGTCCTCATAGCAGAGTTGTTCCATTTCTCTGAACATTTTTATGGCCCTCCTCTGGACCCTCTCCCAGAGGTTCGTGCCCTTCTTGTGCTGAGGACTACAGAGCTGGACACAGCACTCCAGGCGAAGTCTCCCCAGAGAGGAGTACAGTGACGTCACCTCCCTCAACCTGCTGGCCACGCTTCTTTTGATGAAGCCTAGGGTACAGTTGGCTTTCTGGGCTGCCAGCACACATTTTCAGCTCATGTCCAGCCTTTCATCCACCGGTAACCCCAAGTCCTTCTCCACAGGGCTACTCTCAATCACATCATCCCCCAGCCAGTATTGATATCAAGCATTGACCCAACCCAGGTGCAGGACCTTGCACTTGGCCTTGTTGAACCTCGTGAGGTTCACACGGGCCCACTTCTCTGGCTTGTCCAGGTTCCTCTGGATGGCATCCCCATCCCTCAGGTGTGTCAACTGCACCATCAGCTTGGTGTCATCTATGGACTTGCTGAGGGTGCACTGTACTATGTCACTGACGAAGATATGAAACAGCACTGGTGCCAGTACAGAACCCCTGAATACAATACCTGGGCACCACTTATCACCAATTCCCATCTGGAAATCAAGTCACTGACCACTATCCTCTGGATGTGATATCAGATAAAATATATTTTGCCTTAGAAAATCCTTTCTTCTTTATATTTTAAATTAATTTTTAATGAATTACTGTATCTAAGTCACACAAATAAAAAGATATTGATAAGATGGTTAGTTAAATCCACATCAAAATATTCTGGGCTTTTCCAGTCTTCATTACAGCCAAAGAATCTGCTTCCCCTCTATCCCCCCAAGATATCCTGTCTTTTTATTTTTATTTTTCATGGTTTAGCTTTAAGTTTTCCTTTCAATTATTTTTAAGAAGGGTTGACACATCATGTCTGTAACACAGACAATGCTCCCTTCAAGTTGGCATTTCTGGAGCCATATAAATTACAACATGCATCAATACTTGCTATGTCATATCTTGTAGGAAAAATAGGACTAAAAAACAAAATTATATATAGATCACACTTCATCTCCTCTTATTACTCTTCTGAAAGAGACAAATATTTTCTCTTTGGGGATGGTGAATAAATATATCTACTTAAACAAAAAACCAACCAAAACAACCCGCAAACCCCTAGATATTTATAATACCATATAGACAAATATAAACCACTTTCAGGAATATATTATTTTGGGTTAGTTTAATCATTTGAAAGAGTAAGAGGGAGATGTGCACTGTGTCTCAGAAGCAGTACCACCTCCAAGGAATGAGAGGAAAGAGGAGAAAGTCTGTGCAGGGGGCCAGAAGGTACAGCTTCTTATTGCCCTGTACTAACTCACGGTGCCAGGATCTTTTCCCACCCAAATGGGCAGAAGAAAACAACACGTCAGGAGAGAGTTATAGGGATTTTCCCTACCCTTCACACTCTCTTTTTTCTCAGATTATAGAAAATAAACCTACATTACATGATCATGTAAAGAAATAGATTTCCCTAATATATATTTTTTTTATGAGCACTCAGGCATGGATCCCTTTCCCCTCATCATATTTAACTCCTGTTAAACACAAGGCTTTCTCTCTTTATCAACTGTAAATTCAAACCATAATACTGTTGGCTAAGATAAGAAAATAATTATGATAGCACATACCACTATAGCTGTGTAAATTATACAGCGAATTCAGGAGAAATATATTAAAACCATATCTAAAAAAAAAAGACTTATTTCATATTCTAAGTGAAGAGGAGTTTGAAATAGGGTAAAGATCTCATGTTACCTAACTGTCTAATCCCATAAAAAGATACCCTTCCAGGGAATACCCGAGAGACCTGGACATTGAGGTCACTTAGGAAATTCCAGAATTGGCCCTTCGGTGTTATTCCTTAGGTAATGCCTCACCTTTTAAACTGTCTCCAGGAAAGAGTACAATCAGGATATTTTGACACTCATGCAAGGCAGACAAATAAAGGGTTTACTTTCATACTTTTCTTTAATGTGTCTTGGTTGCAATGTATGCATTGGAAAGAAAATAATAATGCATCCAAGAAAATAATAACGGAAACTTTTCATCTTGGGATGTGCTGGTTTTATGTGCTGTCAGTCAGGCTCTTGGAGATAGAATTGAAGAAATTTGTTTATCTATTTGTTTATTTATTTTTAATTTTTCTATTAAGAAAAATGGAAACAAAAGTCGGTGACCTTTCCTTTCACTTCCAATATTTTGACCAGATCTATTTGCAGCCAGCTAGCTCATCTTCTCAAAGTCATCGTTTATCATTTATACAGCAAGATATTTTAATCTTCTCTCATCCGTCATTCCCGCTGACGACTTAATAATTTTTAACACATTTCTGACTTTCTACAGTTTCTGTGGCCTAAATCTATTTTCAGTCTTCAGTTTTAGGTACAGTGACAGTAAAAGATGCAGGACTGCTGTCGTTCTTCTCACTTGGTGACTGGTGATACTATGGATTGCCTAGAAACAATTTTAGCTGTATGTGCTGTCATATGACATTTCAAACTCACGTTCACTAGGATTGCTTGGTCTCATTTGGCAGTGTGGTTTCCTCTCTGTTTCTGCTTTCTCTTCAGCTTCATATCACTGTGAGGATTAAATGAGCCTTGGCAAGTAAGACAGTCTCCTACTATAATGTTTATTTTACTAACCTTCCTAATAGACTTCCTCTTTTTTTCTGCTCTCAAGGGAATTTATAGTCTGAAAGTACAACATCTGAAATTTTAATCAGTTAATTGTTTTAACGCCTTAGAATTTAAAGCCATTATTTAAAACCAGGTCTAATAAGGGTTCACATGGCATGGTTAGATGTTTCTCCTATGACACAGTTCTAATTTCAAATCTTCTCTGTTATGTACTAAGCTGTTTTTTGGGACACATGATGTTAAAATATAAATATAATACTATATCATATTATATAAAATAACTTTCCAATTATTCTTAATGGAAGAAGATTCTTTTGACAAATTTGTTATGCTTTTTTAAAGTAGCATCTGATCTTTACTGCTTGAAGCATTGCTATAAGCAGCTTGTAGACGGACTATTTCAGCCAATTTTGTACTACCAAAGCCTCTGAGAAAACTTTCAATAACATTATTTTTACTAGAAATTTGCTCCATTACATTTCCTCTATTATTTTATCAGGGTTTGAAACTGAATTTGAGGAATGTCACAATCTGTGTTGCCAAATACCAAACAAGAAGTCAAGAGCTTCCAAATTGCAATCCTAATTCTGGTACAGACTTGGTAAGAGGCCTTGTACAAGTCCCTTAATATCTCCACCTTGTCCTCTTTCTTCTGAAACTGGCAATAACACTGATTATATTCCAGCTCAGTGGGTTGTTGCATGAATGAAATGAAAGCATGGAAAACATTGCAAAAATGCACTAGGAAGTTAAATAGAAAATATAAAACTTAATTGAAAACACACAACTTTGTTTTGAGGATTAGCAATATCTTGGTTTCTCTTGTCCGTATGACTTATATCTGTATATTTCTAAGTATTTTTCTGTATTTTCTGTTCATAGGCATTTTTGTAATTTATATCCCACATTAGTTGATAAAAATAATTATTTGATCTTTTATAATGGAAAGAAGTACTTAAGAGTTCTTGACTTTCATAATCAGAGACAAATTAGAATCACATTTGCTATTGTATTCACTCCATAATGTCCATCTCAGAAGTCTGGCTTGGGGATTTATGTCAGATGACCATACTGTGCATCTGATTTACAGGAAAGAAAAGCTAGTACTGACAACCAAGTA
The DNA here is from genome assembly GCA_009769605.1 of Bucorvus abyssinicus. NCBI lineage: Eukaryota > Metazoa > Chordata > Aves > Bucerotiformes > Bucorvidae > Bucorvus > Bucorvus abyssinicus. Next base: position 6,445,749 of record CM020033.1, on the reverse strand, counting down.
ATTCTGATATCTAACTCTAGCTCTGCCAGTGACTTTCCCAAAAGGATGCAGTAAATCACTGGCATATTGTGCTTTTGTTTTATCCATTCAATTCTTTTACCTCATTTATTCAGTCTGGCTAGATTTTTGTATCGGTCGTGTGTGAACTGAGTCTTTAAAACCCAAGCACATCTGCAGGCAGCTTGTGGTAGGCTGCCACATCCCTGCAGATCCTTGGCTTTATTCCTTAGCCTGTACAGTACAACCTGAGTCAGGAACCTAAGGTAATAGGCTATCATTCACCCCAAAACGCCTGAACGCCTTTCTAGTCTATGTAGAAAGTACAGTCCAACTTTTCACACACTGAATCCCATGTGTATATATCAAAGTTTAAGATTATAAAGGTAGTCAAGAAACAAGAGATACTCTCGCCAATGAGGATATGCAGCAAAACATCTGAAATTCCTTTCTTTGATAAAGCTTAGAGTTTGCTGTCTGCCATGTGGCAATGGAATTTTCCACATGAGATTATGAAAGTTCCCATCATCTATACATGTGGAAGTGTTTTTAGCCGAAGGAGGCCACGATTTGTTGGCCTTAGCGTGAACAACCCAGGCGATGAGACGGAGAGTGTACGTGACTAGACCGGACGTGACTAGCAGATGTAGAGAGTACGTGACTAGTTGTGATTAGGCCGATGCCAGATGTCTTGAACTGTCCTTGAAGGACTAAAAGTAGAATAGTGTTGCAAGCAGTTTTTCAGGATGTCAAACAGGGTATGCAGACCATATAGTGATGTTGAACAGGGTATGTGGACGGTGAGCAAGGTGGAGAATTGGCAACAGCTTGCCATATGATAACCAATCAGTATTAGCTTAAGGCGCTTGAAGCAGCATTGTATCCAATAGTAAAAAGACGCGTACACACCACCGAACAGTATAAACATAATGCTTTGCATCAATAAAGCGAGAACGATTTCTAACCGTATCGGTATCCTGTCGTTACTCCGGGCTGTTCCCCATTACGGGACCCTGCAACATATACATACAGTATACAGGCATCTGATGAGGAAAACCTTAAAGAAAATCTGAATATGGGTCTAATAATGAAGTTGTTAGAGTCTTAAAGTCAGTCTTGTATTTAGATCTGACTTCAGCTCCTTTTTCCACCTCAATCATGCAACAATGAACAAGGTCCTTGTAAACTAGATCCATAGAATTTCGTGGGCTTCTGCCTTCTCATAAACACAAATTCAAAGCTATCCTCTATCATCTCATCCTGAAGGCTTGCATCTTGGTTTCTGGCTTTGAAGCTTACAAGTAGTCTAGTGTCTGTAGAAATATCTTAAAATTTTTCAAGACTGACTGGCTTAATATATAGCCTGTTTAAATCTGCCCAAATTAATTCCTTGTCCTGTCTTGCCTGCAGAGACTATTTCAGTAATTTTCCTCTGTCATGACTATTAAGGACGCAAAATCCAGTTGTGGTGTCTTTCCCAGCATTTTAACTGTTAGTTCAGCATTTAGGATGTTCTCTGGGACAATGGAAAGCTTCGTTCAATTATCTTCTGCTGAAGATTAGAATGTGCATTCCTGGTCTCCTGAGCATGTGCCTAGGCTTTCCTAGCAATCACTGCAGTGTGGTTGCATCAGGGTCTTACCCCTACACCTATCTTCCCAGACAATTTTCAGAAGCATTTAACATTTACATCCTAGTTAATATATGGGAATTTTCATGCCAAAACCTTAATAGGCACCTCTCTTTTAATGAAAAAATAATTTTAATATCTGGCTGTGTGTTTTTCAGTCCTGTGCTGAGACATGTGAATTGAATGAAACTTAGCATAGTTACATTTTCACAGTTACTGAGAAATCACAAATCCTGCAGTACTCACACTATGTCCCAATACCATATAAAAAAATCTACAAGATAGTTGAAGAAACAAATTAAAAGCAATGTGTTCAAATACTGTGTGTATCATTGAGAACCCCTGAAATGACACTATTTTTTCCTCTTTAAAATATATTTATATACACACAAAAAGTCTTATCTGTTCCCTCTTTACCATATTATGAAAAACCAAACAAGAATGGGATGAGAAACCTTTTCCCAAGATTTCTCAGTCTTTGTAGTCTCAGCAGCAACGTTTTTGCAGAAGCAAGTAGATACAAGAGAGATTTTAATTTAGTTTGGTATACTAGTAAGTCTTAGTGAAGCTGTGATTTTACTCTAGCAGACATCTGATGTCCAAACACAATGATAATAGCCCCTACTCAGATAATGGTTTTATTTATCTAATGGTCTGTTAGAGACTCATAGAATCAAAGAATCATAGAATCACGGAATGGTTTGGGTTGGAAGGGACCTTCAAAGGTCATCTAGTCCACCCCTCTGGCAGTGAGCAGGGACATCGTCAACGAGATCAGGTTGCCCAGATCCCATCCAACCTGACCTTGAATGTTTCCAGGGATGGGGCATCTACCACCTCTCTGGGCAACCTGGTCCAGTGTTTCACCACCCTCATTATAAAACTTCTTCTTTCTATCTAGCCTAAATCTCTCCTCTTTCAGTTTAAAACTCCTTGTCCTGTTGCAACAGGTCTTGCTAAAAAGACTGTCCCCATCTTTCTTATAAGCCCCCTTTAAGTACTGAAAGGACGTAATAAGGTCTCACTAGAGCCTTCTCTTCTCCAGGCTGTGTTGTGGTTTAGGATTTGGCTCGGTTTTGGCGGCAGGGGAGGAAAGTTGCCGCCTTTGGTATGGATTCAGCAGCAGGGGATGGGGCTGCTAGCATGGCCCACGTGAGAGGCTCTGCAGGGGGAGACCCCCAGCTCCAACTCTCCTGCCTTTGAGCCAGGCTGTGCCAATCAGCGCCTCTGCGAATAAGTCTATTTAAGCGGGGAAATGCCTTTTGTTTTCTGGTGAGCTCTTTTGTTTTGGCGTTGGTGGGACAGAAGAGGAAGAGCCAGCCACAGGGTCACTGGGGTGGCAAGAAGTTTGCTGAAATAGAGGCCGGTACAGTGATTCTCTTCATTTTGTCTATGGCAAGTGGAGTGACTTACCAAGCACTGATCGGGGAGAAATGGATGAGCTGGAAAGACCCCTGATGAAGTGGGTTGGGTTGCAGAGACCTGGGCACCCCCTGAAAAATGCAATGACTCTGAGGTCTGGAACAGGGTCATCTTAGTTCTGGGAGAGTCAACCCTGGCAACAATCCCCACAAGGATTGGAGGCTGGGGCATGCCGCGTGACCGGGGGAACCTGTGAGATGTGTTCCACAGAGCAAGGAGCTGGAACCTCATGCAGAGGGTTAAAAATGACCGTAGCCCCATCCTGTGTTTTCCACCCACCCACCCCTCACCTCTGCCCAGCGCCAAGTGTGTTGGGAGAGGGAGTAAAGCCAGGCCTAGGAAAAGGGGAGGGGTGGGGTGAAGGTATATTTAAGATCTTATTGTTCTCTCTTTCTGTCCTACCCTAATTTCATGGGTGATTTGTATGTGGTTTTGTTGTTTTGAATGAAATTGATTTTGTTTCCTCCTGTCCAGTCTATCTTTTGCCCAGGGCTGTAAGTGGTGGGTTTAGCCCTCCATTATCTCCTGCCTTGATGCTTAAGTAGTTGTTTTGTTTTCTCCTCCTGGAGGAGATAAAAGGACTGATAGGCTTTAGTCGGGGTGACAGGGACACGTGAGGAAACCCAACTCTCTCAGCCTGTCCTCATAGCAGAAGTGTTCCACCCCTCTGAATATTTTTCTGGCCCTCCTCTGGACCCACTCCAACAGATCCATGTCCCTCTTGTGCTGAGGACTCCAGAGCTGGACACAGCACTCCAGGCGAAGTCTCCCAGAGAGGAGTAGAGCAATAACATCACCTCCCTCAACCTGCTGGCCATGCTTCTTTTGATGCAGCCCAGGGTATGGCTTTCTGGGCTGTGAGCATGCAGTGCTGGCTCATGTCCAGCCTTTCATCCACCAGTACCCCCAAGTCCTTCTCCACAGGGCTGGTCTCAATCACATCACCCCCCAGCCTGTATTGATATTGAGGATTGCCCCGACCCAGGTACAGGACCTTGCACTTGGCCTTGTTGAACCTCATGAGGTTCACACAAGTCCACTTCTCCAGCTTGTCCAGGTTTAAGCATCTTGACTCGTTTAAGCAAATACAACGAAATATTAATATGCCAAAGATATTTTCCTAAAAATATTATCTGAACATTAATCAACCATATTAATACAGACTTTTTAATGCAAACCATACAAAACCCGTTGTCAATGTATCTTTTGTAGCAGTATGTTATATGAGCAAATGATGATTTTTAATGGTCCGCACCTAGTAATTTAATGTCAGCAAGTAACTCGGCATCTGGAATCTAAACCTGTGTACATCTGAATGCTCTAGAATTTGGTGCTGGCTACATAGTCCTGGTTTTGGTTAGCCCTTTGCAAAGAGACAGTTCGTTAAAAAATCAATTTATATTCAGATATAAGTCTAAAGTGTCATTCACTTTTCTTGTACTGACTTGTATCGTAAATGTTGTATTTTCATTGCCTTACTCCTATATCATCTGTCTCATATATTCTTTGCTTCTTCCCATGTCTACCTTACTCTGCTCAAGTCTGCTTACACACTAGTTCTTATTCAAGACCACATTGCTGCTTCTGTTCTGCTGATTCCTTCATACAGATTTTCCTCCTCCTCAACCTTAGAAGAGTGACACTCGTATGAAGTTTGTCACACAGCTTTTGGTTTGCTTCCTATGGACCTGTCCAGTGATTGGCTAGTTTATTTTTATCAGAAGATTTTTTTTTTTTTTTTTTGCTTGCTATTGCTCTGTATTGTACCTAAAAGAGCCTGGTCTTGTAAACACTGGGACCAGCCACACCTCAAATGAATGTAATCTGTCATTTGCTATCAGGAGCTGACTGTATTAGTACTCTGAGTCAGTGACAAAAAGTAGGATTCTAGCAGCAATTAAACTTAATTTTTGCCTCTCAATGTGCTTCAGAAGGAACAGCACTAGATCTTTCAGCTGCATTTTAAAGATTATAAAGAATGATTCTAGCAATGATTGAGTATGCAGTACATTGCCTTTTCTCTTTCTTTACACACTACCAATACATATGGGACAGGACAAGAAAAGAAGAATAAGGAAAATATTTCCACTATATTTTCAAAACACAAAGTGGATTATGATTTATTTTTAAGCCAAAACATACAAGCCTGCAAAGAAAATTTTTAGAAACCTCAATAGAAATCATTTAAATCTGGAATGTTTAACATAAATATACTTCATATTATCTCCCCTATATCACAGGAAATTGGACAAATTTCAGTATAAAGAAATCTTCTTATGAATCTTACATTGAAATTAGTCTATCGATTATATTCAATCTCCAACACCATACTGCAGAGCTGTAAAGTACCTGATAGGCATGCTTCAAAACCAAGGTTAGAGGCAAAGTTTTTTTTTTTTTTTTTTTTTTTTTGTTTTTTTTTTAAGTGACAATTAATAATTTATCCCTCAAATTTTCTACCCTTAAAGATTTTTCTATAGCTTTTACTGTCATAATATCTAATCTCTGGTCTAATGAATTATACTATTAGAAGGATTCATTATTAAAGTAACTCTGCTTGAAGCCACAGTGTAGGTGTTCCTGACTTAATGGGGACAGGAAGGGTATAAATTTAAAGGTGAGGGATTTTTATGTTTTCCCCACAAGTGAATCTGATCAGATGAACTTTAAATTCTGTTATTCAACAGCTTACAATGAGTAAGCATAGATCACTTACAAACAGCTCTTTGATAGCGCTTGAATTTCAATATTAAATATTCTAAATATTCTTCAATTTTATCTAGTTTACCTAGATTTAATTTCATGTAGTATGTCCAATGTTACCATTTGCTTCCAGTTGACTTTTAGTGTGTTTCTTCCAACAAGTTTGCTCAGAAAGCTCTCAAATAAATGTTCAAACACATTGACACTAATGAAACTTGGCTACTCTGAGCTGAAATATAAAAAGACCACAGAAGCAGCAAAGCCAGTGACAAGTGTGTATGAAATCTATGGAAGAAAGTGGCTTGTGTTTTTGCTTGGCTTAAGTGATCAGCTTTGGCAGCTCAAATTTATTATTTTCAGTCCATATTATCTTATCCTCCAACTATTTACCACACATGGGATGCTGCATGTGCTTAACTTGGCCTTGTCAACAAATATTAATTATTTGACAGAGATAATTATTTCAAAACTAAAACATACTCAGCAGGGACCATACTGGTCTTCTAACACGCAAGTCTCAGTTCCCCAATCACTTTGTATGCAACATACAGTTTTTGTTTTCCATTAGTATTGTTAGTTATTCTCCTATATCACTATGTATTATACTCATTTTGGAAATAAAGTCTACTAAAGAGCAGTTTACTCCTTTCCAAAAGTGTGTAGCTGCTTTGCTAGCTGTACAACACCAATTCTTACCTATCTCATTTGTGTAAGTAATGAGAACTGTCATGTAAGGAAGGAACTGCATGTCTTATTACACATTACATCAATCCCTTTGGAAAAAAATACTGGAATTATTTTAAATTCTAAGAGTAAGCTGTAGCTGAGTAACATCACTGTCACCATCATTAAATTGTGCCACCTAAAATAGCCTTTTATTTTTTAGGTGTCCTTGCCATGTTTTCTCTAAAACTGATTACATGTTGATTACAGATGGTCTGATAAGTTATTCAGCTCCTGATTTTTGGAAAAATTTACCGAATGTTGTGAAGTAAGAAACCAGAATGGCAGATCAAAGGTAGAGGTAACATTTTGAAGAGAAATTGGAATGCACATACTTAAGTAAATTAAATAATTTAAGATAGTGCACCTTCAATCTATGTAAGGAATTTGCTTTTAAAATTATCTTTATATTTACAGATAAAAAAAGGGTACTTTTAAAATGCTTTTTACTGTTCTATTTTGATAGTTTCAATCCTAAAAGATCTGGACCTGTAAGAAGAAAAGTGTTTGAGGAAAATGGCTACTAGTCCCTTATTTCTTCCACTGTAATCAATCTGTGATTTCACCCCTATCTTTAATATTTACATAAAGGAAAGTTAAGTCCTATCAGCTTCTATAAAAAGAAAAGTATCTTCATAACAAAATTGTTTGTCATGGGTAAGAGAAGGATCTGGACGACATTTCACCACCTAAGTAGTTCACAAAAGTGATTTTCTTAGATGTTTCCAACAGTTTTTATTAAGCTATTTCTTCTTCTGTCTGTCAACTCCTCTAGAGGGTATAATAAAAAAAGATTGCAAAGAAACACATTTAAGAAAGAGGTGGAAAATTGCAGCCATCTCTGATTTTTATATATTGGTAATCTAAAAATAACAACTTGCTATTTGATGCATTTTCCAGTCTTCTGAATATGTGGAAAATGGTCTGAACAATCCACCCATTCTGAATGCTGAAGTTCTTTTAGAAAGAACTTAGAAATTGAGGTCTATACTACCAGTCCAAGATGAATTAGACAAGTTCTGTTCTGTACAGGAGGTAGATCTCCCAAAATGGAGAAAATACTTCCTCTCACTCTAAAGGTTGAGCAACCTGAATTAGTGGAAGTTGTTCCTACCCGTGGCAGGGATTTGGAACTACATGATCTTTAAAGTCCCTTCCAACCCAAACGATTCTATGATTCTAAGGCTAAGCCTGTTAAATGATGGTTTAATTTTACATGCCATGCAAAACAGCTTAAAAAATACAACATCCTGAAACTCCTATAATTACATATATTCCCTGACCACAGACTCTGTGAAAGTGTAATCACGTCTTATTTCTCTGTTTGTTATGTCTCCGCAACTTCATTCCCCACCTAAACTTAAATGGACAGAGAACTGAAGATAAATACCTTTAAAACAGTTAAGAACTATGTCGTTAGTTGTGCCCTTGGATTAGGAAGAAGGGCAGTTTGAAGTATTCATAAACAATTCATATTCTAATCTCCTTGATGTGAAATTCTGAAATATTGAAGGCTTTGGAAGAGCAAAAAATAGTGGAATTAAGTAGAAAGTGCTGTTTATTTTCAACAACGGCATTTTGGAAAATAAAGCTTTTTCCTCATACACTGAGGATTTAGAGGACAGCTCATTTCCACAAGCCTTTTACCAGGAAGGGTTTTATTTTGGGGAAATATGATAGGAAGGATAAGTAGAAAATATAATAGAGAACAGAGATACAACCCTTGACAACTTGAAGGGTTATACCTACAACATGGGGTGAGAATGTAAGGTGTACTCACTCTTTAATATGTATATACACTGTTCAATTTTGTAAAACATGCAGAAGTAATTCCTTCTATTTACTAGCAGCAGGTTTATTTTTATATATTTTAATACTGTAAGGTTTAGGATAAATAGGATGGGCTTATTAGACTTCTCATTATAAACCTGTTTCTAAATAAGTTTCTATCGATATTTAATGAAGAGATGTTGACATCCTAAAATATCCTATCAACTCTATCATGATGTATTATATGTATTTAATGTATTTTTTATATATATCATATATATATACACAATATGTATTCTATGATACATATATATTGACATTTATACATTTTGTCCAGGGACTCATCCAGGTGTTACAAGTCACCTCTGCATGTGAAAGGCATACCGCTTTTCAGTTAAGAACTCTAACTGAAGGGAAAAAACAGGTCTTTACTCTGGGGTAGTTACGGTTTTAACTGCATATTTTATATAGAAAAATGTGTTGTAGCATAAGTCAGAAGGTTGTTTGCATCCAAGTCCTGGTACATTCCCAGATTAGAAACTTAACCTGAAATAAGAAACAGAGCATGCCACCCACCATGAGCAAATCAAAACTCTGTGTTGTTAAAAATTGTCTAAACAGACTAAAAAATGGGAAGAATACGATTAAACAAATGACATGCTCTTATTACATTTGTGTTTAGAGAGTTGAATGAATCTGCCAGATTTATAACTCACAGGATTCCTAATGTTACTGAGAAGAAAGCTGTAGACATTGTCTATTTATATAGGTGACAATCTCAGACAAAGGACTTCCCTCAGTTCTCTTTGTAAGCCAGGTTGATTATATCTAGCAGCATATACAATGCCAAGACTGAAGTTATTATGAGGATTTCAGGCTCCATTTAACCAAAGTTTATGAAACATTTATAGAATTCAAAGAGATTCTTCTAAATGTATTCTCATTTCATCACTAAACTAATTATATTTTATAATATTATATTACATTTTTACTTTAGCCTTGGATTTTCACATGAGTAAAAAGAATTTTTAAAAGGTTTTATTTGGACAGATTTTACACTAATTTCAAATCTGTTCAATGATTACTTTGATTTTTTGGAACAATACTCTATAAACTTCTATTGCAAACAATGTAAATTTTTGACCTACAGTAAAGGTGTACATCAAACGGTCATCTCCATACTTTTATAGGATTATCTATGTCTATATTAAATTGTATTTGTGTTCTCAGGAACCAAAGCATTCCCACTAACTTGTCTGTCTAAAGTATCATAGATGTTAGAAAAACATTTACCTCTGCCTTTGTATCCCTGTTTGTATGAAAAGTTCTACTTTATAGAAGTTATCATAAGTTTGATGATAGAATTTGTTATGAACTCTATAGTGAAATTTTTCACAAAACATCAGTGACAAAAGCATGACACATATGTATAAAAATAATCTCCTGATTATTGGTGTAAGTGATACCATAAATACTTTTATGGCTTTTGCCTTCATCTTGTGCTTCAGTAAATGAAGAATTAAGAAATAGATCCACATGTTGTCATAATTTTCTGTAATTCAAACTCTATCCAAAAATAGAAATAAAAACAGTATTTCCATGCTATCTACCTGAACAACTACCTAACTACCTAATCTTAAGGTAAATAGCAGAAATATTCTACTGAGAATCTGAAAATATTAGCAGTCTCTCCAACATCTCAGTTGTAAGGATTATAAAGTAACTTGCTTAATGATCCTCTAAATTCAAATAAATATACATCTTCCTTTTCTCTTAATACGTAGCTTATGAAGTCAAATGTATACACTTTAGTTTACTATACAAATGATGAACAGATGCACAACAAATGTTTTTTTCCAGCTAGTAAGATGTAAAGAATCTTTAGAAAATTTGCAAATTGAGGTACATTTTAAATCAGTCTGCAATTATAGAATCAAATAAATGACATAAAAGATGCCAGAGAATACCTGTTCCACCTCTTCTTAACAGAATCTGCTCCAGGAAAAAGATGTGGAGAGTAGATTTTTCAATTTCCTTCTGATCAAGTGAAAAAAGAATGTTTCAGGTTAATTTAAACCAAAAGTCTTTTCCCCATCTCAACCAAAGTGAAAAACTGGGGAAAATATATTGCCTTGGGTAAAAACTAAACAAAACAAGACAGGAAGTCAGATATTTTGAAACATCAAAATATGGGAAAATTCAAAGCTATTTTAAGAAATGTTGATCTAAAATGCTTTGACTTTTCTTCTCAATTTTTCACACTGAAATATAATGAAATTGACATAATCTCAGTGCAGTTGCTTGAAAATTTTGCAGTTTTTCAGGATCCTTCCACATTTGCTAGGTGACATTACCCCACAAACATTAACAAATTGGCTTTCATGATGTCTCCTGCTCAGAAGGAGGTTTTATATCCCAGCATAATAACAAACTAGCAAAATTCCAAAATTTATATTTTTCTCAAAATATCTTTATAGACAAATGGACTCAGCCTTAAGTCCTGATCAGGTACTTATACACAAATGTAATTCTGTTTGAAATATAGCCAAATTGTTTAACAGAAAGACTTAAATGAGAATGGAGACACTATAATGACATTATTCCATTAGATCTTCTCTCAAAACCTCTCTTTATGAATATTTCTTTTACTCCATTTTAATATCTGCTAGCTGAAGCTGTCACCAAGAATTTTTATTAATATTTCTCAAAGAATGGGAAGATCCACAATGATATGGCAATTTTAAATATCACCTACACTTGAATGAACCTTATTCCATTGTGGCCTTGCTTCTTCTGCAAGAAGATGAAAACAGAAGTCTCTTGAATCCTTCCCGACATTGAATAGTTTATGGTTACACAGTATATACTGTAGGTATTTCCAGATACTGTGAGATTATATAGCATTTCAAAATAAACACTGCAGACACCATACCAATTGGAGGCTTACAGATGGCTGATTGCAAAAAAGAAAAAAACCATTAGAAAGCCTGGGTCCATGTGGCACCAATTTCTGAACTGAAATAGTGGAATGAATTGTACCCACTGCTTACTTCATTTTGGATTTTTTTTTTTTTTTTTTTTTGCTTGTAACAGCATTCAGCACAGCAAACAGCCTTCCTGTTCTCCATCACAACCCTTCATGACAGACCCGTGGGGAAAGACTAAAAAGTAGAAAACGTATCTACATGACTTTCCACATTGTCCAGCTTCTCCCAAGTTCCAAGAGAATTATTTTCACACCAATGTTTCCGCTAATGTTTGCAGAGAATGTCTGTGATTGCATGAGGCTGATATTGCCAAATATGTCTCCTAGGGGATATAAGATAGAGACAACACTGAAAATGAGTCCAGCGGAGCATACACCTACAGCACAGAAGGAAGGTCTAGCATATAATTATCCTACGGGCTCTCACCACTGATATTTAGGGCTGTCATTCCCTCTTTTCACTTCCCTTGCCTGTCCTGACAGAGGAGAGCAGAACAGGAGCTCTTTATAAACCCCAAAAGCACAGTATAAACCATGGGCACCCAGAGGAGAAAGGTAAAGTCACGGTGGGCAGTCTCCTTATACCCAAAGATCCTATTGATTTTCTGTCAGGTTTTAGGATGCTGCCTGGTAAGTATAAAAGAATTAAAATAAACACTGAGAAACATAAACACATTTGAAAAAAGGTTTCGGTTTAACAGTATTTCTGGAAGTGAAATAAGATGAAACTTTTTGATCTCTCATTGTCATTTCCTACCTTCCCTCCTCGGGTTTTTAACAGCTGTAATGGCTGCTTTCTCTCAATTTTTCTTTATCATCTCTGTTCTCCCATTGGAAACAGGCAGAACGTTTTTCTGTAATGATATTTTCCCCCTCAGTTGACTGACACCCTGAGGAAATGAGGTAGTTAACAAGCAAGGGAATTTGCTGCAGCCCAGTAACTGTTCTTACTAAATAGTAGAAAAATGTCATTGTGTCATCTAGGGGACTATGAAAGCAGCCTGAGACTCGGTCCTAAATATGTTCCCTCAAAACTTGATATTACTCAAAATTCCTTTCTCCCAAAAAAAGTATCCTTGTTTTGTGCTCTAGACTCCAGCTTCCTTCCATTGCATCACTGAAAGAGCAGCAAACTACAGGAAAAACTGTTTAAATCTGTACAAAAACCGTATCTAGCTCTAGAGTTTATTCTTTTGAGAATGACCAACAGAAGCAAAGCACAATCAAAAGGCAATCTGAACTATGCCTTTTTACATCTGTTGCCTTCACAAGGCATCTGATAGCTTATTACATGGACAAAATTGAAATACTGAATAAATCCAAACGCAGAGAAGGACAATCAATACTAAAATGAGTGTTTACATTGAAATGTATACGGCAGAATGAAATATCCCTTGTTGATCTGCACCTCTTTGAAATGAGTTCCAGCCTAGCTACTCAGAGCTGGGCAGGGAATGCTCTGCCAGTCCAAGGAGTTCAGAGGTAACCGAGGTCAGCTGGCAAGGCAGGCAGCTTGGGCCCCTTGTCTAGACCAGAGAGTTTCGAACAGGCAATTGCTTCTTTGCAAACTGCGCTTTCGTACTGCAGGTTAGAATAATTACACAGGCAGCTTAAATTCTATTTAAGTTTGGACTTTCAAATGGCACCTTACGGGAAGTTGAAAACTGTCCACAACTTTACTTTAGATTGAAGTCACTCACATTCATATTCTCAGTCACATAAAAATCACTCACACAATTATTCTTACTGATTTCTTAACTTTGTGTTCACTACAGTATTAGTGGTAATAGAATTGGGTTCAAAAATTAATACACAATTTAGATTTAAGATGTGAATATTAATGAATTTCTCATTTTTGTTGCTTAAAAAAGTAACAAAATATTGAAGATCCCTATTTCAGAATAAGCCCTATTATTGGGAAACTTACCCTGCAGGTGAGGGAAAGTGGGAATTTGGAAAGAATAAAGTGCATACCCCCTCTAAGGCATTTTTATGCACAGGCTAGAGCTACTCATCTGTTATTGGAAGAATGTCCACTCATTCTTAATGTGCTTTTGCCTGTGTCTGAAGTTATGCCAAATTTACATATACATACCTTGATGATAATAACAACAAAAATTGCTAAGGTATTCCCCAAAATCATACCAGAAAGTGTATTCTTTGCTTTTCATCTGTGTTAATTTTATACCTCAAAAGAAAAAGAATGAAATTTCCATCTTCCAGCTTCATTGTTTATATCAGAAAAATAGGGGAAATAGGAATACTTTGGGGTTTAGAGTGGTAAAAAAGTGAAGTAATGGACTCTCACACATATGTCTGTAGTAAACAGAATGGTTTCCTACAAAATCTGTAGAAGAGCTGTTACAATACTTTTATAAAAAAGAATAGAGACATGTTCCAAAAACACGGCTATGCAGACACAAATATAACATCTCCTAGACCTGCCAGTAGTGCCTGCTCTGGAGAGCTGGGTGCCTATTTCATGCTGTGACCACAGAGCAGATACAACAGCCAAAATGACAGAAACCAGCTAACATGATATTACCGGTGCCACCAGTCTTTGAGCAACTGGGTGTGGATTAAAGTTCTTTTCCAAGAGATTCAGTTTCTAGTTGCCCTTCAACCTGTGGCCACAATGCCAGATAGTTGCACAGTGCCGTAATCACCCTGGGTGATGGCAATACCACCCTCCCCGACTTTAAACACTGTCTCAGCCTCAGGTTAAGTGTCCCAAATGGATATTGCAAGTACCAAATTCTACCTGCAAGTAGCAAGGGATAATAATAACTTCTGTAGGCTATCACTAAGTCCAGTGCATCCATAGATAAATTTGCCTTTCCCATAAAAACTAGGAGATCAGTTCCACTCCCCTCTGCCAAGCTGAATCAAAGCTTACTGCACAAGTAATCCCCTGTTATTTCAATAGGACCAGGAAGGTGAAAGAATCTCTCTTTAGTTAAACAGACGAAGATCATAGCACTATGCAAAGGTATGGTAACAGAAGATACAGAACAGGCACAACAAAATGACAACCTAGAATTTAACAAATGTTACAAAAATCACATTGTTCTTTCATGAAGATTATTAATATTATTTTGCTTTTTCAAAACTGGATGAAAAACAATTTTCTTTTTGTGACCGTTGTCCATCAAAAAACTTCATAAATGTATGTATGACTGTGCACTGGTCTGAGGATCTGTGCTACCATGTACAGAGCCCTGCTCTGAAATTGCTCGGGGATCTGGGGATAGTCAGAAGCAAGCACAACATGGAGTGACTACAGCAACCAATTCAAAAAGCAAACAGTCAGTTATAAACAGCAAACTTAAAGTTGCAGAGGGAGGATTTCCACAGCAGTTCACAAGCTGCAATAATAATTTGGACAGTTCTGTATCATACACGAACACAGAGATCACAGCAAAAGCAAAATGATACTTTTGACATTGGCAACTTCTACAGATGAAGGCAGAGATGAAATCATTACATTTATTCTTCTGACATTTTTCAGCTAATGATAGTGGATCTATAAATATAAAAAATAAAAACTTAAAATCCAAAGGAAATATGTTATTTGTAGCAAATTGGAGAGCTAGTCAGGACATCTAGTTTACACATGGATCTGGAAAGAACTGGCAAATTGGTATAACATTCTGTTCTGCACTGCTTTTATTAGAAGGCTAGTTCTGGTAGGAACTTTCTGTTGCTTACTTTTAATCAGCCATTTAAATAACATTTAATTGTACAACTAGCAGTGCTAGTTATTCTGGATAATGCATTTTAACACATCTTATTGCGTAAGCAGCTCAATACCTTGGTTCCTGGCGCCCACAAAGATTGGAGAATTATAGACCGCTTACTCCCATAATAGAGCAGAAAAGTCAAAGTGTCTGAGCAGAAGAAAAACTAAATTGTTTCAGACATGTCTAGATGCAAATATATGAAACCTGTTACCAGAAAAGAAATAATTAAAAAAAAAAACAAATCTCAGAGTAGAAGACCTAGCTACTTTACTGAGTTAGCATATTTTAGACTTTGCATAAAACTCCTGTTGGATTACCGCAACGAACAATACTAGAACATGGATACATATAATCCGAGTCCATTTCTGAATTATCTACTACATGTGAAAGTTAGATGATACCACACTGCACGGCATTCAAGTCTCAAGGTTTAGCATTGCACTGAGTACATTTTCTGGTTTTGAGGTTTAATTTTGTAAAAAGTCATGACTGCAGGTCGGCACCAGCCATGCTAACAAAAAGACAGGAGATATGCTGTGATCTGTACAATTGCGTTGTGTTTGTTTTCTTAGCTGGTCAAATTCTTAACGGACAGTGTAGAACATAGTTCATGTATTATTTCTGTTATCTGATTTTTCTGTCAATCACAGCAATTATTCTAGTGCTTATTGGTAAGCCCTACTCAAACCAACGTTTTGATTTCAGCTCCATGTTTTACTACCCAGAGACACTGGTTTGCTCTTCATAAATTAATTCCCAGGAAAGCCCACCCATTCTCTTTATATTATACTGTAATTAATTATATTTCTATTTTTAAAATGTTAATAAAATTTCTCTTTTAAATGTAATTTTGGATAAACCCAAGGAAATATTTCTAATGCTAGAGCTACTGAAATAGCTTACTGCACTGATCTTTAACATTCCAGACATTATCTTAAAATGAAAAAGTTCCTGAAAAATCAGCATCCAAATTTTGTATTCCTTCCAAAACTGCAACACACAGAGTGTATTAAAAAAAAAATACAGATAATAATTTTTAATGCTCTGCCACTTTCTCTAACATCATACTTTTTATCTTTCCATGCTTCAGTAATCCTCGATTTGTGGACAATCAAACCAAGGAGGCCTTGGGTCATGGCTACAGGCAGTCCTCTCACCAAGATGTATTTCTCCTTCCCAATTATGTCATCATTAGAATATAACCAGTAGCATGTCTTCCAGAGGGGTAACCATTCATTAATGCAGGCAGATAAGACTGCATTCCATTGAAAGTAATGAAGTGGAAACATCCACATTAGTTCTAATGCCCTTCAGACCATGCCCGCAATATCCTCTGAAGTCCACAAAGCACTGTCAGGTACCTCTGTTGGAACTCTGCAAGTGAAACAATTACCCACAGAGCTGTTGCTCCAGAGTTTGCTGGGTCAGAAAGGAAATTCAGTGTCTCGTGGGTTTGTTATTTGCTATTTGCACTTAATTCACAGTCAATGAAGACACCAGGTGGGAAGATGGTCAGACTTCAAATACATGAAAGATTTATCCTATAAAATGCAATAATGTTCTTTCCATATACCTGATGGAAAGGACAAAAAATGCTAAGTTAAATTACATCAAGGAATGTAGGCAAAACCAGTAGCAAAATGTGTGTAGTAAAGACAATGTAAATGTATATTAAATCTCCTGAATATACCTGTCTTGTGAAGCTGTGGATCTCCATCACTGGAGGTCTTTAAGGTGGACATATATCAATATCTTTCTTGACAGATATTTTTTAACCTTGTTTCAGAGTAGGGAACAGATTATAGTGTCTTAAAGTCTCTCTCAGATCTATTTTCCATACTTCAGTGATTATTTGTTATGTTATGGCAAAATCAGAAAAGTCCATTAAAGTTCATCACCCCAAAGTGCTAATTGCTGTACCAGTGCTGTTTTAAGAGACAAATACTTCCTTGGAAAATTTATGATCTCACTTCAGATAAGACACAAGGAGAGCTTATAAGAGTGGAAGGAGTGGCAGATGGCACAACAGTTTTTTTATTTTCAAAGTCCAATTTGTGCTTTCAGTCATGTAAAATCTCCTTTAAAAAAGGGTGGTTTCATGAAATAGACAGTCATTGATCTGCCAAACATGCAACCTCCGAGTGATGCTTACTCTGGCAAAATCCACGCAAGTCAGTGCCTATTCTGACAAATAGACCCATTAGCTTGAGAAGCGTGGAGCACCAGGAGGTAATAATTTCCACTGAGTCGCTGCGGTAATATCACAGTAGGCAGAAATGTGCGCACTCTGCCTCCCCACAAAACTGCACGTATCTTGCGGGTCTCCCCAAGTTCCTTACCCAGTCCTGAGGGCAGCTTGGATCAGCAGTTCAATTCTAACACTTCAATTGCTCTCTGGAAGGGACTCTCCCTCTCCATAGAGAAGTTAGGGAGACTAAACAGATAAACTAAGAGAATGACAATGAGTTTTTCAATATTAGTTAAGTTCCACTTCAAGAAGGTTGTTCTTTCCTTGGTGTGATTAAAGACAAGTGAATGGTGCATTTGGTTGAAAATTATATTTTTTGCTTAGTAAAGGTCTGTTTCTTTGTAAAGTTCTTCTACTATACAAGACTTGCCACCATGACTCACAATTTTCGTGTAGTAAGGGTTTCTGCAGCAAGTACCGTACTGAAAGGATCCTGATTCCAAAAAGCTTGCCCAAAATGCTTTCCACTGCCTAAACATCCACATCTAGGCACGTAATTTTGGTACAGTTTACTTCCTTCTGATAGGCTTGTGAGTTTTGTTTAATAAAGCAAATGCTAATAATTTTACCTAGAAGGGAAAGCTTATTCAAAAGAAGCCCCCAGATCAAGACTACAAAGTGCCTTTTACATGTTCATGGACAGTGACTTTCAGCAATTTGCTACAAGCAACCTTTTCCTCCTTCAACATCTTCACACTCGACTGTAAAGATACAGGTACTGTATCTTTCTTTTCCCAAATGATCTAACCTTTCCGGCTGAAATTCTCTTTGGCCAAGAACTCACTTCCTTGTCAATTCTCCAATTGTTTTAGTAATTTTTGTGGTTACACTGCTAGAATGGGCAATAATACAATTAGCCAGGAAGTGAATAGAGCAATCCTTCATGCAGCTAAGAACACCCACAATAATAGATTTCTATGATGTAACTCATAATATCAGAACCTCTCCCAAAATAGGTTAGTCACCTGCAATGACAGGAACAAGAAATTCTTGTGACAAGATCCAATTCTTTTCTCACGCTATCTTACAACAAGGCTTTGCATTAATTTTTTTCTTAATATAAAAAGCCTGAAAACTTTCCAGGTTTGCATAATATGCAGATTATTTCAGTTGCTTGATCACTGTAATAAATGCCAGAGAAGATAAACAAGCACTTCTTGCAAATGAAGCAATGCATGCAAATTTCATTTTTATTGGAATGACACTTGGTGACCTATTCTCAAACCTTAAACTGATGAGATTTTTCCTAACCAGGCATAGTTTCTAATATTCAGTTAATGAATATAAAGAAGCCCCCATGATTTTTATTTAAAAAATACATACATAAACCTCATTAAAAACTTGGGATGGAGAACACCACATTGAAAATGCTTGAATAGACAGAGATTATTACAAAGCACAGAAGAGCAGCATTTCATGAATAAATCAAAAGGTATTAAAATTAAACAAACATGTAAAGTTTGAAGATTATAGAAGGCAAATTAATGAAAGCAACAAATTAATTCAATTTTCGTTTGAGCACTTGACATTAAACTTGCTGCTGTACAAATAATCTCAATTACAAAGTATTTGATGCAGAAACCCATGTGGCAAGAAGATCAAAATTTGTCTCAAAACTTCAATTCCCTGATTGCTGAGGTAAGACAAGCCATAACTTTGTCCTGAGTGGTATTAAGATGATGAATTAAAGCCATATTCTATTCAAATCACCCCTCATTTCAGATCAAAGAAATCAAGGTGAACACTAAGCACAGCACAGAAACAACATGCCTATTGCAAGTGGAAAAGCAGCTATGTATGACATGGAGTTTATTCTTTGTAGACAACTATATGGGTACTACACCTTATTTGAAATGAAATGAAGGTGTACTTTTGATGCTCATCGCTCTAAAGAATAATCGGAAAGCATATCAGCTCTGGGAAACAAGAGAAGAATTTTGTGTGCATTGCACTGTGCCACTGTATTGTGACAAAAGTCCCTGAGCCATGTGTGTAATACAGCTGGAATGTGGATTTCATCAGTAAGGCCTCTGTGACAACTTTTTAACCTATTCCACTGCCATTGAAGAACGTATTATATAGAACCAGGAACCACAGCTTCTCAGTAAATGTGATTTTTTTGCTCTAAACATAGCACTCCAGGAAAAAAAAAAAAAAATAGAGAGAGAACAAGTTTTTGTGTCTATGTAGCAAACCTGAATAACTACAGAATTGCAGAGCTGGCAAGCATTTCTTTCAGTGCTTCTCCCTACAAAGTTCATTATGGACAAATCACATTTATTCAAAACTTAAAGACGAAGGAGCAGTGGATGATGGCATCTGATCTTGAAGTTTTGAAAACAAATTACTTAGGTGGGTGTTTATAAAATACTTTAATTAAAACTTGGTAAAGAATTTCATTGATATGAACAATATTTTGGAGATGGCTAGTAAGAACATAGAGTGACTGCTCTGGAATCTAGTTTACCTTTGGCTTCATTACATTTTCTGCTGAATGATGATGTGTCTGAAATTTTATGGGTTAAAGATGTTAATCATGAAAATTTAAATTTCTGCCATTCTTATAGCAGAGATGTATGGTCAATGACAAAAAGATACGTCTAGGTCTAGATGTCAGTTCAAATCTCTTCTTTGCCCACTAAACTAAGCAGTAGTCTCTCGGGAAGGATACACCAAGGTGGCAGAAGGAAATTGAGCATGGGCAGAGACTAGTTTCTTCTTATCACACTATGTGTCAAAAAGAGTATAGGAATCATATATATTTTTTCTGAGATTCTGATTTGATAAGCCCACATTTCAGCATGGAATGGCATCTATGTAGACAAAACAATACAACCTAGGTACAAGGTAAGAAGAAAAGCTTCATATATTTCACAACCAAAACTTCTCCAGCCAGGACGTAATAGATGGTTGAGTCTTCAAAGAGTCATGTCTCCATGATTGTGATCCTCGGTGAAGCCTACCCCTTTCACAGCAGCCTGGGAGGTATAAGGGGCAAATACTTGTATACTCTAGCAGCACTGGAACATACGTACCCACACCTCTGAGCTCTTGATCATACTCATGAAAATTCACGCAGAGTTAGTTCCAGTTAAATGATAATTCTTCCTTCAAGAACTGCTTTTGTTTCTATTCCCCAGCGTTTATCTAAAACAATAGGGTTTTTTTCAAAACTGCAACTCAATTCCCAAAGGTATCATCTGAATACGGCATTTTGAATGTTTATTTTACTGATAAGGAAGCCTTTGAGTGGAGGCAGGGTGACAGACAAACATGTACTGAGTCTGTGCAGTAGAAAGAATCTTTGTCTTCTGTTCACGTTCCTGTATCCTGGACTTTCAGAGAATCTTTTTCTACAGTGTAAGAATTCAACTTTTCTGCAAGTACTAATTTTAAACCTTTGCAAAACACCTATTTTTGAAAAAATACAGGATTTTATATGGTGGATTGTCTAACATATCAAGCATTTTATCATTCTTATTAAAATTTCCTGCTTAGGACCTCGGCGCTGATGGTATGATTTGTTCTACTTCTTTCATATTTGAGTTTCTATTTAGGACAGTAGTAGTTGAAAAAATAGTTATCTATTTATTTTATGGCTTGTTGAAAATCACCAGGCCTTAGGACTCTCGGTGAACATCAGACTTTCTTAAATTACCATTACTGATAACACTTGCCAAGGTTTTCCTAACTCAGATATACATGCATTTTAACTTACTTACTAGGTTTAATCAAGACAACTTCCCTTTTGTATTGTTTCTTTCTTTCATAGACTTCCTTTTTGTATTCATTCTGGGCTGTAGTTAAATTCTTCATTTTCAGTGGAAAAAATTATGCATTTTTATTTGCATGAGCTACTACAGCTGTACAGTATTCATGTGTTCATGCTAAGTGTCTGAGCGGGTATCAACCCAGCAGACACTGCTCAGCGTTACAGAAGAGAAGCAGCATTGAAAGCATTAACAAAGTCCTCTCTGGGATACATCAACAATGTCCTGAGTTCGGTAGCTTGAAATGCTAACAACATGCCATCTGTGTTTTAGTGAGGGTTAGCTACTGCTTAAATGATTGTGATTAACAGCCAGAGCCTTATACATTAACAAGCCAAGTTTGATTGTAATTCTTTGGAGAGTAATCATCATTCTACCCTGCAATTATACACAATGTGTGTTGAATTAGAAGCAAAGAAAAAGAACACGAAATAACTTTCAGACTTGGTAAAGCAGGCTATTGAACACAAGCCAAAGGTGAGATGATTGGTGAGAACTGTGATTTCATGTCATATTGCTGATATACCATAAAAAGTTCAAGGAAATGACACTTTGAAGAGTTAGTTACTGGGAAAAAATGAGAAATGTGCCAGGAACGTAACTTACATTCAGTAGGCAGACAGCATATAATTTCAGAAAAAAACCATAAACATTTGATTTTACAACAGAAGTGTGAACTATAGAAAAAATTGACTTTACCACATTCCACATTTCTTCTGCTGATAGCTGTGTTGAATAACTACTTTCCCTTTTGCCCACTTATAACATGTGCTCTTGCCTTCACTTTCTGCTTGATCTAAAGCTGTAGTAAGAAAACCTATATAGAAATTACATTGAAATCTTTAATTCCACATTAATTTTGTGGAGAAAGGAGGAAGAATAATACTAATAGCCAAAAGCACATTTTTCAGGAGAAAATTAATGAGGACAATGAGGACATGAAGATTTTTTTAAAAGGTGTGAGACAACAAAAAGATTAATTATTAAATAAACATGCTTGTTTAATCTGTTAAAGAATGTTAAGAAACAGATGTCATATCTCATAATGTTAATAATTGTATTCTTTTTTGACAAGCAGCCTGTAACGGAGGTCACACCAACACAAACAGAAACCATACATGTAACTCCTGGAGGTGATACAGAATCATTAAAGGACTAGTAAAATATGGTTTAACAATTTCCTTTAGAACTTCCAAAGCAAACAGTGCAGTCAAACTTGCATTTGAAGGATTTAAAGAAAATAGTGCAATATTTAGCCAAGGAGAGTGTAAATGTTCTCCCCTGAAGTGTGTTTTTCTTCCCAGTCCCAAAGTAGGGGTATTGCTTATTTGACCATGACTCTGTCTCCAACCTTACAGATCCCTTTTCAACACTTTCCCATGCTGTATCTTATTTTACCCCCATCCTTTCATTCTGCAGGACCCAGATCACTGCAATGTTGAATTTTGCTGCCTCAAGGACAGACCTTGTTGCTGCTGTCCTTAGAAAGAAAAGAAGCTGAAGATGCACCAAGGCAGAGAAGTATGGTGTGAATCGTGGAGTCTGGTTTGCTACACCCACTGCTAGCAGCGTAGGTGGGACAGGGAGGAATTGTCCTCCCTGATTTGCAAACTCCTTCTTGTTTCCTGCCTCTGAGAGAGAGAAACTGTCACCAGGCTGCCTTTTCACGGCTCTGCCTCAGGCAAGACAGGCAGCTCAGCTAGACCTGCTGCTTTTTGCAGAGTGCTGCTCAAAGCAGCTCTCTGCTCCACAAAGGCCTGGAGCTTCACCCACCGCTGCTACTTCCAGCCGCACTTGGCTCCCTTCCCTGCCATAGCCGTTTCTTGCTCACCCATCATGACTTACTCTCCTGTCCAGTACACCTACAGTCTTGCTGCTTTGTGTCAAATTGGAGGGTTAGAGCAGTGCCCATTTATAGGCTACATCTGCTCTCTAGCCCTCTTCTCCAGCAACGTAAGCAGCTTTTGCCTAGGTCCCTAATCATCCATAATCTTCTCCTTCCTGCCTGATTAGCTTCTATTCTGCCAATTCGATGCTTTTCTTGAACACCCACTCTATCACTCCCTGCTTCTCTAACAGCCTGTGGAGAAAGAAATACTTTTCCATTTACTTGTTTCATTTCTTTTTTTACCCTTTTAATTTCTTTTGCTAGCTCAACACTCCCCTCTTCATATTCCTCACCCAAAATTTCTTATTTAGAATATTTATTAACTTCAGGAAAGAGAGTTAAACCTCTGAGCAAGTTTTGGGGTTTTGGTTGGTTGGTTTGTTGGGTTTTTTTAAGTTGCAAAAATACGGACCCTAAAACAGTAGTTTTCCAGCATTATCATGTGTATAAACACATGAAACTGAAAAGCATTCCATAGTAATTTGAAATAAATACATCAGATTATCTCCTGTGTCCCTTATATCGAAATAACTACCTATTCAATTCTGCTGATACCTATCTCCAGTGGTAGGACAGAGATTTTGCAGCACTCTTGTCTTGGGGGCACATAGTATTAATTTGAATTTACTTGCGGGACTGTCGTATAAGATGATTTTGAAATGTAAAACACAAAAATCAACTAACTTTACATATCTCAGCTACCTAATTTTTTAAAATCCAAAGCTTTGTTCAGTTGATAAGTCTCATTAATTTATAAAAGGAACACATTGGAACTGGAAGGTTATCTTTATCTCTTTTCATCCATTTGTACGACTAAGACATTTTTCTTACCATATGAAAAACATTTGCTTTTTCCCAGCCTTTTTCACAATCTCTCTAGTAGCTCAGCAACACTGGTCCCTGTAGAGGCCCTGAGGTCTCTGATATGCATTGTTCATCTTCATCAAGCTTTACTGTACATTCTTCTTTATATTTAGGATTATTCTGTGCAAGAATCATGTGGAATAACCCAGAACTACCATCATACTTCGAAATGTAACAGTACGAATGCATCATGAAAATGGGGAATTTAACCCTAGACAGCCCTGTCAGAGACCTTCTGTCAGAGCAGTATTACATTTGTTACTAGATTGGACATAGAAATGGCTTCCAATGTGGCCATGTGTTGATGCACGCACTCAAGAACTGCCTCAATAAGAAGCAAAATCAATATGAGATAACAGAGTTTGTCCCTGAGGAACGGGCAAACTCAAAAGGGAAATGCCTTGCTTTGAGTATAATAATAATGGCAGTCCTATGAGTTGAACCGGAAAACTTCCAGTCTATTTAATTGAATTGCTTAGAGGAATCACAGAAAAGCTGCCGAGAAGAGAGAACCATGAACATGTGTCAGAGAAGTAGAAGATTTTTGCCTTTTTAACACTTTGCTCCCCCTTGAGTGCGGCTACATAGTGGAGCTTCACATGAGTCACCAGACCAGGTGGGTAGACACCGACATGCAGTTCTATTTCCATAAAAATATGAGAGAAGTTTTCATCTTGGAGTCCTGGTATTATCAAGACTTTAGAGCTGACATGCGCGCGCACACACACGCACACACACATACACACACACACACACACACACACACACACACACACACTATAACCAACAAAGGTCTTGCAACTTATGTTTGCCAGATACTTTGACTGTTACTTTCTCTTCTATATAAAAGCTGGTCTGTCCCAAGCTTCAAACTGTGTTTTTATTAAGAGTAGTACCATATTGTCAAATATAGCTATCAGGTTTACAAGGATCAACTGATTTCGTTATCATCAAGACAGCCAAGCAGATAAGAACACAATTATTTTTAAGCCTATGCAGTATAAATTGTAGGATGGATCTATATCTTTGATAAATATAATTTATAAATGTGGAATATTTGAACTTATATTATGGGTTTGTTTTGCCCAAAAGCAGAAAAAAGAGAGAGATTTAGCAGTTCAAAGTATAAGTGTATAATCTGTATGAATAAACTGTAAAATTAATTTGAAAATAAAAATTATAGCAATAAACATTAAAAGCTTTACTTTCAAATGGACTTTTTCATAATCTATTTAGACCAAAGACAATCCATGCTCATTTTCCAATTATGGGTACAGAGTTGAGTACCCTGGACATAATTTTACTTTAATTCATTCAGAAAAAAGTCTATACATGCAGTCAGCAGAATAAATTCTCTTTCCAGTATAGGAAAGGAAGAAAAATATATCTGTACCTCTGGAGTTCCCACAACATATGGTAGGACCTATTTGAAAGACTGTTACTGATTACGACATTTATACCTTTTGACTAGATAGATGTCTTAGAGAAAGGTTAATTAAAATAAAAGAAGGAAATTCATATAAAAAAAGAACAAAACTGGTAGATTTTATTTTTAAGATTACTCATTGCCATCATATCTGAGTCTCTAGGGAAAAGAAAACAGAGAGAAAATTGCAATTGTGAGTTGCAGTCAATATTTGACATACTTTACTTTTCATTTTGATAACGATGATCTCCCCTAAAAGGTCCTGCTAAGAATTGGGATATAAAGAAAACTACTCAGGAAGAATAGCTGCTTATAAACTTGAATGGAACAAGATGTCACCAAAGGCCCAGGCTGATGTTTTGTGCAATAGACCTGTACAGGCAGAATGATGATAGGTTGCCCAACCTCAGTGACAGACACAGCACTAGAGCAGTAGGGCTATCGCTGCAACTGGTATGTAGTATTAACCAGGAGGCAACCTTCAAACTCTCCAGAACAAGTTTACTTAAATATGACAGCAGAGGAAAATATTCCATTTCACTACTAACGTATACATACATTTGTTACTAACTTGATATATATTTTAAAATTAACTTAAAAGAAGTCTTTGTTTTAACTGGAGGTAACAGTAATCTTCAAAGACACTTATCCAGACTTAACCATTTTCTCCAGAATTCTGTCAATATGATACAGTTAAAATAACAATCACCACAAAGTAGTAAAAAAACCAGAAGTGAAACCGTATAAATGATAAATTGTCTTATAAACTCCAAGACTAATTTAGAACATATTTATTTTATTTACTTTCTGTATGGGATGAAAAGGTCACGTGTTCAAGGTTGGTTCTTCTGCACATAGAATGAAAGCAGTTGTGGTTTTAATTTTCTGTTGGCCTGTTATAAGTACAAGGTTAAATTCTAGGGAATCTCTAATGTAGTAAGTCATGTGCGCATGTGTGTACATGTGGGGGTTTTCTATATATATATGTATAGATGCATACACCAATCAATCAGAAGGTATATTAGAAAATCAGAAAATCTTGCGATGTTGAAGTATTAGCTGAAAATGTCTTTGACCCTAAAAAAATCTGAAATACTTTTGATTTGAAGTACAAAGGACTGTATCCAAAAGCAATAAACAGGGCAAATTCTGCCTGAAATTCTGCATTAAGACAAAACCACAGGGTGTAGAAGAGCTATAACTTAAAGCTCACTTATGGGAAGAGGTGATATATGAGAACACCTCCCAAACACCAGCTATAAGTCTACTAGAAATAATCAATTAACATTTTATTCCATGTATCTCTGTTTATACTGTGTTCATCTTAAAGCCATCAGTTACATTCCAGACTGGCTTGTTTAAGTTTACACCCCATCATTACTGCCTTAGAAACCGGCAGTAAATGTGTGGTAATCAATGTCCAAAGTGGAGCCTTGCTACAGATAATGCTGTGCCTATGTTTTTCAGTTACTTTTGTATCAATATTTTGAGATGAATACAAGTGTGAGGATTTTTCTAAGAAGACAGCTGTCTTCATGTCTTTGTTTTGGGAACATATTTGCAGAATTAAAGTCTGCACCTTTGGGAGCTTCAGAAATAAAAGATGCATAAGATCAAATGCACTTACACAGGCAAAATTCTGCATTCTTGTAGAGAGACATTGGATAAGTGAATCCATTTTCTGTATGTCACCTTTGAAGGGGGCAGCATTTTCTTTTAACATGTGAATGAAAGAGCTAAGCGTGTAAAAACTTGCCCAAGCACAGATTCCACCATTGTACTTTGCATTGCTAATTGGACACTAGTGGAAGGAAGGAACCATTTAAACTCTTTGTCTGAGGACTGTAGAGAGAGATTACCAGTCAAAATGCAATCAGGGGCTCAGAGCAATCCTCAGTCCTGTACCAGAACCTTATGCCAACAAAGACTGGATGGCAGAGACACTGACCATCAATCAGATTAGATGAAAAAAACCCTCTGTTCACAGGAGTCCTTAGGCACTAAATTAATCTGCTGATGATTAAGTCTCTAACAACAATCTTCTAACATATTTCAGAACGGAAATCCACTAGACTTGAAGTTGGCAACAGAAAAGGCCCAGCTTTGCCCTGGTTGTCTGAGAACAATGAGCTCAGGTTAAGGCCATCACATAGTTCAGCAGGTTGGTTTCTTCTGTCTGGTTTTTGGATTAGAAAAACACAGAGAGAACAATTTACTGCATAAAATACAGTTTAGGTGGTTCCATGTTGGGTCATTAAACCCCCACAAAATGACAGTGCAATTATTGCATTAAGAGAAACTTAAAACTGGGGTGGTACAGACCTCTGCTTCCGAGAATCATCACACCTACTGTTCCAGCCATTGGCACAGTTAGGGTGAGCATCCAGGGCATGGGATCTCACCAAGCACAGCCATAACCACCACACATGATATAAAACCTGAACCCCGGATGCTCCCCATCCTCAACAGAAGGACTGTGAGTTACTGCAGTGGGAGCGTGCCTTCCACTCGGGCTTCAGGGGAAAAGGATTTTAAATTTAGTGCAAAATTCCTAGTATTTGATCAGGTTTGCTCTGCGTGACTGGCACCCTTTCTACAGAGTAGGTGATCTTTATCTTCCAATTGAAGTTCCTTTTTACTAGTGATTGCTTACAGAACCTTTACAATGAAATAAAATAAACAGTGACTTTACTGACCTTTTCCCTTCTTTATTTTTTTATACTTTCCATTTTTTGCCAGCTTTCTCCTTTTGCTTCCTTCTACAGTGCAGACAAAGAGGGTACAAACAGTTCTAATTCCCAAAATCAAATGTCAGATCAAAATATGCTTCCAGCTCAATTCACACCGATTCTTAGTAATTTAAAATAGTTTAAGTTTAGTTACATTCCAAACCACTGCTTCCCTTTTCTATTTTTTTAAAATGTTTTTAACAAAATGTCACTGCACAGTAGTTTCTCTCTCTCTCCCTCACACACACACACAGGCACACGCATACACAAATATCACTGGCTATAAACTCTGTGCTATAAAGATGTAATAAAGATAAATGTAGAATCTCTTTCCACTGCACCTTTCATTTTTCCAGAAGAATAGTCTGCTGACAGACTGACTTACTAAGAGATTTTATTTGAAATCATAAATAACTTGTATTCACTGATCTAAATTAAATGAATATTGTACAGATAGTGCTACAAGTAAAAATATGATGAAGAGTAATGCAGGTTGAACAAAAGCAAGTTTGAAATATTCATCATATGAAGGAATTATCATTCCATTTTACATTCTTAGAGTAATTGACATTGAAAAACAAATTCCCTTCAGAGTTGTGCTTAGAAAATAAAATCTTTAAATCAATGTTAAAACGATCTCTGTTACCACTCAGAGTGTGTTCTGTTATGGATGTAACAACAGCATCAATTAATTGCATGCTTCTTTTCATTGCCTTTTACATGATTCTGAAACCCTCACTGAACCAGACCTGTCTGATTCCTAAGAAGAGCTGAGACAGCATGAAAGACTGGATGACTACATTACCCACCGGTAAATCCAAAACCACCTCTGCAGCCCTGGTATCAGAAGCTTTCCCTGTTATCAGCTCTTTCCAACTATTTTCAGATAATTATGGAAAAAAGGTAATGCAAACGTGAACCGTCTTTTGAGATCATGAAGAGAACAATTTAGCTGAACAAAGAAGGCACATACATTAATTCAATTTTGAAGAGATGTAAGGGGGCATCTTAGATAGGCCTCTGAGATTGAAGCATCCCTGTTCTTCAGGATTATGCAGAACACTGTCATTTTTTCTTACACTGTCTTTTATCTTTATCTCTGACCTGATTACTCCTCAGGCCCTGATCCTTTATCTTTATAGGCTTTCCCTACTCCCTGATTAGCCACTGGGGTGAGAAGTTCTCCGTGTGTCACATAGGACCCCAAAGGCAGTTCTGGTGCAACTGCTGCCTGCTGGTGGGCACTCACAACAGCAAGGGAAGCAGCAGAAGGCTCCAAGCTTGTTTGTTATCCACAAAGCAAGAGCAAGTCAACCGCAAAACACGTGGCAATGGTCCCCAGAGGCTTTCTGAGCTCCAGTCAGCCAGGACAGAGGGTCATGCTCTCCCTTCTGATTACAGTCTTGTTTTTCCCTTTTGCTCCAGCAGCCATATGACCAGCCAGGATCACTTTAACGCCTTACTGGTTGTGTTTATCTTTTATTGCAATGTTTGCATCTAAACCCAACAGCAGGAAATTTAAATTCAGTGGGATTTCTGATTGTGAAAAAAAATTCCCAGTACTGAAGGTTCATAGCAAACATTTTAATGGCCATAAAATTAGGGCTTTTGTACCCACAGATAAAGACAATAGAATATCGATACAAAGATTTTTCCCAAGACAATAACTGAAAACATTTTTAATCTAGGTATTCTGTATGCTGGCTGATGTATTAGGGTACTTTACATGGTCCCTGGCAATGTTTGTCTGATTGGGCCACTGCCAAAAAATAATACAATTTGGAATTCAGCACTGGTTAATCAGAACCACCTGCTTTGCTATCTATTACTATGCAACCTCCTACTATAAGGGTGGCAAAAGTAAAAAACAACAGAATTTTGAAGCCTGTCTGTATCATGCTACTTTTTTCCCCCCTCTAATTTGCATTTTCCTTTAGAAGCAGTCACCAATTTAGGACCACCCCTTGGATCTGGCCCAGAGACATAGGACTCAGGAAATAGGATCTATAAATATGAATTTCAGCACAAAAATGCAGTAGAATAATCCCATCCCATATTCTAAAAAGATTGTCTCTTCGGCTTGCAAGGCTATGCCTACATTAGCAACACAGTCTTGAGAAAGATGTCTTACTCGTGTCTACTCTAGATAATGTAAGCAGACAAACTACAAAACAACCAATTCTTGCATGCCGCAGTACTCCTCTAGCACCCTGTCAGAAGGCACTGAGAGAACATAGGAAAGAGAGTTCCTAGCTTATATGAAGGGGTGGGTGGTGCTTATTTCTACACCAGCCTAGCTATGATCCAGAGCTCACACAAAACTGGCACCGCAAGGCAAGCCCACACTCAGAGATTTACGCAAGGCAAATATAACAGTGTAGACATAGTCAATCATGCATCCAAATTATAACTGAGCCTCAAGGGCATCATATTAAACCATACAATCATGTAGGCTACAGAGATATCTTGCAGAGTAATAATTAATTCTTAAAACTATACAAGTCCAGAAAAGTCAAAGACTTGTTATTAGTCCAGCTACAGTGATTTCTAATCTAATTATTACAGTTTATTCCTCATAATTGTAGCTGATATGTACAAAGTCATCGATTTCTCTCGTGTTTTACTCTAACTTCCTATGTACCGGTATGGTGAGTCACCAGCCCCTGAATCACTTTATGACTCAAAGTATGGTGGTTGTCTATGAAGTTCTGCCTTTGGAGCATGTCCAAAACTGCCAGCTCCTGCATGTCTAAGTCACTCATCTCCAGGGGATCAAGATGCAGGGCACTGAAATCAGCTGAAGGGCCAGGAGACCAAATAATCCCACACTAGCAGTCTACAGCTCAGTTTAGAGCAAAACTCTGCTTTTAACTATGTTAGAGCAGCTCTGAAGACAAGCTTAACCACCGGGTTACATAGCCACCAACGAGCATCCATATAGAATCATAGAATCACAGAATGCTTTGGATTGGGAAGGACCTTTAAAGATCATCTAGTCCAACCCCTCTGCCATGGGCAGGTTCATCTTTCACTATATCAGGTTGCTCAAAGCCATATCCAATCTGACCTCGAACAATGATGTGGCATTCTCAAGTTCTCTGGGCAACCTGTTCCAGTGCATCACCACCCTCATCATGAAAAATGTCTTCCCTATGTCCAATTGAAATCCATCTGTAATGTGTTCCCAAGCTGCTTTTGCCCACAGCATCCTCAGAACACAGAACTGGCTCTAGGTCCTCTACTCTCTCCCCATTGCAGAAAATATGCAGTGGATGTAGTTTTGCAGCAAGCAATTTAGGTGCTTTCATCCGGCAATGCGGCATCAACATGGAAAATTCCAGTTCACATGCAATATTCACGGCTAACAGAAAGAGCAGACAGATAGGCAGTTTTGACCCTGGAAGTGGAAATTTTTTCCAGGTAGAAAGAATTAAACTGTCGCTCCAAACTAAGGTGGAAAGGTCAAGCTGATGCTGAGAGTGCTTGCTTTACAGGGAACAGCCTCTTCTTTTTCTAACTATATTCAGTCTGTAGGGAACCACTTATTAAATGGGTCAGAGAATACATATTTCAGAAGTTAGACTGTTGGCTATAAAGGGTGTGGTTTCACTCTATGACAAACACACGCTTGATGTTCACAGAAATAATGCTGTCAGTGCTGCCCTTTAGAACATTGATCCAGTGCTGGTAAACATTAGGAAGAGGACAGAAATCTTGCTGCAAATACAAGCCGTGGATGTTGTGCTATTGAATTGCAGTGAAAACAGAATAACACGAATAAAGCAAGCTTGATAAACTCATAATGCCAAGTCCTTTTCTCAGTAATACAGTACCTGCAAACATTCTGCATTGCTGCCCATAAGGAAAAACTTGTTTTGATAATCTAAATATTTGCCTGCTAGTCCCAACTGATTTGTCAGTAGCAGTGTAAGTGTGCTACAAATTGTAATGCAATGATTTTGAACACACTCGTGTGCTTCCTTTGATATCCCAAGTGTCTCAGTTGCTGTCCCTGACCAAGAAAATCTCGTAATTACTTCTGTAAAGAGGTTTGTCATAATCCAATGTTTAGGTCGAATCTTTTCTTTCTTTAGAATGTGAACTCTGACACGATAAACTCAATAGGCAACAGCCAACAAATGCACACATTTTTCAATAAAAATGGTCTCATGCTGACAAAATCATAGCCTGCTAATGCACCTCTTAGACTGATAAATGTGAATATGAAAGCTGAACAATGCAACTTTCCTATAAAGCTTTTCATTTGCAAAGGTTACCTCAAGGTCTCCAGTTAAATTATTTGGTCTCTTATCTGAAATCAACAAACATGAACGGCTCCATTTCTCAGCACCAATTTCCCCTTGTTTCACTACTTTCTCCTTTCAAGCTCTTCACCTCCCACAAACCACTGAACCTTGCGAGACCAAAATGTGATAAAGCAAGTGAACTTTCCCAGTATATAGTAGAGGTGAAGAAAGGGATTCACACAACAGATAAAAGGCTAGACAGTAAAAAAGAGCTTGAGATGAGATAAGATTCGTTTATAACCACAATTTTTGCTCATGATTTAACAGTTAACAATAAGAAAAACAAAACACAGAATAGCATAGCTTCATAGGACACGTGAGCTACGTGCGGTAAAGCAGGGGTGAGAAGCAAAAACTTAAAGGGAACAAGTACCCCAGTATAACAAAGAATACGCTCTGTGCACAAAAAAATGAAAGAATTCATTGACAAATCCTGCACGGGAATATGTTTTTTGCCAGCTTTGCCTCATGCTTGAAGAATTGCTTGTTAGAGCTATATTAAAATTCCAGGTTGTCAAGTCTTGCCTTCTGACCTTGAAGTAGAATGAGAGCTGTGCAGTGTCTCCCACCTGGCTAAACCTCAACCCTTCCCTTCTTCCCTTCCCTTCCTAAAATGAGGTAGCTATGGTCAAACCATCCCTGCCTTGTGCTGCTTGCAGGCTGCACCCAGCATTGAGACGCTGGTTGGCACAGGACAGAGCTCAGCAGGGCACATGCTGTTGGCTAAAGAGTCCTGACTGTTTTGTGGCTGTCCTTGAGACTCTGCCATGGCCCTGTATTTGGCTCCTTGGGCACTGTGGGAAGAAAACTCAAAGAGCAGTGTTCTCTTTAAGAAGTAGGACCTTACAGTTCAAGTTCAAGGATGTCTTTCCTGAATCACATCTGAAGGTTAACCAATGTGGCTCTGTACAGAGAGCCAATCCTGAAAAGAGAGCTCGCCCTGAAATCTGCCTCCGAAGGATGACAAAATACATTGAAATACAACAACACTGGGGACAAGAAAAGCTTTGCCCATTTCCTCCGAGGCTGAGAGAAGTATACAAATTGTTGCACCCTTTGAAAAGAGAAGAGGTGCATCCTTCAGAGCCATCGTTCATTTCTCTACACACCCATTCCTTGACTAGTGCAGAGATTACTAGGAAATAGAAGAGCAAACTTGCTTGGTTCAATCTGGTTCTTTGAGCAGAGAAAGAGAGATAGGCAATGGAAGAAAGAGAAGATACAGGAGGAAAAGCAGGAAAAACTCAATCTGCGAAAGTGAAGCAGCAGCAGTTTACTTACAACTAAGGCAACCGCCCAGAAGAGGAAGTAACAGCAACCAAAGATGGCTGAGAAAAAACAGATATTTCAGCCATGCAAAGCTGTAGGTTGGTTTGGGTAGACTATCTTTGCTCTCTTGGTTGGCAGTTTGCTCCCTTCCCCCTTTTACACCACATGCCATGTTACCCATGCAACCTTTGCTCTGCTGCATTAAATCCAGTTGGACAAGTCATACATTTTCCCCATGACTCACTTGCTGTCACTTCCACACCTGAAAACAAAACCTGTCTAGTGTATTTAGATTGAAAGTGTCTTGGGTAAACTGCCTGTTACTTTATGAACTGCTCCACACAGGATAGCCTCATTTTAATTAGTCCCTAGGCACTACCAGAGTACGTCTCTCCAAAGACAAAGGGAAAAAGAATATAGAAAGTATTTTTTTTCAAGAAAAAAACCACAAAAATGTTCAGACCATGTTCTGTCTATATGAAAGATTTTATTACACTTTTTGAAATATGAACAAAATGAACCTACAGGTGATGGTGTGAATCAAACAAACGTAGGTCTGTTCATAAGAAGGGAGGAAACAGTCACATGAATCACAGAGTCACATAAAAGAAAAGTATTTTGGTTAAACTAGCAAAGTGAGATTGAGGTTTAAAACACTTTACAAATAATTAAAATATGACCTTGATCATCGGTGGTACTCAGATACTCATTTTTCCATTGACAGTCCAAATTACCATGTGGTAGCTTTATTAGAAAAACAACACAGCTCACAAATTACCAAACATACATCTCTGAACACCTTCTAGAATTAGCTTTCATGCTTGAGTTAACTAAGAAGTAGCTGATTTTATAAGAAATATAAAGCTATTCCTGAAAACTGCTGAACCTTTTAAATCCCACCAACCAATACACCACAACCAGCACTCTAAATGTCACCGATTGCGGTACCTTCCTTATGCAGAAGAATCAACCCCTGCAAGTAAAATAATGGGATAATGCAGAGATATCTGTGCAATTACAAAAACAATACAAAAATCCCTTAGTTTATTTATCCCAAGGGTCTAATCCTGGCAACAGTCATACACACGGGTAGTTTCATTCCAATCTGAGCAGAGACAATGTACAGCTTTGCTACAGCAAATATTCCTCTGCAAGTGTTTCTAGGATCGGTTCCCAAATCTATAAGGAAACCACGTTAAGAGCTCAGGTAAATTTGTTTTCTACATTTATATAGTTCACATTGGAATAAAATTATATAAAAATATGTAATTTAACATTAAAGCTGTGCTAGAAAATTGAAAGAATTGCTTGTTTTTTCCCCTCCACCAGCTATCAAAAAGGGGCATTTGAAATGGAATAAAAAGGGAGATTTTATCTGAACTGTAGGTGTTGTGAAAACTGTGCAGTGAAAATTAAAATACTAGTTTGTGCTGCAGCCATAAATTACTAAACTAATTATCTAGTAGCAGGCATAACTGAATCATTCAAAGGGGTAATTAGCAATCAGACATAATGAGTACTGCTACTATTTCTTGTCATACTGTATTTAGCTTCTGTGCAGCCTAGAGGAACTGAATTATTTCCTACCCTTCTCGGAGGGCATTACTGCTACATTGAGTGCATCAGCCCATATTATTACTCCCAGTAGTTTAATTCTTCACTGGACTGCACACTCTGATTTCTCCCGTCAAAGTTTTGCCCAATCTCCTGGGTCCTTTTAAGTAAGTACCATCTTCACAGTTTCCTCCTAGGTCTTAGCATAAATGTAAACTACATCATAATCAGATTACATGGCTCTTTTATTATTTTAATGGTGTTGCTGCTGGTGAACATACACTGTGTCTTACACATAGTGCCTGTTTTCTATAGCACTTGGACATTATACACAGTGGAGGCCTTGCACAAAACTGTGCATCCAGAGACTGTAGAGGGGAGTTAGACCGTTAATGTTGACCTTTCAGATACAAAGGTGCATACCCATGTATGCCATTAATCAAAGGTAGTTTGGAGAAAAGCCATTTTTTCCCAGTGAGTTCAACACCCACACTTCACAACAAGGAATAAAAGACTATAAAAAACAAGCAAGTGTTGCTTTTATTTAGAAAAAAGTTAGCAGAGAGAATCCAGATTCCTCAGTTAATATATTCTGTTCGGGGTCTGTTTCAACTTTGTCTTTGAATATAAAAGTTTGTTTTCAGCCAGCCAATGTCTTATTGTCATAGGCTTCACAGTACTGATGGTTTCTTATTTTGCTCAACATTTTGTACATGCACATACTCAAGAGAGTTCAGCAGAAAGTATCTTTATGGAAGCCATTTATATTTTTTGCAGTGTAATTCAAGGACCATCGAGTATCATGCATCAGTAGAGAAGCTGATCACCTATGAAAACTGGTGGAAGCAGAATGCTGTAGTGAAGGAAGTACTACTCTGATATGAAAACTCTAGAGTTTAAAATACTATGGATTTATTGTGTTAATATTAGATGTAATGGTAAATAATATTCTCTAATAAGTGATTAGGTATCAATATTCAAATTTTCTTTCATCATTTGCAGCTTCAGGCAAAACTTTCCTCTACCCTCCACCAGCTGTCAAGGGCTACGGCTGTTTATTGAGTTTTTATGGTTTTAACTCCAAGGGATCTGGGCTAATACCAAGCTACCAAGTTTGAACTCCTTGCAATGTGTTGACACAATATGGCAACAATGCAGAAATCGGTGGAACTATATTCAAGAAGGTATCTCCTCACTAAATACTGAAAAACTTACATATGAACATGAGTAGAACTCCCTTCCCCCCCATGCCAATTTTTTTCTTTTGAAACTTGCAGTGACGCTAATGTTTGCTGTTGCGGTGGAAGGAAAGGGAGAATTGCAGTGCAGGGTGTTGACCAGTCAGCTCGTGGACAAGCTCTTCATCCCATCATTTGCTTGCTTACTTCCATGCTTCTACAAAGGCCAGCACTTGGCACATAATCGTTTGGCCTACATTCCCAAAACCAGAATAAAATAATATAGTGCCAAATTAGCATTCGTGTCTGAGCAAATACTATCTGCAGTATCAAGGCTGCTCCATTTAAAGAGTTGCTTCTACTTTTCAGTCAGTATCCATAGGCGAGCAGTAGCCTCTCTCTGAATAGACTGATAAAGTGTATATTGAGCCAAATCCGAGTCCGTTCCACTAGTTTCCAGAATCTGTTACTTTTATTTGAAAAACATCTCACCCTCAAGAGACTGCTCATCTCCAAACATCTAAATGCACATATTGGTATGGTAGGCTTAAAAAGAGTTTATTGTATTTTCTTTTCGGTCAAGTACTCCTGCAGAAGCATTGCATTTGAACTAAGGTCTTCAGAAAGTATGACAGTGGTTTTCTTGCACTATAACAACTAGTTTCATGGCCCTGGACTGTAGATTCACATTGGTCTTTACATTTAGATAGTATTTAAGATGCTAGTGCCCCAGTCTTGAATGTATTCAGTCTTCTTGAATATATTCATTGAGGCTAAACAGATGCATATACAGAGCTCAAAATAAAACAGATTATTAGCTAGCTTTATGAAACAAATACATTACACTTCAGAAAGCACATAGTTTTAACTGGATTGTAATTAGTCATAAAAAGAAGGAACTTTGAATTACATAATTTCTCTTCAACCTTATTAAAAAAAATGTGATTTTTAGCAAGTTGCTGAAATTTCTCTTTAGTGAGATGCTACAAATAATAATGAAGTTTAGGATTACAGACTGCTATGTCATTTTTATTTGGAAAAAATATGACTTCTGTATTGCCATGCACATCTTGAGGAAACATTACAAATTCAAACTCACCTTTCTATTTTTGCTTATTGCATTTCCCAAGCATACAGATTTTGCTCTCTGTTTAACAAACACATTAACAACTTAGAATTAGTAAATTATTAGGTGAAGGCAGATGTCCAAAAACAAGTTTCAGATGAATCACAGATTAAATTTGTGATTATACTTGTACCAATTCTCCTCACAGGACCATTCTTTTGAATTTGTGCAACCATGAAAGTCAAGTCTATGTTCTTCCTGAAATTTCATCTTTATGTAATCCTTCCATGGAATGATATATAGCACTCTTATGTCAAGTGGTCACTATGAAAACTAATATTCTTTCAGGAAATATGAAAATCTTTTCTTTTTTCTTTATCTCCTCACTTCATCCTACCTTCTCTTCTTGCTATCAAAAGGAGAATTAGAGCATTTTGAATCAAAATGCACATCACACAGATGGGTTAAAGCTTTTCCCCTTTGATCTCTTAATATCTCAAATTTCTTGATCAAAGAACCCCTTCCCAAGATCTGATTCCTGCAGCCACTGGCTATTTCATTGAAATTGGTGAGAACAGGACTGTTCCCAGGTGCACATCCTGCAAGGGCCTGGCCTTGAACAAATGGAGGAAGATTGCTAACATTCCCTACCTGCACTGGGATTTACTCTTTCTTGGCATTAGATGCTTCCTCATTATCAACTCTTCCATATCTCTGGCAACTGATCTTTTCCTACTGTGTAATATCTATGTATTTTCACGTTCTGTGAGCATGAAGATTTAATCAGTTCGTAACTCCATTTATTCTACACATTTTCCATTGAAATTATTTTCATTTCAATCAAGTGATAATAGACTTCATATCTGACAGGTATATCACAACATATTTCTAATAAATAACTAGTTTCCCCCACTTGAACTTATTTGTTTAAAAGGTCAGTCTTGGGTGCATTAAGAAGAAACACTGATTTGCAATTTAAATGTGGACAAAGAGTATCCTGAAAAAAATTTTAAAAAGGCATTATATATACACTCATTTACAAAATGTGTACAGATGAACACAAATCCAGAGAAGCTAAGAAAGCTTTTATCTTTTAACCATCTTAGCAGAGGCAAGTAAATACTGAAATACTCTAGAATATGGACATGTAGGAACTCTAGTTCTGCTTCTTCTCCTGTGGTTTCACCAGAACTGTGTGAGGCTTGACGCCTCTGCATCAGGTCTGGTCCTGCCAGCAAGATATTCTCCCTTAATTGTTCTCTTGCCTGTGGCCTCTCTTAATCCTAGAAAGCATCAAATTACTGTGGTTTATTGCACTCTAGATGCATCTTTGTATAAAGCAGCCAGAGACAACATAAATGGAAGTAAATGTTTCTTCTTAAATATTATTCCTAAGTGTGAACTTCATTTTACACACTATCATTTAAAGCACAGCCATAACCTTTACTCAAATATCAAATTGAACTTTGAGATTTGTTACGGCTGAACAAGATAAATGCATCTCATTTTCCATTTCCGCAATTCCAGTGGTTGTTCGCTCTAATCTGACATGGAATTGGGCTAAATTTCATGTTGAAACCACAGGTTCTCTTACCCACATCCTTATGCCACAATTACAGCAAATATCACTGTGATAAAACCAGTTGTCTTGATTCCCAAGAATATTAACTAA
Organism: Bucorvus abyssinicus; assembly: GCA_009769605.1. NCBI lineage: Eukaryota > Metazoa > Chordata > Aves > Bucerotiformes > Bucorvidae > Bucorvus > Bucorvus abyssinicus. The sequence continues at coordinate 6,406,807 of CM020033.1, read as the reverse complement.
TCAGTCTTTAAACGTTATTCTAATCACTGACCACACAGGTCTGTGGGCAATCATTTTCTCATCTCTTCCCATGCATTTAGCCATTTTTTACATAAATATGTAAACCTCAGGTGAAAAGGTACTCATGTTTTCATTGAGAACAAACTTGACGTTTTGGGGTGTTTCAACACCCAAGAGCTTTGGGTACATGAAACCTGTGATTATATTGCTCTAAGGGCAACATACCCTAACTTAGGGGACCAATCTTGGAAATATAATTCATACTAAGTTCCTCTGGCTTTTAAATCTTCGGGTGAAAAAAATAAAAAAGGCAAAACTGACATCTTTCTAGACGCAGCTTGTTCTGTCCCATTGCTTTCTGTGAGCAGGAAGGGGAAAGGAAGAAAACCATTGTCGCCTTTGAAGGGGATGGAAATATTTTGGAGATAGACACTTTGAGCTATCCTATGCTGAGTCTTGAAATCACGCATTATACAAAGCAAAGATTCGTACAGAACAGAAGTCAGATAAAAGGACGACAAATAAACTTCTCAAGATTAAAGTAACTGTCAGAAATCAACGTTAGTTTGGAAAAGTTAACTTGACTACTTTGATGGCAGATTTTAAGACACAATTTCAGAGTTCCAAAGTTTTTGTAGAAATCTTTTCTAAATATCATCATGTTTTATTCTTTGCCTAACACTAGTATGTGTCACACCTAGTTTATCTCCCAGCACAGTCAAATAGTGAAAGCAACAAGAGGCACTGTTAGAAGCACACTTTCAAGAAAGCAGCTCTATTCCTAAAGTCCCCTCCTGGACTAAACTTAGCTGCATGATTGCAACTGAAAGCAGAATTCCCTCCAGGTTTCAAATATGTAGTTCCAATGACAAACACTTGAGGCAGAAATTATGCCAATGGATATACTTCAGCAGCTGGAGTCCAGTACATGTTTTGAAGGCAGAATTTGCCCTTAAGAACTAAAATAAAGGACAGTCTCACAACCTTCAAGGGGGTCATACCTAAATGTGATGCCAAGGGGACACAGGACAAAATCTGACAGAGCCGCAGCTGCATCTAGTAGATTAGAGTTTAGTTTGTTAAAGTAAAATATATTCAAATAAATAGATACTGCATATAATATAAAATTCAACAAAAGCATTTCTCTGGTTCTCTAGATAAAGCTGATAATTTTTCTTTCCTATATTGGAGGTAAATGGAGCTTATTCTAAATATTCTGCATTGTTTATACTATTTGAGTTAGTAAAGACAGATTATGGATGAAAATTTCAATTATCCAGCATGCTAGCTTTTGAATCTATAGTTAGCCATTGCTCTTCATGCTATTTTTACTTTGTATAAAAGTATAAACAGCTTAAAATATCATTATTTTTTCTATCATGATTTGTTTGGGAATAATTTAAGGAGGCTGTTATCACTAAGAAGTCTAGAAATTACCATTATGACACCAAGATTTCATATTCTCAGCATGACAATACAATATTTGTTATGCAAGACCTCTGAAGTTTCTAACTTTGCATTCCTTCCAGCACTGTAACTGTGCCCTATTCTAGGCTGCTTTTAAAACCTTAACAGATTAAAATATATTGTATTTAGAAATGAAGATTCACACATATTCCACACAAAACCTCGTTTCATTTGATTTCAAGTGCTCCTTAAACAAAATCCACCAATTTATCTGCTATTTATATATTTATTTGCAGAAAGAAACAGAAAAGTTTGCGTGAAAACATGAGGTATTAAATAGTCATTTTATGATAGACAATACATTTACTTTGGAACACACATAAATTTAACTCCGAACTCAATTATTTTTATTATTCCAAACATCATGCTAACAGCATTGCTTCAAAGAGTGACATCTACTCTCTACGATATTTGAAAAGTCCTGGTGGTCAGGTGAACTCCTTGTTGACTGGAAAAAGGGAAACATTGCACCCATTTTTAAGAAGGGTAGAAAGGAGGACCCTGGGAATGGCTGACCTGTCAGCCTCACCTCTATACATGGGAAGATCATGGAACAGATCCTCCTAGAAGCTATGTTGAGGCACACGGAGGTAATTTCACCGAGGGCAAGATTTACCTGACCAAACTAGTGGCCTTCTACAATGAAGTGACTGTATCAGTGGACGGGGGAAGAGATATGGATGGGAATGGTCTCCTGTAAAGCCTTTGACAGGGTGCCCCACAATATCCTTCTCTCTAAATTGGAGAGATATGCGTCTGATGGGTGGACTCTTAGGTGGATGAGGAATTGTTTGGATGGTCACATCCAGGGGTAGTAGTCAATGCCTTTATGTCCAAATGGAGACTGGTGATAAGTGCTGTCCCTCAGGGGTCTGTACTGGCACCAGTGTTGTTTCATATGTTCATCAATGACATAGACAGTGGGATCGAGTGTACCCTCAGCAAATTTGCAGAGGACACCAAGCTGAGTGTGCAGTTGACACACCTGCGGAATGGGATGGCATCCAGAGGGACCTGGACAAGCTGGAGAAGAGGGCTTGTGTGAACCTTATGAGGTTCAACAAGGCCAAGTGCAAGGTCCTGCACCTGGGTCAGGGCAATCCTTGATATCAATATAGGTTGAGGGGTGATGTGATTGAGAGTAGCCCTGTGGAGAAGGACTTGGGGGTACTGGTGGATGAAAGGCTGAACATGAGCTGACAATGTGTGCTCATAGCCCAGAAAGCCAACCATACCCTGGGCTGCACCAAAAGAAACGTGGCCAGTAGGTTGAGGGAGATGATCTTGTCACTCTACTCCTCTCTGGTGAGACCTCACCTGGAATGCTGTGTCCAGATTTCGAGTCCCCAGCACAAGAAGGACATAAACCTCTTGGGAGCATCTCTGCCTTCTTTTTATATCAAGAGCATTCCAGAGAGGGTCAACGCTTGCACAAGCAAGCTGTTTTCAGATAAGCCAGTTCAGCATAAATCAAGGAAACAGTCTCCAAGCAAGCAGTACCTCTGCTTGATGGCAGAGATAGTAGTCTCATAGCTAGTACATGTCTAGGATGGGAAAACATCATGGCGTTAAAGCTTCTGGAGACAATTGTTATAACAGCTGTGTGCAGCACTGAGTGCTGACAAAAAAAAAAAAAAAAATCCAAGTATATTCCTAAGTAATTAAAGTCAATGATGAATGGTGGGTAATTATCCTTTTTTAAATGGAGTTAGATTATCTAAAAAGCACCAGACAACTTCTCTCTTGGAAAGATATATTGCAAGCTCATTTCTGATAAGGGGAAAAATGTTCGGATGTCTTCTCCAAAGCCAAAAAGCATTTGCATACAACTTGACCCACCAGAAGTTTTGAAAATGACAGATTTTCTGCTTATTCTTGGCAGTAACCTCAGAATCCTGTCTCTCTTCAGTGTTCATAACAACAGCTTTTACAGTAGAATTGAAAAATAGCTAAAGAGTAGCTATTATTAGAACTTGGGCTTAATTTTGCAGAAAGTTCAAGTATCAGATTCAACAAGCTTATAAAAATGCTGCTTTACAAAGCCCAGATCATTGCATTTGGCAGTTCTGGAACAAAAAAAATATGTATGAGAAACAAACTGATGTATCAGTCTGATTTTAGAGGGATTAGTGAAACTTCATATATCTATGAACTCTAGTTACAGAACTGGAAAGTGAATATGCATGAAAGATAGACACACTTGCAGGACTTCTTTCTGCAGAAAATTCGTTCACATTCTATGTCCACATATACAAACACATGTGTGTGTGTATAAACTTAATGCAACAGCTTTCTACCGAATTACACTGAAGTCTCAGGTTTGGGGTTTTTTTTTCAGTTAGTTACTTTTTCATAATTAGCTCTATGACAATATGTAAAGGAAGTTTCAAATGAATAGATAACATGATTAGTGTGGAAAATCAAGAGAATAATTCTCCTCCAAAGCAAATTGACTACTTTAATTTTCCATCTCTGGCCAAATTGCTATAGTTTAATTGAAATAGATGGAAAGATAGAAAGAGGAGTAATATTTATAAAAATTAATACACTAACTACAATTTTCAGAAGTTTGTAACTCAGAAATACTAAAATCACAGAATATTAGATACACACAGTTTATTGGAAAATGATGACATTTGAATTATAGACATTTTCCTCCCTTCAGGAGCCATTGCCAATGACAGGGTTTTTAGCTGAAAATCTTACTGATGTGTTTAGGTCTCATGGCTGAAAGGAAATATTTGCTAGTTGAAACTTCTGAAAAACTAGTGGTTTAATGTTTCACAATTTGAGAATACCTAATATTTTGAGTGTCAAAGTCAGGCAAAAGTGCAGTTTTGCCTCACACTGATTCAGTTTTCTAGTCCCATATTAAACAGAGCACACACATCATTCATGAAGTTGGTGAATGTTCAAGGTCTGACTCCAGTTTGGGATGGCCTACAGAGCTTTTTTAGTCCCTGTTCTGTTTTATTTGTAACTGTACTCAAAATATGCAGAAGATTCACCTTTCCCCACCTAACACTTCCAGTCATATGCCAAAACAAGCGGAAAGCCCTATGGCACTAGACAATATTAAATTTACAGTCTGTGCTATTTCTAACTGCCGGGAGGGTTTATCTGTTACTTTGAACAAGAAAAATCCACCAGGTCATATTTCTGATGTGTTTTTCATGTGGTATTTAAGTTACTTGCAGGTTTTCCTCCAAGACAACGTTACCAGAATGGCAACGGTTGCTGCACAAAGAATTTCAGCAATCTGAAGTTCAAGAATTAGTTTATAGTTGAGTAAAAAATATACCTATGTTCACCAGTACAGAATCACTTAACCAGAACATAGATTAGTTAAGAAACACCATATGCCACCTGCAAAGCACAGGTTTGATGGCCTTGTGTAGAACATTCTCCATTATTATTATTATTATTATCATTTTGAAATCATGCAATAGAAAAGCATGTAGGTCAGTATCACACAGCAGAAACTAACACAAGCTTAGAAGAAGTTGGCCTGTTTACGATGGGGCCAATCCTGAAATCATGCATTGCAGACATTGAAGTCACAGCTAAAAAGCATATATAGTTTTCTCCGCTCAAAGTGCAACACTTTGAGAAGTGCAAAATGGGCACTTTGAGAAGGGTAAGATGTTACTCGTTTAATACTTACAGAGTCACAAAGTAAGCAGGAAAGCATAAATATTACAGGATAAGTTTTTAGTCTGTTACCTTTTCAACTGTTCTATCAATGATCATTACTCCCACCTTAGTTAAGGAGTTGAAGCAGCTACAATCTTTCAGAAACAATCCAGTCAGTTAAATTTACACTGAATAGTACTTTGAGAATGTACAAATAGTTCATTGCATTATTTCAGCTGACTCCTTTTTGCTCATTTTTACATGAAGACAACACCCACACTCCAGTAGAAGAAATACCAAGTCCTCAAACCTGTAAGAATTAGCAGTCTCCCAGCCTCAGTCCACACATACGTATTGGTTTACGCAGCTAGAGAATAATTTAGAGTGTAATAGCTCATTTGCAATCAACACAGTAGCTTCCTCTTCTAGAAAAGTTGTGTGACTATTCACAATATATGTACTGTCAGCTACTCACATAAACCAGGGGTTTACCTGTGAGGATTGCAGAAAAGCTGTTGTGATTTCTAGGGGATCGACATCAAGTATATAACCTAATGCTTGTTAGTATCTAGGCTAACATAATAACATAAGCCACTACTTCATATTAAACATGGACTACCCGAGTAAATCTGTTACTCATATACATTAACTTATTAATTTTACATTTTTTTGATCATTACACAGATGCATTTTTTATTTTGATTTTTTTAAGGATAATTAGGCAAGTGTCTTGGTGCTGAGACAGAATAAGGCAGAGCTGTGTCTGCCAAAACCCACTCTGATTCAGTTCCAGGACTTGGAGCAGCCACAGGCTCCTCCAGAGCTAATAGAGTATTTGATCAGTTTAAATGTACATAGCAGATAAATGTGTATGACTATGGGAGGGACCAGGTGAGTAAAACATCCTAATGAGGATTCACAGAGCATGCTTTGGCATTAGGCCTTAAATCTGAAAGAAAATTGCTGAAAGAAAGAAATACTATGAGTAATGGCCTGAAAGCTTTGTTTCCTTGACCTCAGCTGAGACAGAAAGGAATACTCATTGAAGAAGCAATCACTGAAATCTTAACAGCTGAATCTAATGATTAAGAAGTTTTTGCTATGGATTATGACAGGGTTGGAATCCATTATCAGAAGCACTAAACCCCACAATATTAATAAACTAAGAAATATTTTCCAAGTTATATCCTTAGAACTTAGAGTTCAATTATTTCATTTACTCTCCACATCAGAACTATGATCATCTAAAACCTATAGAAGACCAGAATAGGACCCACTGAGAATTAAATCGTTTTGTAAGCATTAAACAGCCCAGATGAATACCTGTACTCTCTTTATATCATGGTTTGAAAAGTACTTCTGAAAGTGTGCAGAAGTGTCAAGTACTTAAAAGTTTTGGTGTGTGTGTGTTTGTTGGCTTTTTTTTTTTTTTAAAGAAGGGAAACATCTTACAAACATACAAAATCATTCATGACAATATACAGGAAGACACCCAGTACCTTTCACTACTGAACAAACAGCATAGAACAGGATTTCTGGATGCGTTTTCTCATTCTGCATTAAAAGTTTATTTCAAGTGTACTTTTTACATAATCAGAAATTTAAGGTATTTTTGTGGATTTGAGAACACATGGAAGAGTTTAGTAAATCAATTGCTTGAGATTAACTGAACCAAGTTTCTAGAATGGCAGTCCTGGAAACCTATTAATTTCAGTGTCCAAGGTTCTCTAAATCTCAGATAAAACACTACACACTGAGTCATATTTACACAGTTCCATGTATAAGTATATAAAAGCAAAACAAGAAGCAGCGTCTGCCAAATCTTTGAACGACAAGGTGGCAAACTCATAAAAACAATATCTTGAAGTTATTACCATTCTGTGATTGTCCTGATTTAGGAAGAGATCAGGAGCTGAGTCCAAGTTCAATAGGCATCACAAGGGCTGGGGTAACAATTCCAAAAAAACCTGTCTTCCCCTACCTCCCAGAAAAAAACCCAAGGACATTTACAGTCAAGATATTTTCCAGTGAACTTGAGCAGGTTTTAATAACACTTCAGTAAAGTTATTTCTAATTTCTAAACATTCCTTTTCATAAAAGAAACAATGCTTACAAATCACAGGTGGGGCTGTCCTTTCAAGTCCTCCACCTTTCTGTACTCATTCACACCATGACAGTGAACACTATTGACAAGCCAGGGAAGCTATTGCAGCAGTATTAGTCTCTCTACCATACTTTGGATACTCCAAAACAGTTCACTATAATGACATACTATACATTGCCCCTCGCTCATGCATACCTATTTCTTTTTTGTACCAGGCATACAACAGACCAAGTCTAAATGCTCTACTGAATCATTCCTTCACTCATTTGGACTAATACTACTCTACATCATCCCCCCAGCGTCCCTGGGCTGCGTGCCCAGACTTTGATCACCTGTTCACAAGAGAGCACAGAACACTTTAAAAAAAGTGTTTATCACGTCAAGATGGAGCTAGACTAACTTGCCTTTAATTTGCCAAAGCTGAGTGGATACACTAAACATTTACACTCCACACAGCAAACCCTGGCCAAACAGGGAATTTCCTGTCCCAGTTTGAGAAAAAAACCCAGCTTCTCCTGTTCGGGAGGTTTGTTTTAAACTGACCAATTGGACTATTCCCTTCCATGTTACATTTAGCACCTCTCATTGGCTGTAAAAGTTTCTCGCGAGCATGTCTGTCTCTTTAAGAGGTGCGTATCGTGGGCTTTTTGGGCTCTTTGCTCTCCGACGAGTTCCCGTACACTTCCTGCTTTGCACTCCGAGGTGTGCCGCGGGCTTGCAGTTTCGCTCCGGGAAAAGGCTTTCTAAGGTTCACGGTTTGGCTCCGGGGACCTTACAGGCTGTGTACCCTCGGCTCGAACCTCCAGAGGAACTCGCCTGCCTGCCTGCTTACGGCTACGGCGCCCCGTGCTGCCGGAGCTGTTGCCGGGGAAACCCCCTGCACCGCCTGGGACAGACCCCCCTTGCCGCTGGAGACCGCGCCTCAGGGCTACTCTTTTCCCTGCTGTAACTCCGTATTTTTGCTGCTTTTTCTACAACCCGCACGACCAGACCGGTAGGACCAGTGCAGCTCGTGGTTTGCACGTGGGATCCCGGCGTTTCATAACAGCCACGGTTCCTTTTGTTCCACTCCACGAGAGCCCACGTGGCCGGTGCCATCTTGGACTCTGCCGCGGTATCGTTCCTTCCCTCACCCGCGTTTAACCCTCGCTGCTCCATCCCGTACAAACCCTCTGATATTGCATTGGTTTTTCCCTGCATATAATATATTTTGTTCTGGTGTTATTAAACTTTGTTTCAGTTTTCCAAACTTTCAGAGGTCTCACAAATTCTTTCTTCCTTTTCAACTATCTCCGCTTTTTAACCCTTTCTCTCCCGGTGCAGGGGACAGGGGTTTTAGGGATAGGAGAGGACACGTCCCCGTGATTGGCTTGCCTCAGCCAACCAGTGACATTCCATAAGGAGAATACTTTCTAATTCTTGATGTACTTTTAGTTTAAGTAACTGAAACATTCTCAGAAAGAATGTACTTTGTTGTCATAATTATGGCTTCTATCAAAAACATGTGGAGGCACCTTTCAGAGTCAAAATTTCACAAAAACTCATTAGCATCTGGCAATGAGTAACTATATAAAGAAAACAAATATTTGAAGGCCACAAAGCTACCTAGATGCGTGCTTTCACAGAATACTAAAATATGAGTCATAAATACCCAGAGTTTACACAAAAAGCACTCATATTTTGGAGGGCTCGTTGTTCCCACAACCCACCAGGAACACTTGCTACATAATGTATTCCATCTTCTCACACAGGAAGGGAAGAGACAGGTTCCAAAAAACAATGAAATAACAGAGTGCTGCTCAAAACACAACAAATGCATGCTAAGGTATGAGTCTACTCTTTTTACAGCATCACAATTTAAAAAGAAAATAAACCTATCAAGAACTATTCAGCATCCTAAGGACATTAAGAGTATTCTAATTCCTGTTATATCTGAGAGAGGAGAATCCTCTGGTGCTGTTCCTGGTCTTAAACACACCACAAGCTAATCCACTTATAAAAATCAGCTGCTCATTTATTGCTCTTGTTTTTCATTTATTTAAGTCAACCTAAGATACTTCACTACAGTTGAAGTGCAGCTGACCTTCAGACCTCCTCTCCAAATGTGAAACTTAACCACCACAGTGTTCATAATTGCAGCAGATGGTATAGGCTTAATATGCACATGTGAAGTTTGTAAGGTCTGCTCTCATCTCCAAAGAAGAGATATGGAAATGTATCAAGGTCATTGAAACCTTTCTTTTGCTCCCTGACTTAAGGCAGGGGGTGGGGTAGGTGAAGAAAAAGGCTGGCAGCAGAAAAAGAAGAAACGTCCTTGCCGTGGTGGCCCAGTCCTTCTGTGGTGCAGTCTGTGTTGGTGGCTAATGTAAACCGAGACACTCTGCTGATTAAAGGACCGGTCCTTTATTTTTTATTTAGTTTTTTATTTTAAAGGCTACTCCACCTCTCCCTCTATGATAATCAGTTTCTTAATTTCATCACAAGAATTTAATAATTAATAGTGATTACTATTGCTGCAGATAATCACCATCAATAACTGTCTCCTTTTCTACTCACTAAAAAGTCCCTTTGATTTAGCATGTGTAACGCAGCAGCCTAGATGCAGACAGTTAAAATTAATTTTAAAAATCTTGCTACCTTGCCTTAAGTAGTTTTTATTTCTCCCCTAACAGGTTTTCTTCTAAATATATTTTTTATTGTTTCATTTGTTCATTAATTTTCTCAGACCATGGAGGTGTTGGAATATGAACCTGTGAATATATTAATGAATACAAATCATTCTCTACGCTGGATAATGAGCGTTATGCTGACTACTATAGTATGCCTCGTAATTATAACAAATGATTAAATACCCATTTACTGTCAGTACTAATATTTCTTGATTCTCTTCTCTATTTCAGAGCTATGTTAAAAGGAGCTTGGATTATGCTTACTACCTATAGGCAAATTTAAGAAACCAAAAGACAAGTGTAAAGCAGGTGATTTTCTCAAATATCCTTACAGCACAAGTGTAAATGAAGACCTGTACAGCTGCTATGCGCAATGGCATAGGAACAAGAAACAAAGTCATAGAAGAGGGGATTTGCAATGTTGATTACATCAATGGTATACGAGATGTGGTTATCCTCTTTCTGAACATTGGCTAATATTACCTGCTTCCAGGCAAGTTTTGAACTGCTGTATCAGAGAGTTTTATGGAAAAAAACGCTTATTGGACAAGTGTATTCCTAATACTGCAAAGTCACCAAATGTCTGGAAGCATGACAGCTAATATTTCTTTCAGTTTTTTTAATCCCATTTGGAACAGATGAAATCTGCTCAAGGAATGAGTTAATAAAAATGGCAGAATAATTACTTTCAATTTCAACATAAACTTCCTGTTAAAATATTAATTAAAAGGGAAAAAATAGGGAGAAAAATCCTCGCACAAAAATCAAGTGTGATGAGAAGAAAATCCTCATACATAGGAAGGAAGTAGGCTTTAAGGTCTAGGAGGTGAGCAAGAAGCAGCAACCTAAGGAACTTCTGTCCCACTGAAGAAAAGTACAAGTTAAAAGCACTGCATGTAGCTTTGTTCAAGCCCATTCAAAAGTTTGAAGTCGAATAGCAATTTTATTTCTCTTCAGATAAAGGAAGAAACAAGTGTAGACAGATTCTATGATACTCTGATATTTGCAGAGCAAAATCTAGGCAGCAGGAAACAAAAGAGGAAATAAGAGGACTTGGGAAGTTAAGCTAGACAGAAGAAACAAATATGAACAAAATATCCTCACTTTTTGCTCCTCTTTGATCTGTAATCTACAAACTCTCCCTCAAAACTCATCCATTGGTGATGAGCCAACTTAACACAACTGTTTCAAAGCATCAAAATTTTCAACTGTTGATGCGACAGCTAGTCTGATGAAAATAAAACAGGATGATGACAGACGAGAGGAAGTAAAAGAACCCGCACCTCAGAAGGTAAACAAAAAACCCTGAGAAGCCTAACCCTCCACATGACTATTTCTTTTGGTCCTTTAACAGGTAGACAGCAGTGATGGAGAAATGTTTTCGCCACCATGCTCGAGCAAGAATTGCACCATTATTTGAAGTACTCCCAATCGCATGGGAATGTGGTCATAGCAGCTACTGCCCTGAGCTCAGAGTACTGAAGAATTCTTTACACAGGACTAATCTTAGAGACATGAACACCTGAAACTTCATCATTTATGGGAGGATTTTACTTGCTTAGACATTATACCATGCAGACAATACTTTGCATCATCCATCACCACTCTCTGGAAGCTGCTAGTAACAACCCTGAGAGATCTTCAGATTTGTTTTGTTTGAACTCTGTTGCCCCTCTATGTCCATTTAGGCTGTCATGGCTAAATGAAGAGCAGCTTCTAGCAGACAGAGTATGAACAGCCTGCATGTTTAGATGAACTCTGTTACCCTCAACCAGAGCCAATACCTTATGCAGAATTTCTGCTCTTCCTCAGCTGAACCTACCAGCAACCTATTTTGAGACAGTGGGGAAGGAGTCATGCAAACACTTTCCCCTTGGCTCTCCAGAACATACTTATTATTTATTACATTGCTGCACAGACCTAAGATGAGGGATGTCAGGAGAGTAGGCAACTATTTAGGTTAGATTGGGATACTCATCTAACTGGGAAGGGAAAGGAACTGTATTCCAAAGACTTTTCATAGCTTTAGCACCTTGGCAAGAATAAAAAAAATGATGGCTTCAGTTAATGTTAAATTTAAATGACCCATTTATCCTAAACCAAATTGGAGAGCTTTTTTTCTTTTTTATTTTACTGAGAATAAATTTCTGTTACCCTTGTCATAATTTCTTGGATGAGTGTATTGAGTTTGAGTGCAAAAGTTTTGGTTGCAGGAGGGGCCTGCAGGGTTGGCTTCTGTGAGAAGGCACCAGAAGCTACCCCCATGTTGGACAGACCCAGTTTCAACTGGCTCCAAGATGGACAAAAAGTAGGGAGGAAATGGGGGGGACAACATTATGTTTTTAGATTTGTGCCTTCTTCTCATTATCCTACTATGTTATTAACTGGCAGGAAATTAAATTAATCTTCCCTAAGTCAAGTCTGTTCTGCCTCCTTGTCCTTATCTTGACCCATGGGCTTTTTTCATATATTCTCCCTCCAGCCTCTTGAGGAAGAATGATAGAGTCTGTTGGTGGGCACCTTACAACCAGCCAAAATCAACCCACCACAATGAACCACTTAAAGGACTTCTTAAAACAAGATCAAATTTATAGGAAAAAAAGTTATTTTAATATAAGAATGTCTGCACCAGAAAAAAGTCAGCTTCCTAAGAAATTTGATATAGGCAAAGCAACTAAGACATTAAACTTGGAGGACAATCTGCCGCGAGGGATGTGTGAAAGGACTCAGGGGTAGCTACTAACTCACATCCTGAATCACATGTAAAGCAGTAACATATCTCAAAACAGAGCTTGGGGCACCTCAAAAACATTATTATTTGACAGAGTATTGAAGAATCTAGAAGTTGTCTGCAACCAGTTACAGGAAAGAATAGAGGAAAGGATGGAAAAATGTGTTTTAGCTTGGTGGTAAATTTGGGATTGGCCCAATCCACATGCTAGACTAGAAATCTCCCTACAGGAGAGTAAGGGAAGAATTAGACTTGTGCGCACCGGAGGACTGGCATGAAACAAAAAATGCTTTGAGTGAAAAAAACCACAAACATTTTGTTTTGTTGTATCAATGTATACTTCTGCTGATGGAGAAGGGTTTAATTTGTGTGTGTTCTTGAAGAGGTGAACTCTAAATGAACTTCCTACAAAGTGGGAGTTCTGGCAGCATTATACGTTGGCAACGTGTACCTGAGGGATAGAAGAACGGAAATTAGCTCTGGATGACTTGGGCTGATGGGACATGAGGTTATGAGACAGCAAAATAGCAACAGAGATACTACCAGCAAGGTTTTACAGTGCTGAAGGCAAAATATACTGGGACTGTCACAGTACAACCTCCCCAAATGTGCATTCTCACCCCTTCCCTCATGAAAGTCCTCATACTCATGTGACTGGACACAAGGAAATTTTAGAAGTTAATTCAAGAAAACGGTGAATTGACCTTTTGATCATATCTTTCTGAAGCATCTCATTACTTAGTGGTATAGAACCAGCATCTGTACAAGCAAAAAAACCAGAATGCCTGAGCAAGAGCAGTAGAAAGCATAGGACTACAGAGCTCCTGCTTTGGTGAATGTGCTGATGGATAAACATACCTCATGCCCTACCTTTCAGATGAAGGCAGTGAAAAAGCCCTTGCCACTACTCTTTTTGCCATACAAAGGAAGGTTTAATGACCTAAGCAGCCTGGATCTAGATACCACAATTTGCTGTCTGTGAAAATTGCTGATCATTAGTGGCAATGTGTGCTTGGGTATTTTATAAACAGAGCTATGTCATAAGCAGGGTGAGATTTCTCCACAGTGCTGTCACTAATAGCTGTGACTCTCAGTGATTTTTTTTTTTTTTTTAGACTCATCAAGTGATACTGCTCCAATCCATTTAGAGATTTCATTTTTCATGAAGTCTAGTGTCTTACCACTTCAACAGGCCATAAAATATGTTTATGAAGTTTGGCAAGAGTGTTACGCACAAACTGAAAGCTAGAGAGTTTCACTTTGACATATTCAGTGATATGGTAGATTTATAGATAGAAGGGAAAAAAGGACAGCTGCTAACTTCCTCTCCATATATTATATTGTTTATTAAACAATATAAACACATGTATAAACTCTCCTCAAAAGCCATCTTGCATTGTTTTTTTGACTCAAAGGAATAATAAAGTCTGTGCATATGGACTTAGAAATGATACTTTTCTTGTCCCCACAAGAATAACTCAATTCACCCTCGATCATCTTGCTCCTTTTTTTTTTTTATATACATGACAAAAGATGGAAATTTAGGCATAATACCTTTATATGCTCTATTTCCATCATGTTGCACTAAAATATACTCAGTTTATTACATTGTCATCTTTAAACCTTTAGGTAAGCATCTCTGTGGTACTGTCATAGTCAGGTGATAGGGAAAAAGTTAAAAACCTGAAGGACATCAGCTCTCACTTCCGTATTGCAGGCTCCTAAAAAAATTGCTGTTTTGATTTAGACCACTAGCTTGTCTATTCCAGTAGCCAAGACTAGCTAATAGTAGATGTTTCTGAAACAGATTAAAATACATCACTACAGTACGTTACTCATATTTCTGTTGAAGTGAGTCATTCCAGAAAATACTTTAGTTGGAAATATTTTCAGTATCCCCAAATGTGTGCTGTCTTTAACCTGGAATACCTATTGATCAGACCAATATACTGTAAAGGAAAAAACACAGTTTAAAAGAAATTGTTACATAAAATGAAAATTATGAATCTCCTTTTCTGCCCCTGACTTTTAAAAAGGAAGTCATAGAATGACTGAAAGTGGAAGGGACCTCTGGAGGTCATCTTGTTCAAACCTTCAATATCAGATTATTAAACACTGAAAGAGAAGGATTTGTTTCTTCCTTATTGGAGTTTTCTTTCTCCTTTATCTCTTTCCCATCTTTTTTCTCCCTCATCTGCCATGACATGTGAAAACCATCAAAACATAGTAACATCTTTTTTTCTTCCATCTTAAAGTGAAATACCTCCTCTAATAAATATCATGACTTCATGACAATTTAAGTTCAAGGTCCCCTCTTGTTCCTCCTCCTGTGCAAGGAATATTAATCTCTTATGATTGTTTCAGTAACCTCCAGGCTGACTACAAATTATTAGTCAAAAGGTGAGATTTTTCCAAGAGTGCCTTTCTAAATTCCTTGACTTCTTCTGCTTGATAGAATTCAACCTCTAAATACATTGAGCTTATGTAGGATCAAAAAAATGAAGATAAAAATGTAGGAGCTAACTTTGATATTAATTTCTTGCCTCCTGCTCTAGAACTGGCTAATCCTAGAAACAGGAAATAAACAATAATGCCTAAGGCTTTAGTTACACTCACTCCAGAAATATGGTTAATACCATTTTATTACATTGGTTCTTTCTACTCTGTCCTGCATAGGAAGACTAAGAGCAGTCACAGGTTTTGTATTCTTAGAGTCTGAATAAATATGCAACATATATTTATGCAATTAATCTTGTAGAATGCATAAGAATGAATAGAATTCACAATTTTATGAAAGTATTTTAAGATCAGACTTCTATTCTACCATTTTTTCTTCTTTGGTTTGAGAGCAGTAGGTAGAAGTATGAAGTGTCCGGGAAAAATAATCTATTCCTTACATCTATTATCCAGACATTACACAGAAGGCATGTAGGACAGATTTATGCTGAAACTTATCCTCTCCTCCTTTCTCAGCAGAGAGACATCTGACTTATTTTAAAATCTTTTCTTTTTCTTTGTGTAAGAGTACTTGGATCCCCCAAAAAGCAAGCAATTTCCTAGAAGCATTTTGCAGCATTAGATTTTCTCAGTTATACTCAATGAACAGGAAGATATTTGTTTTTAAATAAAAAGCAGTAAATTATTGGGAAAATAGTAATTTATTTGGCATGGGATAATTGATTTTTCCTATGCTCTATGAATAGTTTGCTAATTTTCTTTTCCATGAAAGGTCTGTGACAATACACAAGCTTTCCTTTAAGCTATAAGAAACTATCTTTTCACTTTCTGTTACTACAGTTTATACCAATAAAAAAAGTGTAGAGTTTTTATTTTGAAAATTTGCCACAGGCAAGTGTTGGCCTGCCAGTGATTTTGATTTCTCTCTAGTTGTGGGTTTCTATCTTCTGTAGTCTAGACTAGCCTAATAAGGCTGTGTGTAATTTAATAGACCTTAACATTTTCAGATTTATTTTCTCTCATTAGTGAATATGAATGCAGCAAGGTCAGGTCAATGATCTAAGTGAGGTCAATAAGGACATTTCTGTGTCTCAGCATTTTTCAAGGAAGAGGGTTTTTAAAGTTAGTCTAAAGAGGTAAAAACGCAGTGGTGACTACAGATATTTAGAATTACTTTCTTAGCACACTGAGAAAGTAAATCCTCAAATCAAACATCCTCTAGTTTCTAGTCACTTGGAAGAAGAAATGGTTGCATTAACCTCTTTGTAGGCTATACTGCATATGCAAGACTACCAAGGTAACAAGCAAAACAGCAGCCATAGCTGCTAGTTCATCAGCCTATATGGATGGACTTTCTTCCTCAATATATTGTGTTTTATGATGATGATGTTTATTGGTTTTGCACTGCACTATACTGCTGAGCAAATACTTAGAGAACTGATTACAGAGATATGAGCTTCCTTAAATATCTGTTGTTACTGAATTACCCATTCACATAATAGAAGTTAGCTTGGTTGTTAAGGTACTAAAGTCTAGAGGAAAAAAAATCAATTAGAAAAACCACAGTCATTTCTAGTTGAACAGAATCCCATGGTCTAAAAGTGTGCAAACAAACTGCCACAAGGACAGATATAGAAATCAATAAAGGCTACCAATCAATACATAAAAAAATATCACTCACAATTTACTTCCTAGCTCAGTTTGAAAGGTAGACATATCAAAGCATAGATGATGCTCCTCACAAGGATGTTTAGGTAAGTACTGCATTTTTGCCAGTATAGAAAAAGGGTCATGCCCTGGCCTAACTTCCCTATTCTTGTTCTGAAAGACTGCTTCATCACTGCAGAAACCGATTCTGGAAGGCACGGGTGCTGAGGACTCCCTCACTGAGAAAATTACTCTGGTCTCATGCTGGCCTGCAGAGTCTTGCACACACTTACACTATGACTTTTGTGCTACTGACATCCAAACAAAAGTATGAGCAATTCTTTATTGCCTTTGGCCTCCTAAAAGCTCACTCCACCTAAAAAACTGTGACCAGTAGGTGAGTAATTAAGTTCTGTTTTCCTAATGGTTTTATATTCAGGTTATAGCTTGATTGATCATGGTAGGACAGCCTGGGACAAGACATCCAAAAAAATAATACCTTGTTGGTTCAAATGTCATTAACCTGCAATGTCTTGTACAAATGTCTGATATCTAGTTTCCCCTGTCCTTTGTGGCCACCAAAGCATGAAGAATTTAGAGAGCAGCACTCATGTCAGAATTGATCTATTACCTTAGAACAAGCTATGAAGGAACAGTGCAAGAGTTTCCCTAGAATAAGTAAAAATCCCACTATTATAAAAAGTATCTATTATTCCAGTGTATTTACTCAGTGTTTCAGCCTATGCCACTTAAAAACATATCAACTTCTCCAGGTCAGCCTAGTTCTCCTCCGCAATGATGAGCAGTCTGGGGGAAGTAGTTTTGTGTAAGTGCAGCCTGTTTCTGGAAGCTCATACTGTGACACAGGAAAAGTTTGTTCACGCAGATCCAAAAAAGTCCATTTCTGTATAAGGAAGTACTTGTTATACAGATTGGACATGACCTCATTGAGCAGCACTTGTTCTCCTGCTCCAAGCCCATACCTGAAGGTCTAGCGGTTTTCCTTGTAGCAGGAGCACTTCATTCAGAAGCTTCTATAGCAGATGGAGCATCTCCAATTTCCATGTCAGAGAGCTCTGAGAAGCCATGAAGTCCAAGTGGCTCCCAGGTAGCAGATTTCTGCTAACATAAACAGCTCCATGCATGTGTGGTTGTTATAAAAGCATAGCAAGAAGCTTATAGGAAAAGCCTCAGATACATGTGACAGTATTCCCCAGTTAACATTTTATCTCCCAAAGGTGTTTGAACGAGTTGTTCTGAGGTACTCAACCGTAAGAACTATCTGGGATCATTTATCAGCCTAAAACTGACAGTTTATACCAATGCTGACTATTGCTATTTATGGAGAGTATTACCTTCTCTAAAAAAGGTACTGTGATTGAAGGAAGAAAAAATGGTAAGAAAAACTTATGTAGATTTTTATTTTTTGGATTGAAGAAACTCTGTAATGAATTTTTAAATCTTGTCTCTGTGCATTTGAAACACACAGTCAAAGGAAGTCAGTCACACTGAGCAAAGTGCCGTATCATCAATGCTGAAAGTTGAGAAAGACACTGTGCAAGTCAAAGGACTACTCATTTTAACAACAGCTTACAGTTTGATGATCCAAGGTCACCCAACCTAAAACGAGAAATAGGTATAGGTAGTTTTAAAAACAAGCATGAAAATTATGAGATATTGAAAGAAACACCCTGCAGCTACAAGACCTCGGGCTACAAGCTCATTAGATTTCAAAGTGTCAGAGAGAGCCAAGATCAATACTTGAGTGACAGACCAACATGGAAAACTATTTGGATGTTTCAGAAGTGTGCTGGAGTTTCAACAACAAGCTTAGTCTTCAGGTAAGATTTAAAACAACAGATTCCAAAACAGATAACCATAATTTAAAGCAGATATTCTCATTTTTTTTCTCTCCTCTATAAGTGGTCATACCACGCTCTTCCATTCCAAAGATTGTTAGCATCAATAGCTGTTTATAGATATCTTGAAAATGGTACTTTATACTTAATCCTCAAGGACTGACAGATTGCAGGTCTAATACCTTAGGAGGACTGGAAGAAATTAACACCATTGATACGAGAAGGTGTAGAAGTAGAGGTAAATTCTGCATCAACTTTCCTAAGAACAGTGTTAAAATTATAAGATGATAAAATAGTCTTAAACAAACACCACCACCACCCCAAATTTAGAAAATTCATGTAGACTTAAGATCATGTTTAATTTTCTAGAAGTTTGAACTTACTTATGGAGTCATAGTTACTCTAACATGCCCATAGGGACAGAAAGTATGCTACTTTTCCCACTTTTTAAATTTTGACATCTAAGTACACGATAACAAAGGTAACACACAGTAAACAAGATATTAATAAAGAACTGTCAGCCTTAAGCAACAGCTTATGCTGAAGCAGACAACTGCCACATAATGAGGGCCAGATCTCTTGAGTACAGCAGCTTATGATCTGCAAAGCTTTATCAGAAATGATAAAGCAGTAAATTTATTCAGGTTGCCTTGCACCAATCAAAATTTTGTGGCTAACCCAATAAAAGTAAGACAGATCTGTGTATCTCATTATGAGTATATACATAGACTATTATGTTTTGCACACACAAAATTTAAGATGCTAGTTTGGCATATATTCATAAGAATTAATATCTTTTAATTTAATAAGGCTTCAGAGATGGTTCTTACCTAGGGTACAGTTGTTTCAATCCCTTCTACCCTGCAAAATTTTCTTCTGTGGAATGATGAAGAATGACCATTACCTTGAAAGGACCTTGCAACTTTCCCTTACTTGTCTCCAGAAATAATTGTGAAATGCAGGTGCCACAATATGCAACAGGTTTCACGTGTGAATTTCCATATACACCTGAGCAGTAACCTTCAGCAGTTATTTCACTGGCTATATCCAAGCCTGAAAAAACAGGCATGTGGTAAATAAGGCTAGCTCAGAAAGAAGCATGTAGGTGAAAGCCTCCAGGTATTGATCATTTTTGACCTTTATCTGTGTATAGCACTTATTCTTCTGCCATTAGTTTTAGCTTGATAATGAATAACATATGCTACTCCTTTTTCATATGCAGTTACAAAAAACATCCAATGTTAAACCACCATTACATTATACATGTTTGCATGCTCACATCTACCATAAAATTTTCTGCTGATACCTCTGCCAGCTAAAAAGCATCAAAGCTGCCGCTGGCTTGAACACAATTCATTAATTTCGTCGTTCTACCAAACAACCACAAGGAAGTAAATCAGATGCTGTAAGATAACACAGCAATGCCTGTTAACATGACAATGCTGCAGTTTCTTACAAACAAGATGACATAGTGTAATTCAAGATGACAGAAACCACAAATGATAAAAACCCCAATTACTGGCTGCTAAAAATACGTAAATACTCTCTTCATACTGGCAGTCCATAAAACTGCGTTACAGCTAACTGCAAGATGAAGCTTAGGTCTCAGATATTTGATGTGACAAAGTTTCTTAAAGTCTTCTGATCTGAGCCCTGTAATAAGCACTCCAAAGTTGCAGGCTTCACTCCTGGCAGATAATTGGTTTATGGTTTAATACATTTTCTTCCAGCAAAGCAGTGCATAAACAAGTGCTTTAGCAATTAAACAAATGTTGCAGGAGCATGTAATGGTACCTATACCTCATTTCTATGGGATTGGTTATCTATATAAGAGTTAATTGCTCCCACAGTGAGGAGCAGCATGGACTTCTGCCAGCCCTATTTAAAGGAGCCATCTACTGTGTGTGACCAGCATGAAAACCAACCAAAACTGCTGTGCACCTACAGCAACTGTCAGAACTGTTCTGTCCACTAGAAAGGATGAGAGAGAGCAACAACAGTGGCACATCTGGCCCATCACAACAGGCAGAGGGAGTAAGTTTATGAAAGGCAGGCTTCTGAGCAAAACCTCTGTTTTCTGGGATAAATTCATGGGACTAGGATTCCTGCATCAAGAAGCCTTCTTGAGCTCATGCAGATATATGCCTCTTCTGTGAAGTCAGAAACTAAGTACAATCAGGAACGACTCCAAAAGACAGTATACATGGACAAGAGAAGTGCAATCACTTGCATGACTGGAAAGCTGAATAAATCAAAACTCCCTGAGCAAAAGAGATACTGATTTTAGCAGCTTCATTGGCTAGCTAAGAGTGTTGTATCAGCCGGTTCTTAGAAGAGCAGCAAGGGACTAGAATTTGGTTATCCCAGAAATCCTTCTACTTCTGTGTTTAAGCTGACATACTGAGTAGAAATGACTTTTAAGAACAATCTAAGAAAAAGAGATAAATTTCAAGGAAAATGGAAATAGAGTAATGAGTGAGGGAGGCATCAGGTACCTCTTGTCAACAGCATCAGGCAATAGAAACCTTCTATAGAGCTATGTGGGGATTTCAGAGGAATTTCATGAGACTCATGGAGAAAATGAGGGGGCATTAGTAGTTAAGCTTTCATTACTCAAAACAAAATTGGATGAGCATTTTCTATTGTTCCAGTGCAAAAAATAATTGTTATTGTGTAGAGATGCAAAATTCCTGTTAACCATACATTTCAGAAAATTGGGAAAGTTAACATTTAAACTCAGTTATGGCATATAGAAGTACAAGTTCTTATATTTAAATGCTTCAGTAACAGAAGACAAAGAAGGCTGTAAAAAAAGATAAATAAATGAATGAATAGCAAACTGCATGAGTAGAAACCATTAGTGAACAGGCAGTTTTCAAGGCATTTATCTTTAGCTTAAGCTTATATTAGTTGGGACAGAAATGGCAATATAAAACAGTGATTTCTTTAGCTTCAGTAAGAAAACAACAATGGTTTGTGTAATGGCTCCCTCCTCTCCTGCCAGACTTTGGGAAGTATAACAGTGCTTTTTTTTTTTTGTAGTTTCTCAGAAAGCTTGCTTTGAAAATACCAGCCACTAAAATGCTCGCAGCTCTCAGGCCTTCTTCCCTAGGAGTATTCAATCACCCATTTGGGGAATAGAGGAAAGAAAAGAGATTTCAGTTTGAACAGTGATGCCTTTTGGACAACACCAAGTTAACAGTGAGATACAGCTACGTGTCCCCAGCCAAACAGAAACTAAACTGCTGAAAATAAATTGAAAGCATACAAATAATACATGCATATGTACATAAATGTGTGTTTATGGAGAGAGATGGATATATGCTCACATAAATACATACACATTACAGAGAGGATAGAAGGAAAGAGCATGTTACCTAATTGGGGCGTATAAAAAAATTGAAAAGTAATTGGAGGCTGACATTTTCTGCTTTGAACTTTATTCTGCAGTATGTTCCATGTGGACAAGCCTGTTGATCCAAATGTGTTCAGTGTCGTCCGAGTGTTTTAGTGAAGGCTGGGGGCCTACAGTAGTATGATGTTTACATAAAACATTCTTTCATTATACCAATCAACTTTATTACTGAACAAAATCAGTTCAGTTGCAAAAAGCATTTGGTGTGTCAGCAAAATAATTCTCTTCAGCTTTTAAGTTTTCCAAATAAAGGGCAGTCAACTTGTTTCTTGCTAGCAAATCAAAATGAAAAGCCATTAAAATTTTGTAGCAGTTTCAAAGGCAAACTGCCATAAAAGATTTTAAGCAAAGTCCCTGAAATCTGTTCTTGTATCATTAAAACAGGCTAATGTAATTTGAGGAGTACGAGCTCAGCAAACAGCAAGATTCTTGCAGGCTGCTGGTGTAGCAAGTCTACAACAGCTTCTAGATACATAAATAGTTAATTTTAAAGATTGTTTTGTGACAGCAAAATTAAAATTTTTGGTCACCATTTCCAGCAACAATGGACCATCATGAACAGCAAGTGAGCTCTTTTAATTGCTATCAGTCTAAAAGTTGTTGGAAGGAGAGGAGTAGAGATAAGGTTTGTGAAACTCATTAGTTTCACTCAGCCATGGACTGGAAAAAGGGATAGCAGTGCTTTGCAAACTGCTGAGAAGCAACCTAGGCAGCGCACATGCTATATACCAAAGTGCAACTCAGCATATTATAGCTTACTCCATAATGTTTACTAAAGTATGGTGCAGAGATGCCCAGTGAGGTAGAGTCCTTGGGGAGCTATCCCTTCTCGTGCAGTAATACTCACATCCAGAACAGCACAACAGCCTCAAGACCATACACAACCAAATAAAAGGATAACTCCTATCAGTAGTAATTATCAGTAGAACATGGGCATAGTACTGTCCTGAGGAGAAAACGCTCTTTAACTGAGGATGTCTATCAGCTGATGTTGCTTGACCCTATACTCCTCTGCAGGAAGTTCACCTTCTGACAATATTTCCAACTGGCTTTATCTGAGCTTTCCTGTTTTGAACATTAAGTCTCAACAGAAAGCCACTAGGACAACAGCTAACACAACTCCTCAATGTAAAGAGCAGAAATTTTCTGACAGGATTACTATGTGTACTACACCAAGACAGTCTGTACTGTATTCAGTTTTTACACTTAAAAATTGAAAATTTGAAAGAGATTAGAGTTAACATACATGCGTAAGGATTTTTCTTTTGACCAGACAAACAAATCTGAGTGACATGAATATGGTACACATCAGTACACAGAAGAGTGCTACTTGAAAACGGAAGTCTTATTTTCCTTATGTCTAAGAAACAGCTATGAAAGTAATGAGAAGGAGTTAGACTCCCAGTTGAACACTTGATAAACATTTAATCAATGAAGGTTAAAGGATGTGGAAAACTCTCCATTGCTAGATGTATTGTTTCCTGTAAATTGACCTAGGATACGTTTTAATCACAGCTTACTCAACTGGAGAGAGGGATGACTGAGGAAGTAATTCTGTGAGCTGTTATATAGGACTGTACCAGAAATACTGATAGTCCTTCTGACACTCGGGTTCATTAATTTCTGGAAGAGATCTTAAAATGTGAGAGGGACATGCTCATTTTTCTTTTCCATAGAGAAAGGTTGTCCCGGCCATGAAATCCACATAGGTTTGCTGTACCAGAAGCAGGGTTTATAATCCTCACAGGGGAGGTAATGCTGGTAACAAGAATTAAAAGCACTGCGTGGGATGAGATATGGCTAAAGAGACAATGCTCAGAAGAATTCAGGCTGACAGAAAGGAGCCAAGAGGAAAAATAGGATTTGATGAGGCTGACATGGCACGAGGGAAAAAATAAGCAGACAGGAAAGCCTTGTGGACCAAATGAAGTTAATGTCACCAATCCAGTCTAGGTACTTCTCTCAGCATGCTGCATGGGGCCCAAAAGCTGAAATGAAAAGGATGGGAAAACATGAAAAGCAACCTTTGTATGAGTAGAATAGTTTTAGAAGTAAAATCATGTACAGAAAAATAAAAAAAGAAAGTCTACCTAACTTAAGCAGATTTACATGACCCACAATAGAGATGAGCAAATTTCTGTCTCTGGACCACTGCAGTTATTCTGTAAGGCAGTAAAAGAGTATCACTTGCATGTTTCTCTGAAGAGCTGGTCAGTGCAGAGGCAGGGATTTGAATACTTTACAGTAGAATGTCATTAATCCTTCCATTCCAGGACCTTATCAAAGTGCAGATTAATGAGAGGTCATATAACTTCAGTGTGCTACTGCTAACACAAGCAATCACTCTGCCGCTGACCTATTATACTTCCTTCCTGAGCACGAGCACTTTAATGAAAACAACTTCAAGTGGCTATATAGGAAAAGAAGCTTTTTAACAGAGATAGATAGCAGTGGCTTAACTTTGGGCTACAATCATTTAGATTAATTAGGACTGGAACATTTATGTTCCACCATATGAAAGTTAAGAAGCAGCATTAAATACACAAATAAATAAATCTGACCACACCGTCCTCAGCTACCTCCTGCCTTTTCAGGAGTCTCCATTCCACAGCCTATAGAATTGAAAGTGTAACCTGCATTGCTCCAAAGTGAGTTGTAATGCCTTGAGGTGAGTAAATTTAGCTTTTCTCCTGCCACCCAAGCTGACTGGCATGGCAAGAGAGTTCCTACCACCACTGCACCAGGGTTGGGGTTTAGGGCATAGCTCAGAAGTGGGTTGGTACTAACCTACCCAGCTGAGCTGGGGTTACTGTCAGTTCGCAGGGAGTAACTGCCTGTTTCATAACACTGACTTCACTCCTGCACATTAGCAATTGAAGGCACGCAGCCAGTGCGTACAGACTGTGCTGCCTGGCAGGAAATTACAGTGATTTTAATGGACTTCATTAATGCTAACAACTCCACCCGTTAAAAACACTGTAAGTTCAACTGACTGCACAGTTGCACTGTCTGACTAGTGTCTGTATGATACTATATATAACAATATGCATCTGATAGTTAAAACATTTAGTCAGCCAGTGGAAGAACAGAAACAGATTCAATGAACTGACGGTACTGACTACAGTATGTATGGTTTCTGAACTGACCCTTTGTGCGTGGGCTAGAGCTGCCCAGATGAAGTGAAGGTAATCAGCATTTAAGAGTTTGCTTTCCTGTGCTGAGCTAATATTGACTACTAGACTGCAGGCATATGGTAAGAACAGCCACATGGAAACTGCTGCTCCTCCATTTCAGCTTTGTCCAGGAGGTTATACTAATACGATACTACACAGTAGTGGGTGGAGACAGCACACAGGGAGCATCCTTTGCACAGCAGCCAAAAAATGCTGGCCTATCCAGCCTGCGAGTAGGAAAAGACAGTATTCCTCTTTCCTTGAGGAGAATTAATAAAATTAATTTTGCTGAAACAGCATCTCTTCTAGATGATTGAAGCTAAAGCTCATCTCAGTGACATCACCTCAACTTTGAAGCAAACCATTAAGAACTGTATTTGGGGAGGCATGTAAAATGCTAGAAAATAATGATGATTAATAACACGATGACAGGGTTAAACAAAAAGAGGAACTTTAAAGCTTGTAAAACCAAAACCATTCTGTTAACTCAGAAGTGGATTAGAGTGTTCAAAGTGCTTCAGGACTCGACACCATGTAAAGGCTGATTTATACTCCAGGCATCATAATGCCTACCTACTTCAGAATGACAAATAGTACCGCGCTAAGATCTCGATGGCAGCCCCAAAGCACTAACAGCAAATGTCTTCATCTTAATAGCTGAGCCTCTGCAATTCTCCTCACTTAACATTCTGAGCATTTAACACTCCTCGTTGCATCTAAATCCAGATACAAAACCTTTCAAATCAAACTATTTACCTCAAGTGAAATCTACCCTGAATAATTCATAAGCAGTGAGGAGGATGGAAGTGAAGAAGCTGAAGAGTGTTTTAATGAAGTCTAGAGTTTAAAATATAATGGCATAAAAGCTATTATGGATCTTTTCTAACCTTATAAGAAAGAATATCAGTCTCTGTAACAATGAAAGATCCCAATGAACAGGAAAAGAAACACAGTTCAGGTGTCTTGTTGTCAGTGACTGATGCTGCTAACAGAATCACACAGATTACTGCAGAGAAAGGACTGCTATTTGAAGCAATTCCTGACAAAGGATCTGAAGTGTTCAGATTGATTCTTATTCATCCTGTCCCCATGAAGGAGTATTGAACCTTAAAATAGCTATAATAAGCTGCAATTCAATTAGAATAAAGTATGAAAGCCAAGAAAATGCACAGAATGCAGGGCTAGTGTTATGATGGCACTTACCTAACAAGAATTTTCGAGCTCTTAAAGACCAGGCAAAAAAAAAAAAAAAATCTTTTATGTATCATAGCTGGTCATTTCACTGTGGAAATCAAAGTTTTGTATTTCCCTGTTTCAGAAAATCCTCTTTATAAGTAGATGTTATAAATAAACTGCATGGTTGCTTTGTCTGGGATATAGGTGATAAGGTAGTTCTGTCATCAAATAACATCTGCATTTTAAGCCAGCTGCTGACTTACTCTGACTTTAGTTCATTTATCCACAAAAAATCTGAAGAGGAGAGAGGTTGTGAATTAAAAATTCAGCAATAGCATTAACTTTCAGAAATGTAGGAAAACTGGAGTCTTTAGTGAAAGTTCTTCTGTGTTGCTGGTAAACACTGAGTTCATTGTTCTGTATTGCTGATTAACAACATCAGTGCATGGGCAATTTGATTATTTTAAACTAATGGGAATAAGTAATTTAAGTTTTATTTTGTAGGACCATATACTTGAGACGGTCAGTGCAGTGACTTTTTTTCTTCCTGTTTTACACAATGAGAAATAGCATTCCTTCATAAATTGGATGTTTCTATCTCAATAGTAAGACCATAAATCTTACATTTGCAGAGCAGTATACCTGTGACAAAAGTCTTAGAAACATGTATTCTCCTCAACAACACTAATGAAGGTGTAAATATATAGTACTACTTACTACAAAGACATTCTGGAGAACTTTGAAGTACATATTATCTGAATCTGACTCAATTATAGCAAAGAAAAGTAGTTAATTTTTCATACATTTGGAGTATTAATGTATGAAAGTTATTCACTGATTAGTGTTGCAATTTGAAGCTGAAGTACATGCAGAAGTCTACTTTATTCAGGAGAAAGAGGAGAGATTTCTGCATAAGACATGTCAGGCTTGGGGCATCTAAATTAAATTTTCAAGTCAAAGATTTTTCATAAGGCATCTCACTTTATTTTTTCAGGTCTTATTTCCCCTCTCGTGTATTTCTCCAAATGCTGAAAGGATAAGGAGTCTTTCTACGCATTTGTTAAGAGACTACAGATACATTTGAGAAAAATTCACATAACTTCCATAGTAAAAATTCTGTTCTGAGGCAAGCATCTTAAACACAGGAAGACTATGAAATTGTTCAGTACCAAATACAAATAATCATTTGGCAGAATATTCCTTTCTAGGTAAGATGTATTACAAAATATCATTAGAGCTATCTATGGATTAATATTTAAAGTAATTTTAGGAAATATTACCCCTTACTTTTGAGATATTTTGGTAGAATTTACATTACATACACAAAATTGAAATGCCTCTGCTCCCTCTGCTGAGATGGTAGAAGTCGGCTGGCAATGCTAGGGCTGAAGACAGAGAGAAGTACTCTTTGTCTAGGACTCCAAGTTAGGAGAGGTAGTTGAATTCGTCTTCTCTGAGGTGGGGATGTACCAGAAATGCATCTGTCCCCACATCTGTCAAAATCTGCAGGTCTCATGCCTTACATGCCAATGTAGGCAAACTACCTGTTCAAAGGGTAATGCCCAAAAGCCCCCTTATTTATTACAACAAAGGTTTTATCCATGTTGGTGCATGCCTAGAAAAATGAACATCACTACTGACACCAAAAGTTTTCATATTAAGCAACCAGTCTTTAAGGTCTATCAAATGGAGAACTAGATGTAATTGAGGTGGAAATAATGTCAGAAAACTGAAGGACTTAATCTGTTTTGCTTATTCAACGATTCTGAAGTCATATTACCACCATTTCCTTTCCTACCCTCCATGATAAACTCCTGAGATAAAGGGATTCCTAGTAGTAACCAAACCCAATGCAGAAGGTGGTCAGAACACCACAAAGAGGGCAGGGGATGAGGGATGTCGTCCTTGGATTTTGCTTGAAATAGAGAGGAGGAAGAAGAAATTCTAACTTCTGGTAATTATGCCTGCCAATTAGACACCCTCACCTCTGCTCCCCTGTTGCCAGCTGAAAACCCAGGCAGCCAGGGCAACAATTGCTCCCAGAGCATTTTTATCTCCTTCAGCAGAAAAACAAAGCAGAGTAAAGCGCTCTAGATGGGAATGAACAGAGGGCTTAACACACCACTTATGGCCACAGGCAAAGAAGCAGGCTTGAATAGGGGGAACAAAATTAATTTAATTCAAAACAACAAAAACCACAAATCATCACTTAGAGTAGGACAGAGAGAAAGAGAGAACAGTGAGACCTTAAATACATATAGACATATACCTTCCCTCTACTAATTCAAGCCCTCAGCGCTGGGCGGGGGGATGGGGTGGAGGGGGTCAGGGGACCAGATACAGGAGTGGGGTGGTGCACAGTCTTTTTAATCTCTGGCATGAAATTTCAGGCTTCTCTGTGGGACAAAATTCCTCATACACATAGCCCTTTTGCCCCACAGAAGGCAGCTTGGCATGGCCACCTTCATGCCTTGTGTGTGATGGGATGTCTATTGCCCCAGGCTGACTTTCGCAATGCTGTGCCAGCCTGGTTCCAAAGCTCAAAGACCATGTTTCTGGGGGGGATCCTGGTCTCCACATTCCAGTGGTGCCTTCATTCTCAGCTCTCTGACCTGTCCTCTCTTCCCCCGCCAGTGATCAATCACTTCTCAGTATGGGTTGGGGGAGAGGCCCTGGGTCCCTGTATCCCAGTCCCTCTTTTTTTTCCACCCACCAGCAATCAAAGTTGAAAGTCTACTTGCTACACAGATCTTTACTGTCCCAGCATATACTTGAAGCAAAGTTTTGTTGCCAAGGTGACTGCTCAGTGGTTCTCTCTTCTCTTTCATCCTCCCCCTTTCAAATAAAAGATCATGCCCAAAAGAGGAAAAGACGACTCCCCCTTTCCTATTTACAGTGTTTTTCCATGGAGTGTTGATTGACATGGCTTGGGCCAGGTATAAAATTGGAGCTTGAGGCTGTTACAGGGGCCTGTAGCCCCTTCCCCCATGCTACATGAGCACACCAGAACAAAAGGCAGCAAACCTCCTTTCAAGCCCGAACAACGAGGGAACAGCCTCCCTTGCCCTGGAACCAAAATCCTAAACCACAACATCCCCTAACACACATGTCTTTCCTTTAAAATAAAAACTCAGCCACGCAAATTATCCATCCTGTGCTAGCAATTTCTATCTCCTATGGTAGGGTAACGATGGGATGCATTTATGAATGTACCTTGTGTCCTAGTCGGGCACGCTCACTTATGTACCCTTCATAAGCCAATTCAGAAAATGCTCTGATTACTGCTACTTTTCACTTTCTCCTGTCTTGTTTGTGATATCGAAAGTTTGTCACATACTGAACTCTCGCAAATGGAGATTCTTGCCACAGCTTGCTGTGGACAGAAGGAAAAGCATAGCTACTTCATGAGTTGTGCTTGAAGGGCCAAGGGTAGCAAGCCACCTAAAAGACTCTTGTGCTCAACTCCGCTAAAATATGTAAAATGTCTTCAGAGAACAACAGAGCCTAGGTGAACAACAGCAAAAAATACTGGTGCCATCCACCCTCTCTTCGTAGCTCTTTTTCTTCTGGAAAACTGCAGTCTAATTTAAAAGAGGCTTTCTTAGCGCTACTTGTGTTTATCTTGCACTTTTCCTTTTGAAGTAATTCAAGCTAAGGAAAGTTTTGAAACTTTCCTTAGCCATCTATCAGAAAAGTAGCAGCATTTCCTCATGAAAGATGAATAATTTTGCTGACTGTTCGCTTTTGATGTTTACTTTTATCATATTACTCCTGCTGTAGGTAAAGCATTAAATATTTCTTGGTGGTCACAACTCACCTCCTTTCTAAATGCTCTAACTGATCATGGAAATTATTTCAAGATTTGACTTCTGTATCTTCAGTCCATGTTACTAAACAAATAAAAGGGTTAAGAAGTAACTTCAGAAAATTTCAATTAAGTCACCAACGTGAAAGAACAGTGCTCTCTAATAAACTAAAAATAAGAATGAAATCCACACTCCTCCCGATCAATTAGATGCATTTCATATCAGTAGCATAAATAACAATTACCATTTTGTGGACACCCAGTTTATCACCCTGTTTTGCCTGGAATCAGTGTGAATAAGCCAAGGAGCCAGTTTTGATTACCTTCACACCCCTTGTTTATGGAATCCTGTTCCCAAACTGTTCTTCCAGAGACACTTTTGCAACTGCAGCCACGATTTAAACAAATTACAGAAGGGATCTGCTGAGGAATCTTCACAAGAATACTCAAGGAACAGCATGGCATGCTAACATTAGGGTTTTTTGCCTGTTCATAGGCGTAGATTGTTTTAATGACTAGAAAAAAATCAAGAAAGCGTGCAAAAATCCTGTTCTGGATCCAATAAAGCAATGAACACCTGAAAGGATTAGAATACCAAATGACGTTATCTTAGAAACAAAGACCACTTTTGAACAGGTCACAGTATAATCCACTTATGCAAGTGCTTCAATATACAAAGGACTTTCCCCTCCTGAAACATTGCCCCTTCTCCTCCCCAACTCTTCACATGAATGACTCGTGCTGTAAAACCCTTCAGGGCAGAAACCTTCTATCCATACACACAAGTGCGTAATTCAAAGCAAGAGATGTTAATTTATTTGCTCTGATTTCCAGCAAATCTGTGAGGATTTAAAGCGCAAAATCTGAACTCCCACTTCCTTGATCTCAGGGCCGCCATTGTGAAACAAATTCCGGTAGTGACAATGACATCCTACCTCTGCATTCCAGTTTAGTGATGATGTTACTAAACTTTTTTTCTAGGCTTTCTAAAAATAATTTGATCTTTTACTGATCCACAGTAAAACACACTGCTTAAATATTACAATCCCTACATATTTCGTGGTTTAAAAGATTCAAACCCATGCATAAAAAAAAAAAAGAGTTTTGTCTCATCAGCTGTAGTTTCAGAAGATCCGTAACAGCTATTTTTCCAAGCATGTATTTGGAAATCCACAATTCACCAGGAGACACCTGATTTTAAGATACATTAAAGTGAACTGGCAATTCTAGGTACCTCTTACCATTTTAGATTTTCTTAGACCCAAATAAATTATGCATGATTCATGCAATAACTCTTAAAGTCAGTGTCACTGAAAATTTTAACTTATAGATGTTGCCAGTTCTATACATTTCAGGGTGATCTGCCCCAATAACGCATTCTCTATGTTCATCTGTATGCACGATGTATAGGGTTTGGCAAATTGAAAGCTATTGATATAAATTGTTAAATAGAAAGAAAACCTTTCTAATCATGGAAATAGCGCTTTCTGAGGATGCTGTGAATATCTCTAACATTCTTATGTTTACCTAATATATGTTTTCTATAACAAATTTAAGCTAATTTGGATAAGGAAAAATTAGATCATTGCTATTTTATGCATTACTTAATACTATTAAAAACTAGAATCTAACCTCTCAAGCATTAAAAGAACAAAGAGCCCAAGTATTTGTAAAGACTTTTTTGATCCTGCTGCTTTGTTATATTTTTGGACCGGAACAACAAAAAGCCCATCTGTTTGTCAGTCCAATGACTACAAAACCTCTAAAGAATTTTTTTTCCACCCCTTGTAATGATTTTTCACCTTTTAAGTTTCAAGTATATCCTAATTTTTTTAGAGGATTCAATCAACCCTGGATTGGGAAATTAGAAGTTTCCTACATGGTGATCAGTGTCAGTCAGTTTTGCAGAAAACAATGTTCAGTGGGAGGGGAAGAGTTGAGGTGAACTGCTGGACAGATCACACATACAAAGCTTCCCACTCACTTTGCCACAGAATATATTATGTTTCCTAAATAAAAATATAAATATTACAATCACAATTAGAGTGTTATAGTTGTATGAAGTAGACTTACACATTCAGTTTTATTTTTGCCATCTTGTGTCTGCTCACTTCTTGTTCATTCCAGTCTTTCAGATTATATTTCAAATTACAACTTGTCAGTTCTATATGAAACCTGTTCAATACAGTCAATTCAGTAACTTCTACATAAGGCTTTACATTTATAACAGGGACTTCTCTCTTCATCCTCAAATTTAAATAGTTTCAACAAAATACACATTAATCAAAGCCTAAAGTGTAATAGTTTAAATAGAAAACTGCTAGCTGAAAGAGATATTGTCTTCCCTTTCCATCTACAAAAGACTGTACGTATTTTGTAATTCTGTCCATGCTCGCTAAACAGCTTCAGACCTTGCTTTCTGTTTTCAAACACAGTGAATTTGCAACCATACCTTATCAAATAAGGTCATCCATGTAGTAAGAATTCTATTATGTTAGTGAGAATTTTTTGCCCAGTAAATACCAGCACTTACTGAAATCTAATCCGTGACATTTCATTGTGAAGAGGGAGCTATGGAGATTATACACCATCAGCTTTCCTAGCTTCAGAATTATGTGAAGAGTGCTTTTGAGTGTATTTTTACTTTTACCTTCCATTCCTCCCGACATAGGTCTTATTTTTGCCTTTTTTTTTAAAGTAGCTGTCCTCAGAATGATGGCCTAAATATACTGCAGACCTTATTTTGCCTCCATTAAGAACACTGGCAAGTTATGAGGCTAGCACACTCTTCACTTTCTGCAGTACCCTCTACTATATTTATAAGAAAGTTCAGGAAGAATGAGTAACCAGCCATTGTTTGCAGGCAGATCCTATCTGCTTTTCTGTAGAGGAAAGCTGGGGATGCAAATAACATTTGCAGTGTAAGATTTCACTTTCAGGAGAAGGGGCATGAAAGAACAGTTTTGTAAGATGTAAAACCAACATTAGACAGAAGGGAAGATAACTCAGCCAATGGCGACCAATTAAAGTTGGGATTCAGACTATTTGCTGTGTAACACAGGAAATAATTGAATACTTGGTTCACCTGAGCACAAAGGCTGACTGATGCAGGCACTGTCACCTCAGATGTTCTTTTTAGGACAAAAATCCCAACTACTTTTTGTTTTACCAGTGCTGCAGCCATGAATTTTGGTCTTTAAGGCTGATCTCCTAAAAGGGCACAGCTGAAGCTCTGGAGACTTATTTTAAAAGAGAGTAAGAAACTAGTCAAACAAGGCATGTTAGTGTGCTGCTGGAGCACCAAAGACGAAAATGTCAAACAATTTGGTTCACTGACTTTTTCTTCAATACAGACTAAAGAAATGAAAACATTTACCTGCTGAATCCAATGGGATACTTCCTCTCAACTTCAATAGTATCAGAATTTTATCCAATATTTCTTCATATAGGGAGATGCACAGCACTGAAACATGCATCACATCTGATATTGCAGGAAAAATTGCATACAAAAATTTAGATGCCTTCAGAGACTTGTAAAAAGCTATTCCTTCAAGTGGAAAACTCAGTAGCTGTAGAAGATCTTTCATTTAAAGTGCAAAGAACAGATCTACGTGAAGTTCTCTTATATAACTTAATCTTGGCCCTTGTATTCCTTTGTGCCTGCCAGGTCTTACAAACTGAGATCCAGCATCAGAGACTGTTGATTACAAAGTAATGTGCGGCCCATTCTATGTGCTACACTTTTTTTGCATCCCGAGATAAGCAGAAAGAATATAACTTTCAGATCCTCTAAACTTCAGTTGAAACCACTTTCCCAAAGTCATGGCAGTACTCACTGAGAGTATATTGTTTATTTTTTAGAAGCCATTCATTTACAGATAATACAGAAACTTTTACAATCCTGTTCTTAAATGGATCTAAATAGCAGCTTCCAAGAAAGGGTTTAGTTCCAGACAGCAATTAGTCAGTTTATCCCTAAACCAAAAAAAAAAAAAGGAGGTTAAGGATCAATTGCATCCTTAAGTTGCTGGCCTTAAACCACTAATTCACAGCTATTTCAAGTTCTGCTTTCTGCCTTCCAAACCTACCCTTCTACCGATCCATGAGTCAACTGCTGCAGGAATCACAAGTATTAAAATACATACACATATATGCTCATACATATGTATTTATATATGCATACACACATATGTGCATCTTTCAATTCCAGGCTGCTGCCAGAACACTTTCTTCGTTAATGCAGATTTGCCCAAACAAAACTTTCCACCTTCTGGCTGGGAATACAAGAATGAAGGAAACGACAGGATAAAGTGCAGGGGAGATAGACTAGCATGGAGAATTCTGCAGTGTAGTGAGAGATATCACAGCAAGAAAGGCTAAAAGCATTAGAATAGAACCCTCTCCAGCATTTGTGCATTGCTACCCGAAGCACAAAGGGATAAGCTACACCTTCATTCTCACTTATTCTTTATCGTATGAACCATAAGATATATTGGTAACCAAGCCACAGGTTGCTGACCTCATTCCTTTTTGGTCATGCAGCTCTCAGTGCTTCACAGTCATCTTATTTGGGTTGAACATATGCAAAAAAAGATTTTGTTCACTTTACCATGTATCATCTTAGAGCAAGGCCAGCTAATAAACAAAGATGGGTATTTACAAATAACTGAAGATAATTTATGCTGTTTACACAGTAGTAGCATCTTTTTTGTCATGAACTACCTAACCAGATATGAACAACATAACAACGAAGTATCAATCAACAAGGAGTTTTATGCATAAATAGAGTTCTGGAACCCCATCAAAAAATAAGAATGGAGTTGGAACAAGCTACCAATTATTTTGATACCTAGCTTTTGTTATACTTTATATTGGTTAAATTAGCATTTACCCAAGATCAAATCTAGCTAATAACTAGAAGTAAGGAAAATATTAAGAAATCATAAACTAGTATCCTAGAGTTTAAAAAAGAACAACATAGGTTTATTATACAAATTAAACATTAAACATAACTCCTGAGATGAATTTTGTAAGATTAGGAAAAAGTAAAAGTAATTAAAAAAAAATCAATCCACTTAATGAAAATTGCATCCACTCAAGGTTTTTGAAAAACAATTCTATGGATTTTTGAAGGAGAACAGAAGGCCATTTGGATGAATCAAAATTAAGACCTTTTCCTTTAAAAACTTTATGGTCTAGCAAGGACGAAAGGAACAGTAAAATAAGAAAATTCTATCCATTTAACTAGTTGGAATTACTGCTGTTTAAGCTTTGAGAAAGGGATGCACAGTATGAGAAAATTTAGAAACTAGTACTTTGGCTCAAGTGGCCCAAGGGCCTTCAAAATGTTGCTGGTGTTATTTTGGTTCTGTCATCTTTTTCTTCAGAAAGGAAAACATGCACTGAACAGACTACTATTTACTCTATGTAAGGTTTTTTAAAACATCTGCACAGTGAAGTTCTTTACTAAACGTTATAATTCCAGGGCATTTATTCAACATATCTAATTCAAAGTAATTCCAAGTTAAATTATTTGCTTTAAAAGCATCATACACATTACTATTCACCAAAGTGAAACCCAGCATCTCTTTTCCTGCTATTTCACATTTTCTGAATATCTGACCTATTTTCATTAATCTCAGTTTTCTCTCCCGAATGCACACTACAACATAACACATCAACAAACCAAAGGGATATCCGATAACCTATAGTTATCAAAAAGTGAATTACCTGGCTTATTTCTGAGGCACTGTCTACATTTAGCTTGTATCCAGAGCTAAACTATAGCGATTGCTCTATCACCCAATGACCACTCCACAGCCAAAAAGGGGGATCAGAAAAAGAAGGTGACCCACAGGTTGAAATGAAAACAGATTTCATGAGACAGCCAAACCAACACCAAATGCCAATAAGAAGTATCCAAAGTTATACTCAGCCTAGCAAATGTGCAGTGGTCACAATAAATGGGAAGAAATCCCCAGGAGCAGAATGGTGAGCCAGCCCCTCCAGAGATGAGGGGGATCAGGATCAGGAGCAGCCCCAACCCCATCAACATGAAAGTTTCAGCTTATGTATTTTTACTCTCAGTTTAACTGGCACGTGATGAAAGAATAGCTTCTTCAGGTGGAAGTGTTTATCCCAACTACAATACATTATTTTTTCCCTGATCATCTGAACGCAGTAGTGTACTCCGTTCCAGCACTGTATTATGCTACAATGCACTGTTTTAAAACAAGTTTTGGGGTTTCTATCAAGTCCTGTTGCAATTCCAAGAGCTATCTGAAGAGATTTAAAATTATAATAAGGCAAATGAGTGTGACATTGAAAATTGGGGTATTTACATTTTCTTGAATTTGGAGAAATAAAAATATTTTACAATAAAATAGGACGTAACAATCAAGTTACCATACTTCTCAATTTATCACAAGCTTTAGCTTATTGTGCTGATGCTAGTTTTTATGTTTCTAAACTATTTGTGAATCAGACTGAGGAGAGGCTAGGTACAAGACCTTCAGAAAATTAGGAATAAACTGTTAGGACAGAATTGAATCCCTCTATCCTTCTGTTTCAAGTTCCGCTATTAAAATTTTTGTGTAATTTATTGAATAATGTATCATTTAGGAAGGAAAAAAGAAATCATAAGAACTACAGAGAGGAGCAGGGATTTCCTTTGGACAGCAACGTAACATGATAGAAACATAAGAGCCCTTATACATTAATAATTAAGATAGAGCTTTAGTAAAACAAATTTCATTTTCATCAACGACACTGCAGAACTGAATTCCTCCCTAATGAATGACACAGGCACTTCTGTGGAAATAACTAATGGGAACAGAACCTGCATCTTATTCATGGTCATGCTGAAAGTGTTACAGAAACTGTCAGTTCAAGTTTGTAAACTGTCAATCTACATCAACTCTTTTAAAAATTGCAATAAAAAGATTAAGGCTTTGTTATAATTAAGATTTTTGAATCAGCAATGATCAGACCTTTGCAGAAAACTGTTGCAGTAACAGTCCATTAGGAAATACAAGCTGTAAAAACTAGTTTTTTCCACTGTCATCGCATGAACGGTTTTTGCTGCTTTGTCTAGTTAGGCACAAACCCCTAACATATTCCTTTATTTTTTTGGGGAAAAAAAAAATCCTTAAAAATATTTAATTTTGATTAATAATTTTAAAATATTTTTCTCCACATTTTTAGAGACATTCTCTATACATGTAGATTTTCCCAATGAAAAATGCTTTGTTAGCTCTGCATAGACTACTCCTGTAAGCCAGATCTGTGTGAGTTCGATTAGTTGTTGCTAATCACACGTTTTCTAAATTAAGCCTACCACCCCACATCCCTTTCAAAAAATGACACCAAGAGAAAAAACAAACCACAATAACTGGGAAATGTATCTTTCCTTGAAAGGTCATTTTTTTATATCAGAAACTCTTAAATTGTTGTTCCAGACTGAGTTCAAGCCTCTTAAATTAGACAGAGTTAGAGTAGCTGCTTTGGCCCCAAAGACTTAAACTTTGGTAATCTCTATAAAAGAGGGGATAGTGTTATTTAGGGTATGCAAAGATGATGATTCAAGAAGGTGTGACCCAAGGCACAGATTTTTCCTTTAAGCTACCATGGTATAGCAAGATCAGACCATCCAAATCATTATGGGATTTGGATGTTCTTTGCAGCGTGTCCAGGCAGTTTGGGATACAAATATAGCCCCGTGTTTGTAAGGTGGAACTTGGAATAAGGAAGGAGAAAAATTCCTCCCCTCTGTCAGTGGCTGATTTATTATGATGTCTCTTGGAGAAAAAACTTACGGCAAGTAAAATTCCTACGTTCCCTCCTTGACTCTCAACTCCAGACCAGGACTGTCCACACTTCAACCTTCCAGCACTGAAGCAACTTCCCTCCAGTTACAATCACAGCAAAGCTGTTGTACGAGCAGTCAGACCAAGGATTACACATATCAGACAGTCATTTTCCCTTCAAGCGTATCAAGTTTTTTCCATCCCTCCTTTCATCTACTCTTCATTCAAAAAAATCTGTTTTAGAATCAAATCATTTACTTTTAAAATATTAATATTCTGAAGAAAATTACTGCAAGTTACTATCAAACTGATACTGATTTTTAGTTACAGTTTTGAAGACCCTCCTAAGCTCTTAGGGGAAAGGCCACAGCAAGACCAGAGGCAAGACCACAGCATTCCTTCCCTAAAGTTTTTTCATGTTTGCTGAATTGCTTTACTATTCCCACTTCTGAATACATCTGAATACGTAGTTATCTTGTACAACAAAAGGTTACTCAGTGGAAATCATCAACACGGGCCAGAAACAGCAGAAGGTGTTCTGTTGGGAACCCCAATGCTAAAAGATTCCTAGATATGAGGTCCAAAGGATACAGTAAAAATTACAGCAGCTTTGGTGTGGTCAAAGACACCTCTGACTACAGCAGCAGACCATTTCTGTCCCACTGTTTTTGAGGTGTGCCCTTTCCAAAAACTGACCATGCGCCCTTGTTTTAAGTGACTGAAACTGCTCCGCTCACAAGGGTGCTTCTCTGGAAGCCACAATGGCAATTTGAAATAATTAATGGAGAAAGTGGGTACCTTTCCTGCCATGAAAATCTTGAAAAGTTTCTTAAGTTCCCTTCAAATCATGTTTTTCTAGGCGTGTATATCCTCAGAAACAGCATTGTAACAGCATAACTGAATCTAGAGATTCGGAAATGTTATGCAGGCTGCTTTTCTGTGCAGGCAGTGTAGACTATATTTTTCATTATTAGAGTAATACAGACTATATTATGCCAATAAATATTGTACTGAAAAGCATACCAGCAGTATATATTTAGGTCCTCAGCATGACTAAGTTATCAAAAAATAAAAGTTACCTTTCATATTAATAAAATGTGCAAGACCATCTGAAATTTGCCAGAAGTCAATGGAAAGACTCACATTAGCATTAATGAGTGTTGGATCAGGCCCTAAAATCAAGTGCTTCTTGAAGAAGTAATTATACTGTTTGCTTGTAAGGGAATAAAGACAAATCCCAATGAGAATGTCAGTGTGTATAGTGCTTGGATTTTATGATGACTAGTTATGAATCACTTCTGGAGGTTATTGGTAAGTAGCAGGACAAAGCAGAAAAATGGGCTTCAAATAAGGATCGGTCCTTGTTCTGAAGGTTACGTGTGGCTACTTTTCTTGAAAAAACCCCTTTCGTTTAAAAGCAAATCAAAAGCAATAACAAATTTTAAATACCTTGCTCTTAGTTTTCTGTTTCCACGTTTACATGTGTCCAATATCCCCAGAATTCATTTTGAAATCATCATTTAATAATAGCTGGAGGTGTTAGTGTTATTTCTATGATATTATACACAGGTTATTTATGTACATGCTGGGGGAAAACCATTTAAAAAAGAGTGAGACTAGGTAGCAAAATAGATGTCAAAGGGTACTATTATGAACTGTGGAAGTCTATGTTTACTTACTAAACTGCAGAAGAGATAAGTTGACATGTGTTCTCAATGTGACTGGGAAGTCTTACAAGCTTGTGTTATCCCTTGAAAAATAACTTCTTGGTTATGCTTGTTCTGAGACAAAGACTTTGAGATGGGCAAGCAGGGACAACCTGAGAGAAGAGTCGTATTAAAAGCCAGTACACATGCTTTAATGATACTGCCCCTTTCACCACATCAAGTTTAGAAAGACTTCTCCGTTTTAGACTCCCAACTTCAGTGAGTTATGTATTTAACTCCAGCAATAGTTAATATTTAATAAACATTCCTGGAAAGCACTTATAGTCAGACATATTCAGCCCTTCCTCTTGTTACTAGTGTCTTAATCTTCCACCTAGTAGATTACTTTTCTGCAAAAGTCCTGCAACTAAGACAAACAGCCATGTCCCACTGAAAAATACAGAAGGCATTCAAAATTTGTTTTTATTTGAATATCTTGAAGTTTTGCAGTACCGGCTACAGCCACTTTTCTAAAACTTTATTTAAATAAGGAAGTGTGGAAGCCAATACATGAGTGATGACAATTTTGCTGTCAGATTAAGACAAAGGCCCATATCCCTACACTTCACTGTTTTTTAATCTCCTAGGTAAAATGCTCAACTCTGTTAGGAACAATTTCTTGGTTCACTTGAGTCAGAAGTTACCTCTGAAGAACTGCAAGTATCATTTAAGAGCTTTATCTATCACTATGTCTAACGAAGCTACCAACATATGTTACAAGTTACTAACTGCTAATAACACCAGTATCAGTTACATCCAGGTTTCAGACTAATGATGTCAAAATAGATTCCTCATATAATTCTTGCTAAGAATTACATGTTGCTAAGGTTTACATATTGAATTTATGTAGCACTTCAGTTATCTAGATACTTCATAATCTTTCTAGAGAGTAATATATCTATTATCTTGCATAGATTTCATTTGAAGCAGTACTTGATTGCAACTTCTTTCCATTCCTAATTGAGATAGTCATGCAAGCATCACAGAACTTCAGAATAACTCAAGAGGAAAAAAGTATTCTTATCCTCCCCAGAGAAGGCCAAGGATATGCAATTATACTCAAGTGTTAAATTCAGTAGCGGGGTGTTTTAGTCGGTTGGTTTTGTTTGTCAGTTCTGTTAAACCTAGGCATGGATAGTAATTTACTTTCTTCTGAAAACTCCAAAGCTATCGTCTACAAAAATAGAATTAATTTTTGGTCCCCTATATACCAAAAGATTCTAGAAAAACTAATTGGTCAATATTAGTGGAAACTACTCTGAAGGTCAAACACATTTTTCAAATGAAAATCTCTCTTTTCTAAAAAATGATTAAAATAAACTTTTCACAATATGTCCAAAACCTTTCGAACAAAACGTAATCCAGCTAAATTCACAGAAAGTCTTGCACCCAGCTCTCCTAATCTGAAATTCTCTAAACAATATGTATCCAAAATTTAACCACTTATGTTATTAGGGAGAGTCATATAAGCCCTGTAGCTTTATGATATCTATTCCTTAAATCTTCAAAATAAATTCACATAGTACTGATATTAAATAGCTGCTTAGAGCTCCTAAGGACAGGTAAAGAGACCTGAACACCTAACTTCCAAGAAAGCACAGGACCATTTTATAGTTGAAAGTACTGGGCAATAAGGATGACTGTAGTAGGTTGCAACTGTGTAGGCTCGATCATGCCTAGATCACAGCAGAGACATGCTGTCCAGTACAGTAGGGGTTAAAGTATCTGGTGATGTAGAACGTTGTAGGTCTTTGTATCCTCTATTAATTATTTGTTGTATTTGTATTTGTGTACAACTTTTTAAAACATCAACAATTTGGTATTGTCTAAGTGTTGCTGAACTTGTGAAATTATCTTTTCTCATTTACTGAGATATCATTTGTCAGCGCCTACACGTGGCATTTTTTCTTTGCAGTCTTTAGTCAATATTGCTAGGTTGGACTTAAAAACTCCTGATTTCTATTTAATATGTATTGGAGTTGCACACCCTTTTCACTTTGTGTGCCTCTATCTCATTTATCAGAAATTCGGTACCAATTTAGCGATAAAGAAAAGTATATTCCTGTCTGTTTTCTCTACCACTTACTACATTCAGAATATTGTTTCATACAAGTTAGATTTTATAGCTGGATGAGAGTTTCCTGTGGAAGGTCGAAGTTCAGTAGGGGCCCCTGATGATAGGCAGGATCCCTGCGTACACACATAGGAAGTACAGCTGCTGAGGAGCACCTGCTCCCTACAGCCAGGGCCCGAGTTGTGCTGCACCTCGGGACCAGGCAAGGTCCACTCACGCTGAGCTCCTGGCTGCTTGTGCCCTCAGTAGCTAATGCAAAGTACTTCAGTTCTCCTGTCATTTCCCCAGCAAGTGACAGGCGCATAAGCATACCCTGAGCACAAGAGGAGAGAGAACAGATGGATGCAGACAAGGGAGTGCATAGAAACTGTGGGACCATATTGGCAGTAGTCACAACACATCACCAGGCTAACTGTCGGCATGATCCCTACAGGCATCAGAGCAAAGGAGAGTTAAGGGGAGATTTGAAGGGGATAATGAAGTAGTCTAACAGAGATTTACAGAAATCTGTTCTCAAGAATGAAGGACAGTGCAAAAGAAAGGAGAGTTTGCTGTAACACATAGCAGGAATCAGGAAAGGTGCTGCCATCAGGAGCCATGTGGGAGTAGGAGTGTGGCATTTGACACAGAGTGGAAAATAAGCAGGGAAGAGTGATATTGTGAAGGGCTTTGAAAGCAGAGACAATTTAACATCTGATGCAGCTAAGGGAAAGCAATATTGTCAGAATGACCAGCTAGCAAAATGTTGTTTGCAGCAGTAGTCTCTATGCATATCAACACAGTAATGAAGGTTGGGTAAGACCATAGGAAAAAAAAAAAGTAGGTATTTTTTTCCTGCACTGGAATTAATTTTTTAAAAAATCTGCATTTGTCATAAAATAGAAGCATTGTGATATAAGCAAAAATAAGGTTGCCTACTAAGAAAACCAACTGACAGAATCTGGCCAGTTACATTTCACTGCATAATACCACCATTTATTCTAGCAATATTACCAGTGGAACAGGCTGAAATTGTCATTTCTGACAGAAAAAATATTTTGGAAGACAACCAAACCTATGATGGATGTAGGCAGGCAAAAATCTATTTAAATCAGTGGTGCGGCACTCGTTTCTGTCAGCTGCAATAGTCTCCCTTGATGTTTCATGAAGTTTATGACAAACAAATTACAATACGTGGCGAAAGCAAAACTCGCTATGTACCACACTGAGATATAAATATGGAACAAGGGTTACTTATCGAAACATGCATGTTCCACTCCATACAATTTCACTCAGACAAGACCTCACAGAAAAAGCTATGCTGAGATAATATAGGCATAAAATACATTCTTTTAAAGAAAGTTAAAAGATAAAGAACACTCCAAACAAC
Source organism: Bucorvus abyssinicus (assembly GCA_009769605.1). Taxonomy (NCBI): domain Eukaryota; kingdom Metazoa; phylum Chordata; class Aves; order Bucerotiformes; family Bucorvidae; genus Bucorvus; species Bucorvus abyssinicus. Next base: position 6,363,717 of record CM020033.1, on the reverse strand, counting down.
TGATTATTTCACCCTATACTTAAAGTGCCTCTCATAGCATTTTAACCCTCAATTATTTCAAACTGGTCATTTGCAATTCAAATTCCTGCAAGAAGGTTTAGAATAGTCTCTCGAAGACTATTAAGTGATAATTATGTAGCTCTAAAAAATGATATTCGTCCTCTTCAGCATCTAAAATGGTTTTAAGGTTTTTTCTATCTACCTTCAATAACTTGCCTTCTATATAATTTAGCTAATAGATCAATAAGAAAGAAATAATTCTTTCTTAATAAGAATTCTGTATAGTGAACAAGCTGTTCTGAAACACCATAAAATACAGAGAGGCTAAGTAGCTTAACAACATTTTCTATAATAAGGGTCCATATGAACACAAGAGAAAATTAACTAATAATTGCCATATTTTTTCCCAGTATCACTTGCTTTTCTATAGATCTGTGGGTATAATTATTAGCAAAATTGGCTTGGCTTCCCAGTCACTTTCATAGAAAACTTCAGCTTCTCATTTTCAGATCGTTTCTCAGAAAGATACATTAAAAATTGACGTTATTTTTCTCTTCCCCTGATATTTCAGAAGTCAAAGCAAACAAAGTTTAATTTTAGGGAGTGAAAAGAATGACTGAGTAATTACTTAACTGCCTAATGGGAAGAAAATTCGAGTGTCCCATGAATTTTCCCCTTCGCACCACAGAAGATGATAATTTATGTCCTTCTGGAAGGCTTTCTCCCTTTTAGCATAATACTAAACGTTGCCCTTATTATCGTGTGATTAATATATTTAAGCATGTCTTTGCAAAAGAGATTATCTAACATTTTTGTCTAGTATAGAGTGTGCAAGAGCATAAGATTAATACCTAGTTTTCATTTTTATACAGGAGATACTTGCAAGAAAGTGGTATAAATTATTGACATTTCCCATCTTTACTTTCAGTGGTTTAGCAGAATTCAAACACCTCTTCTTTGCTACTTACCACAAATAAAAAATATTTCCTAGGAGGCACTCTGAAGAAAGTTAATGAATTAAAGGTTCTGTTGTGAAAATAGCTAGAAATAAACCACCACCCTACCTTTTAAAATAAACACGAAATTTTTTTGTGGAACAGTGCATTGGGAAACTGGCTTATGAAGTAATAGCAATTTGGAAACAGCACAGTAAAAGTTAACCACAGTATCTCAGCACCTCACTCTGCCTTCTGATTGAGGCAGGGCAGGCTAGTTTTTAGTCATCCCCCCAAAAGAGAAGTCCTAAGAAGTCCCTACCTGAACAAATGTAGCAGGCTCTCTATATAATGCTTTCATACTACCTAATGCACGTAACGAAATGGATCCTTGCCTCACTGCAAGCAAACCTTTCCACCACCATAGCCAGCTTTGTTTCCACATTATTCCTTTTTTTAAGGCTCCCTAGATAGTCAGCCTCTTAACTAAAAAAACTAAGACAAACCCGACCTCTGAAGTCTTAGCAGAAGTCTGTCTTTCCGCTCTAAGAAGGAATACAGTTAGTACACCTCAGCACTATAAGTGTCTCCAGTCCCCAGTTTCTCTTGCAATATACTGATAACCCTGTGGAATTGAGGAAAAATAGATATACTTAAGTATCAGTGCTATTCTAGCAATCCCTTGTCTCCTTGTAGAAGACACTACACCAAAGTCTTGCAGCAGATATTCTCTCCCTGCTCATTCAGTCACTTGCTGCCCCTCAGGGGGGCATAACATTTTTCTACAGTGACACTCTTCAGTTCTGTCAGCATCACATAAAAATCCACCAGAACATAGCTCTAGTAGCAGATACATTTCCAGGAACTGCGGCATGAATTTTACCTGCTGTCAGCAGCTGCCAAATTGTCAAGACCCAGTTAGGGAAGACAGCTTAGAGGCTCTTACACTCTGAACCTCAGTCACTATTGTAATACGATGCATTCAAAATAATTATTGAACTGTCCATGATTTGTTCAGGCAAGTTCTGTAACTATGAAAAGCTGGAAGTCTTGCACTAAGCAATGCTTACCTGTGGTATTTAATTTAGGGAAGTGAGCACAGCACAAAGGCTAAAGTCCGTTTCAGAGCAATACCTGTGCATAAGATATGACTGGATATACAGTAAAAAGAAAGCATGTTCATTGGCTATGTAGGGCGAGATCCTTAAGTATGGTGAAACCAGTCTGTGCTTCAAGAACACCTATATATGAAGCACGTGTATGCATATGAAGCTTGTATATCACGTCACAATACTGCCCTTTTTTCCAAATCCCTTCTCTTCCCAAACTTGTTCCAGTTGATATCTTGGGTGGGGGTGGGAAAATACCCTACTTGTGTTTGTCTAGCTCTGGTGCTCTCTTCAGCTTGAAAAAACAGAATTTCTCCCTCAGTTAAGGGAACTTTCCAGCCATACAACCCGTTCTGTGGCATCTGGGCACCACAGACCTTCTGTTCATGCATATGGGTACAGTAGAGTGACAGCTTTACTGTGTATAAGTCATGCATCATGTAGCATATTTCTTGACAGAGGCAAAAGCAGTTTATGACTTGAAGCAAATCATTTTATCCCAGGGGCTTCTCAGAGCCAGACGAAACGCCAGGGCTTAGGTTAACAACTCAGGAGTTTGGCAACTATTTCCTACCATTGTTTTCTTTGCGAGGGTCCATTACCTGATCATGTTGAGGAATGTGCCCCTGTGTTATGACAGAGAAGGCACTTTGAGACAATAAGGAGCTGCAGTAGCCATGAGCATGTGGTGTTTAATCACAGAATCACAAAATGTCTGAGGCTGGAAGTCACTGCTCAAGATCATCTTGTCCATGACTCCTCTGTTCACTCAGGACGAACTAGAGTCTGTTGCCCAGCACTATGTCCAGCTGGCTTTTGAACATCTTCAAGAATGGAGACTCAACAACATTTCTGAGTAACTTACCTGGGCAGTCTATCACTTGCTGCGGAAGTCCCTGAGGAAACAAAGCTACCAGAAGGAGGAGACTTAACCTCAGGGTAAGTTGGCTGCAAGCTAAGCATCCTGAACGAGGCCTGCACACTACAAAAGCTCCCACCAGATAAAGGTAAGGGCAACTTCATGCAGTAACATGGACACTTTATCAGCCCCAATATCACATCATGCAGGGTGCAGTGACCCCCAAGCTAGCACCGAAGAAACTACCTCCAGAACCACATCACCCTGCTGTTTTCCAAGGGCAAGGGAAAGCAGGTACTTGTATGCAACATCGTGTCTAGACAGCACGCTTACAAGCTGCCCGGAGAGACGACAGCTTGGATAACACTGAAATAATACCTTAAAACATCACTATTCAATATAACCATGCCTTTGATTTCCCTGGTAGTTTCAAAGGTAAAACAAACTGGCAATTTAAAAAGAAGTTAAGCAGCTTAGAGGTTGACATATAAAGGCCAATTTTACTACAATAGATTCCACAGTGTAATAGAAGACTGTATAATAGGAGAAAAAAATGACCATAGAGTACCAGATTCCAGCATATAGCCATGTGATTCAGATTTTGCAGTAAGAAACTCCACGCCTATTCAACCGCATCTTCACTGACAGAAATACATTATATCCCACTATAGTTATCCAGCAAGTACAGGCATATTAAAAATGCTTTACTCATACTTCATTCTTCTAAGTCAAGCATTTCTTAGAGAAATAATAAATCCTGCTAGCTCCACTCTAAAGGTCATGCCAACTATAAAGTCTAATAAAAAATTTCCAGATGGCAGCAGCCAATTTCCAATAAGATTTAATTTGGTTAATTGACTGTCTTATTTACTAATTTATAGGAGTATGCAGTTCATTTAAATTAACCTCAATTGCTGTCATGATTTAAGCAAGGTTAAAAAACCTGAGATAAAAAAAAGTTGTGTGTGTGTGAAATTACAAGGAGGATACCTTCCTATTTGACATACTAATATAGTCATCGAGACTTCAGAGGCTCCCATCTTTGTTTAGAACAAGGAAAAATAGGAAATACTGAGTACATTAAGATAGTGTAAGAACTATCTAAGCATAGAACATTCTTGCTACAATTCCTTTAACCATGTAGAAAAAACCCCACAAACCTCTGGGTGAGACAGGAAAACAAGTAAACCAACTGACGGGAATGAGACTGACCTCAGCTTAGAAAGCTTGTACAAAAAAAAATTCTCCAACATACACGGTCCTCAGCACTTAAACTGTAGCACCAAATCCTCCCACCTTGGTTCTCCAAAAAGTTAATCCACAATATCAGCTTTTTATTACTGAAAACCTAATTTTTCTACCATCTTTTCACACTCACAGGAAGGATAAAAGAAATCTTGATTCAGCCCAAGCCCTGGTGACAATTACCTACTTTTCAAAGGAAGGGGAAAAAAAAAAAAAGGAAAAAAGGCAGTGCTAGATTGTTATAAGGTATTTGTAGACTTAACCAGTTCTGATTGCTTGTTGGATTCATTTGGGAAGATACTTCGGTTAATCCTGAATGAACTTAGTCAGGAAGGAAAGTTTTCACTGGAAAAATAAGTTAGTCCTTGAAGATATATAAAACTTCTGGGTTCCTACAGACTGTTTCTGTTGAAGGCTTTGACTGAAACCTGACATTTTCTTCAGAGGACAAAAAATAGCAGAAATCTTTGTGAGGTGCCTTTTCTTCCTTGCTTGGAAAAGCAAGAGAGTGGTAGCCTGAGAAGCCTGCAGAGCTGGGGCTGGGTATGTGTCAGCTCCTGCACCCCAGGTATCTCTGTCCCACTCAGGCAACTCCTGGCTGTGGCACAGATCAAAAGTTGGGGAGAGCGTGGGAAAGAGGAGGCTGGATTGTTCTCTGAATGCTTGAATGGCAAAAAGTGAGCGGAATAAGCTTATGTCTGTGTTCACAGCATGTTGATCATATTCTTACTTGGAAGGTATTTAAATTTTAGAAAAGGTTTTATTTTTTATCGTTGTTTTGTTTTGCCACTGGATTTTACGTTTCTTTTCTGCTGTTTCCAATTCTCCAGAGGAGGAGGTGTTGGGTTTTTGTTTTTTTTTTTTTTAGTAGCAAAACCTATGGAGTATGAAATAACATGAATGAAAAGTCTGAAGCTTAAAGAAAAAAACTCCACAAATTGAAAACCCCTGCTTTAAATTCCCTGACAATGACAACTCTCAGGAATACGTAGCTTATGCAGACCAAGTTCTCCCATCTACTGCATAAAACTTCATTCATAATAAAAAAACCCCTAATACACCTATAAAGAGTACAGCTGTCTTCCTTTTTAATGGAGCTTGGTGTATCTCCACACTAGGGAGCTGTTTCAGACAGAAGTGTTTTTGTGAAATGTTGGCAAGAAACACACATGCAACAATGAAAATGCACTCTGAGATGACTTCTTGGAAGGTCAAGCATTGATGTGAGCATGCTCTTCTCACAACAGTTGTTCTCCAGTTTTCCTGAAATTCATCACAATTACCATCCTTAAACAGAAATCTTTCCCCAAAATCAAATCTAACCCCCCTGAATATGTATAGAAAGCAGATTGTGCGTCAACATAAAGCAGGAGAGGCTACGCTCACATTGACCTACCTGCTGTACGCTCAAAGTGCTGTAAGTGAAGGTATGACAAGATTGCTAAACCTCTCATTTGTAGCTGACACTGCAGAGGTACCTGCTGCTCACAATCAACAAAGATCTGGCTGGGATATTGAACGCTCTTTGCCCTCATCCTCTGATAAGTCTCATAATTGCAGTGATGATTTCCAAAAGTAATGGTTTTCTTAGTCTATGCAGTGGGAAGTCTTACACAGGGGGCTGAGCTAAGATAGCTCACTTAGAAAAATTTCTAATGGGCCAGTAACAAAGCAATTCTGTGCATGGCATTTGGTAGACTATTTTTGCTGCATCTTTTTATACAGCTTTCTTATTTTCGACTAATGTCCCACTAGTGAGAAATTAGAAGTGATAATTTCCAAACTACTATTCAGGGAAAGGCTTCTGCAGTGTGTTAATGCCCAACTGGGAGAGGAACAAGGGGCTAATGCTGAAGAAGGCTCCTTCCCAGGCTTCCTGTCTGAAGCAAACACTCCCCGGTTTTTGAATGAAGATTGACAGCATAGTGAAAACACCAAGAAAAGATATTAAGAAAATGTAGCACTTTTAGAATAAATGTCATGCAGCTCTGCATAAAACACATGCTTGTTACCATCTGTTATACACAACCTGTGCGCCTCAGCTGCTCTCTGAGAACATTACCGCTCCTTGGGGCATCACTGGGAGCTTTCTCACTCAGAAAATGTTGGACATGGAACTGGTTTGATGGTATAGCGAGCTAATGCAGAGTGTAGCACATTTATCTGATTAATTTGAGAAGAATCTCTGTTTTAGAGACAAAATATAAGTCATTTAACACCCTGCTAGACAGATTTTGCACACATCGGTAGTTTTAGCCAGGCTCAGATTTCCACATCTGCAGAACCGGCATTCTAAGCCAGGCATGGCAGTCACTCTTTTGGCTGTTCTGTTCTCATTTTGCTTCCATTATTGCCAAGAATAAGAGAGTAGATGAAGCATACTGCTTCAGGAGATGATATAACTGAAACTCTCTTCAGAAACTTTGTGAAGCAAGGCATAGAATCACTTTTGATTTATCTGTAACCAAAGAAGTTGTATTCTGAGATGATCGCACTAGTTCAATAGCTAAAATACATGATCTGAAATACGTACAGCCAGGCAAAGCGATGTAGGATTAAAAAGTGCTTTTTGTAAGGATCCTCCCTCTATTTCTTCCTAGTAGGTATTTATCAGTCTTTTACACGTATAGGTTGGGAACTTTCCCCTTGTCTTAAACTACCTGAACATATGTTCAGATTGCAATATTTATTTCAGCTATCTGATGTCCTTGAATTCCAGTGGTAATTTGCTTGGTAAGATATACAAGCTAAGGCTGTCAATTTGCAAAACAAGGTGACTCCAATTTTGAATAACAAACTAGAGAGGTGTTAAAAGGATCTAAGATATATATAGTGGTTACTGCTATTAAGTGGTAGTTAATAAATATCCACTTGGACACCCACAAATAAAATATCCAGCAAGGTTTTAGCAGTAATCTGCTATATTTTCTTCTCTGCTTTCTAACCAATTGTAGGTAAGTTCTATGGTCTTTGTGCTTTTGTGCTATTTACCATGTTAAGTTTTGTGGTTTTTTCTACTATTTGCAGTGGTGAAGTTTTCCATTTGTTAATTTTGACTCCATCTGCTTCTGCCAGACAAGTTATTTTTATATTTTGGATCTGTATGAGCTGTAATAGTTCTATTACTTAAATATTTACTATTTTATATGGAAAAGCACGTATACAAATATTAAAACCAGTGCCAAATCAGCTAGCTCTCTGACAGCCTTAACATAAATACTCCAAAATCATCTGTTCTTGTCAATGGTAATTTCTCTGTTGGCCTTTTGAGTTTTCATCTATTTACTTTCTCTGTGTTTAGTCTCTTCCTACTGTCAGCATCTTCTTCAGCTCATTTGTTTTCACATCCTAGCTCATCTCTCTATAGATCTGATCAGATCCTACATTTTTTACATGTATTCCTGCTTAAGTTCAGTCATGACACTTCCCTTTTCTTCTTAGCCAAGGAAAAGAAGCATAAATTCTTCTGAAGTATCCACCATTCCTTGTTTGCTTATATCCTCTACTTCTTTTCCTAGACTCTTACAAACTCTGTGAGTGGAACACTAGACATGAAGTATTTATAGGCACCATTTACCAGTATTTCAAAAAAGTTTGCAAATAACAATGACTCCATGTACTTTCTTCAGGCTCTTTCTCTCAGTCTCTTAATTTTTAATATTTTAAAATATTATTTTCATTTCTGGCTAACCACAAACTTGCATGAAAGTGTCCTGTAGAAGACTACCTGTAAGTGAATTATTTGTCTATCAATCAATCATCTTTCTATGTCAAAATCAGTAAAAATTCTAGCTGCACCTGTATCGGAAATTGACCCCTTGAGCCAAGACTTGACTTAAATATTTTTTTTTAGCTGTAATTTTAACATTAGCTAGTTGTGATCATTTTCACAAAAATAAAATAGACAGATGAATCCATCTAAGAATTTTAATGAAACCCTTATACCAATTTTTGAGTGGGGTTGATCTGATCAAGTAAAGGTTTTACTGTTCATCTTCAGTCCAAACAGTTTGATTTTTAAGGACAATTAAATGTCTATTAATTTTTATTTTCTTTCTTAGCTGAGACTCCTTACTTATATTTGCAGTACAGACCTTTGGCATTATCTTGACCATAAACTCCCCTTTCAAATTTTTAGAATACTACTTTCAATCTTCGTGGCAGCCTCTCCTACTACAGGGATTTGTCCCCACTCTACAGAATAACGATTTCATGTCTATTTTCAGTATGTTGTCATTTATTCTTGTTCTGTGCCATCAGTCCTGTGTACCTGTTAAGTTATGTTAGTATTGTCCTGGCCCTCTATACAAATCTGTTATGACTCATGATGACAGAGGTACATGGCAAGCAATCTTGTAATTCACCTAATTCTCCGTAAAGTTTAGCCTGTTACCTCATAATCTGCCACAACTGATCTTCTGCAACTTAATGCAAGGCATATCAAACCTGATAGTAATTTTATACTGACTTTCATTATTTTTGGATTCAGTATCAGTCTTTCTCAGCAGTATAAAATAACCATGCATAGGGAATTAGGCAAAAACAATATTGGAAATCAAATTACAATTTGGATCCTCTTTTTACATCTTCAGAACGAGAATATTCTAAATGCTCTGAATATATACCTTGACTGAAATACATATGCTTCATGTAAGTGGAAATACAACTTTCAAATGTCAATGCACATCCAAGATGTTTATTTCTACATAAACAGAATCAGAACATATGGCCAACCAAAAACAGTATAGCAGCAAGCACATTTTACTCCTGAGACTGCCTTGAAGAGAATGTACTATCATATCTAGATATTGATTCTTGTCCCTGTTCAGCTGTCTAGGCACAAAAATAATGGTGTGCTTCTTAGAGAAATGGCAATATTGCTGATTTGGGTGTCAAACTACTAAGCTTTGATATATGTATATTCTGCTGTGATTGTGTTCAAAAGAGGAAAGATGTTGTTAAGTGCTAAGAAAAATGTTTACTCTTGTCCATATCTCCTCTCTAATTTGACTTCCATCTTTTAAGAATTAAGAATAATAATCACCCATTAAGAATAAGGTAATGTTTTCTTAAACTTCTACTGTAGAAAAGGGAAAAAATATCAGCACTGCACCCCATCAGCATTGCTTTTTCAGTTTAAAGGCAAAATTCTAAAAGTTGTAAGGACATAATATTCATTCTGGAGGAACTTTAAAACAACTAATCATTCTAGAACAATAATTGTTATCTCACATTTAAAATTAGGCCAGCTAGTTTCACAAAGGAGTAATTGGGAGGCATAAAAGATGGAGATGAGCAGAATATGATGCAGTTAGTATGGTGAAACTGCAACAGAAAAGAAAATTATATTTCATATTTTTCAGATTTTATTAGAGAAAAAAGTTTAGAGGCAGTCAGAGAAATATCTACATTTTAAACAGACTACTTAAAATATAAAGGTTACTCTTATAGTATTTTATTTATAAATCTACCAAGTAAAACAAAGAAGAACAGACTGTTAGTTTTTAAGGCAATGAGCGGGAAAAGCAGCACTGTTAAAAAGACTTCAGTTTTTGCGTCTGAAAAATCCCTTTCTAACCCCTATTTATTCCTGTCAGAAATCAGCTCTCTTGGCTGGCGGTTCGACGTACTAGCAGTAGTCCATCTGGTTGGAAACCCTGAGGAGGATCTACATTTTTGCAGATAAAACAGGCAGGATTGCGCTCAAGATAATAAACTAAGGCAGAATGACATAGCGAACTTTCATTTGTAAATAACTGGCTATGACATAAAGATGTGGAAAGTAGAACACAGAGAGGAAAAAAATAAGAGACTGGGTTTATTTGAGGAGGTCTATTTCAGCCTACATATAAATTAGAATACAAAGAAAATTATTGCTATAATTTTTTGAGAGAGTATATCTGTGAAATGACAATTTGACTGTAAGAAGTAACACAAATACCGGTACCTGGCTGGTTCTCACTATGACTCTTTTGAAAGGTGAATGCTAATGTATTCAACATCACGTATCTATTATTTTTTCATCTGTTTAGTGATACATATTTACTGACTAGTTAGGGTCTGATTTATGAATGCCATAATGAGTTTCACCGACCAATGTATCCAGAAGAAAAAGCTAGTGGGTGTACAATGTAAGCATATCAAATTTTAAAAATTCTGAAAATCATCTTTCATTTCTACCCTTACAAAATTTGATACCATATATGTGCTTTCCTAACAGAATTCACAAAATTATAGATTATGGGACTGAGACATTCTTTCTCTGTATGTATTGCTGTAACTTTTGAGTCAGTTCTGTTAAAAAACATGAGAAATAGAGCAAGAGAGAGGATACAGTGATTATTCAACATTTTTCAGAGGGACATTATATAATATATATTAAGTATATCATTTTCCTGAAGGGCAAAACGCTGGTTTTTTACTAATTTCAGACAAAATATGATGAGCACAGCACTATTTAGGGTTGGGACCACACAGTCATTCTGAATACAGTGTAACATTTTCAGCTAAATATTGTAAATTTCTAACATTTATCCAGCATAATAGCAGAAAGTTTGAAATTTTCAGAGGTGAAATTTCAAAATTCACACAATGGATTTTAAGTAACATGGACTTTGTTACTGGACAAAGAAATTGTACTGCATACAGTGGCAAACTACATTATTTGAAACAGATATTCTATCTTCCTAATGAAATTATTATTAAATCGAGAAAAGCCCTGAAATAGAAATGCATGTACTGATTATTAGGTAAGTTTTAGAGTGTAAACAAAATAAACAATTTCCACAAACCTAAACTTCATTTAAGATTCTTTTGATCTCACAAAGATGTTAAAATTCTTAAAAGAGACCTTAATCAATAGTCTAGGTGTTGTTCTCATCATTCTAATTCACAATATACTCTTTGAAAATATTTCCACTTTCCTAGTTTGAATCTTTCCTTCGTAAAACACTAAGTGCAAATAGTACTAAAATCATTAGTTATTTACTGACATGTACAACCAAAAAGTGTTTTGGTTCCAAAAGTTAATTGGATGAAGCCAAAGAGATACCACAAACAGTGCCTCACCTGGAGTCTGCCAACCTCCTAAAGCGCAAATGTTCCCAAACAGTGCAGCACTGCCATATGACTTAATTTTATGATGTGTCTCACCATATATGGCATTTTTCTTAAAACCTGCACCACAAAGATCTGCAAATTACTGGATTTTTTTTTTTTTCCAGTTTGAATAGATTATATGTCTGAACTTTGTGATAACAATTTGTGGCTGAGCTCACACTCATATCAAGAGACCAATCAAAATATTCAATATTTATCCATTTTAAAAAAATTCATGACTTTGGAATCCTGATAAGTGATATTGTTTTAAAAAAATACAGGTTTAGAAATTTTATTTTAATTGACAAAATACCAGAGCAGATACTTGGAATTCATTTAAACTCATATATTTCAGTTAGCTCTATGAGAGAGAAATAATTTTGTTTCCTCTTATTTTCCATACAGAGATTTTGTTGTTGTTTTTCCAGGATATTTTTTTTTCTTTTTCAAATGTTATTTATACAAAAAGAATAGATACTATAGAACGGCAGGACAATGTTTGCTGACCTACAGTACAGAACACACAAAATTTAGAAGACACAGTTGGAATGACTATACCAAGAACTTGTAGCAGCCAATAGTATAAGCCCATCAACACCAGCTATATTTTCCTTCTCCATATTCTGTAACACATGGTTTCCTTTTCTTCTGTGCAAACATCCTTGTAATGAAGAACACTACAACTGAAGGGATTTTCTGGATGACAGAATGCAGTATGCTTCACTGTCACCAGCGGCCAGCAGCCTCTTTTGTAACAGGTCCAGGCTCCTCATAACTCCTCTGGGGAAGCTAATCCAGAATCTGACTGTAATAAATTTTAAGAAATTTCTTCCAATATCTCTCTGGAATGAATGATTTTTAATGTATACCAGATCTACCGTTATCGATCTTCTTAAGTCCTTGATGCATATATGGACAGTAGGATCAGGTTTTACTTAGGCTAAAATCCCTGAGGTTGTTTTTTCTGTATATTTGTACTGTTTTGAATAACTACACTTTAAACCTGGGTATCTGGAATCATCAACTCTACAGCATTACCAATCCCTTATCTACATCAGAAATATTTCCCTGATGTATGTTAACTTAGCATTGTCTCTTTTTTTCATATTTGGATACTTGTAAAAAAATAAGTTGCATTTAAGTTTAACTTCTGGACCACACTGTGGCATGCCTTGGGGACAAAGTACCCTCATGTATGGCTGCATCTTGAACAAAGAAGGAGGCAGAAAATATTTGGGTTTAGATTATGATCTGTGATCAAGCAATGTGCACAGATCTTTTAAAAAAGATGTGCCACCGAAGACAGAGGGGAAAAAAAAAAAAGGAAGAAAAAAAAACAGACAAAAGAAAATAAAGAAAATAGAAAAGAATGTTTGGGGTTTCCACTATTGAAGTTTATTCAAATTCTTTTATTCCAGTGTTCAAGGACATCGATTTTTTTTCCTGTATATCTGGGTCCCCTGCATATTTATAGTACCTCCTAATTTTTGTTTTCACCAAGATGAATTCCTTTAACAATTTTTTTTCCTCATTTACAGTTCTAATAATAATTACATTGTAACAAATACTTTGCTATGTAACAGTTTATGAAGTTCAGAGAAATAAGAAGTACAACAATTTCTTTGCCAAGAAAACCAAAGTAAATTCTTCAAAATAACTTCAGGTCATTCCACTGAAGTGTGGCTCCACAGAACCTCAAGCCTAGCCATTGGTTATTTACCAGTTTCCTACTGTAACCAGCACCCAACATACAATACTCCCAAATTCATTTGGTAGAATATGAATACCTACATATTATTATATTTTTTTGTATTTGGAAGTCTGGAGCACGACATTGTCAAACTTTTACCTTTTCAGTCTCCACCATCAGTGCTGATAAATAAATTTATAGATGCCTAGTCTTTTCTTCCATTGTTTCTATCGGGATTTTCTAGGCTGTTTTGTAGGCTCACTAACAGGAAAAGAAATTCAAAGTCTTAGGCCCATATTACAGGTAAGGATGGCAAGATTAATTTTACATGCTAGTGTGTATGCACACAACCATGATTCACACTTAAAAAAACCCCCAGAAAACCCCCCAAGAACTGTAATGCTGAGACATGACTTCTCACCCACTGACCTTATGCAAGTGTAGTCAAAACCGTGTATGTGTCTGACTGAGGCAGCTACGGATGGCTTTATAATCATCTCCCTAAACATGAGTATGAACAGTCACAGTTTCTTTATATTCCTTTCACAGTGCAATCAAAGGCATGAATCCTGATTATGTGGGTGAATAACATTAAATATTTGAATAATCCCTCTGACTTCTCTCTGAAAACTCTAATGAGCCAACAACTACTTTCATGTATCATCATGGCTTGTTTTTTCAACAGTAACAATACAGACTCGATAAATTAAATATGGTAGCACAATGTTTTACAGAAAAAGAATTCCTAGTCATTCAGTAAAGGTAAATGTTCCTTGAATAGAGTCTAGGTCTACTCATCCTTTCGGAAATGTGTGTTTTAATTCCTGTTCCTTTAGAGAAAATGCTTATGTTTTGTATTACTTTGAGTAGATTTTTCTATTTATTTTTACCCATACTTTTTCTATCTATCCTGTTTGCATGTTCCCATATACTCATTTGCACTGGTCCGTAACGCATGGCCAAAGTAGGTTGCTAGCAGGTAATGAAACTGAGAATTTTTAATTTTCTTCAGGTAAATGTATCCATTATCAACTGTTCTGAGAAACGTATCACATGCTTGTCAAAAAAACACTAAGAACTGTCAATTTGATGAAGTACAACTCACATCTCATTAATATTGAGCACAGAAGCAATATTGCACATCAAAAATGACTGCTAAAATATTCGCAATTACCAGCTGTTCAGCATCCATTTTATATAGATAAAAAACATGTCAAATTTAATTTATCAGATGTTTTCTGCTGTCATACTTCTTTTTCATCCAATGTACTGAAAAGTTATCAAAACCCCCTCACCCTTATTTTAGACAGGTATTGTATAGGCAAAAAGAATAACTTAAATTTTATGTATCTAGGTATAACAGCTACAAAGACAGTTTCTTCACTTCAAAAGCAGTATGAACTATATCTTTAAGTGTTTGTCTTTTCTGGAAGGAGAGTCAAAATTTTGTTAGTTTTAGTTTGTTCATGTTGGATACTGCTATGATCAAAATAAAGAAAGGATTAATAGTATCTCAGTATATATTATTTGCTCTCTTTCCTGGGGGAAAAAAAAAAAAAACAACAAACAAACCCGACAGATTTCTTGTAAACAGAAGACATAGAACACACCCTCATTTGAGTATGTGAGACAGCATAGGGAGGGCTTATTTAGATCTTCTGTGGTGTTACAGAGAGAAGTTGGCTTCTTAGTCTTGAACAGATCACAGAGGGAAAGCCTGAATCAATCTGAAGGCAAAACCTAACAGTTTAAAAACAAAAATGTATCCAATACGTGGGTGAGAAGTGCTTTTGCTGCATTTTGACCTCTAGGGGTCTGGGAATGATTTAAGTTGCACAAGAGAGGCCAGAAGGCAGCAAAAAAGTTATCCCAGTTCAGATAAGGTCCTGCTTTACACCGATGTTTGGGGGAGGTAAATGGAGGTGATTATTCCCCTTCTGTGTTTGTGAAAGGGCATTTGGAGTACCGCGTTCAGCTTGGGGTTCCCCAGAACAAGCTGTAGCAATCAAACTAGAATGAGCCCAATGGAGAGCTACAAGGATGATTTGGGGCCAAATCAAAGGCTGAGGAACTTGGATATTTCTCAGCCTGAAGAGATATCTGTGACCTTGTGGCGCTGGAACAGCCCATTTGACACATCTGCTGCGGGTCTTTGGATTCACTGCCGCTACGCACCTAAATCAGCTATAGCACAGTGATACAGATGAGCTGACACTGTCACTGTGGCCCTAAAGGATGAAGTAAACCCATCTGATTTTGGAAATGTATACTTCAACATCTTTAAGTAATGTGTTTTAGAAATTAAAATGTATGGGAAATTAAAAAAAAAAAAAAAAGAGAAAAGGGGGTTTGGTTTGGTTTGATCTGAACCTGGATAAAACAAAAATTCTAAATCAAAAGATCATTTTTTCAGTCAGTTCACATGAAAGGCCTTTTATTATTTTGCCCTATCTGACAGATGGGAACACTGAGGAAAAACCTGCTGCTCAAGAAACTACAAGGCTGTTAATAAATCTCCGTTATTTGTAGGTATCCCTAGCTATTATTTACCAAATACATTTTCTTTTCCCTTTCCATCAATAAGGTTTTTGTTCCAGAGTGAGAACTCAGAAGAGAAGAAGCTTTCATGAGTGCCAAGTAGAGATATTTAGTTTTTCCAGGTTTCCAAGTGAAGTCTGAAGCACATTTATGGATTAAATTTATAGGGGATCCTCTAGCTATTCTCAACACAGTGCTTTTTGTTGCTGACTCTCAGCAGAAAGGTTATAGTTTATTTTGATTTTGTAAAATAAAACACGCCTAAATGGGAACTCCACAGTACCTTGTTATTTTAAACCTATTCTGGTCAGATTGGGAAGTTTAGTCCTTCGCTCAGAATATCTTTTAAATACTAGAATGAAGGCTGTAATAATCAAATATCATCTCGGTAAGTCTCCAGTTTGTTACAAGCTTATTTGATAGAGTTCTGCATGAAATAAATAACCATGAAATTGCTTATTTTTAAAATGTCTCCACTTGGCTATAAACTACAATTCAAATGTTTAGCATTTTCTCTTTATTTTGGGTCTGATTTCAGTGTAAAGCAAGTGGTCTATAGATACCCCAGTGATATAATCTGTGACTTCAGACCCTCCTGTGGTTCAACATTCATGTTGCACCATGAGGATTTTTCTTTCAGTAGCTAAAGGCAATGTTGTAAAAAGATGTTTCTCTACATCTTTGAAATTGACTTTGTCCCTCATTGTACTCTGATTATCATTTATTTAGCATTAACAGTGGCTATATGTTTACAATGTGAAGAAAGCTTTTTGACCTAGAAAATTTTCAGTCTAAACTGATGATACCCCCTTTTTTTTTTTCAATAAAGCATTACAAAACATGGCCCAGCTGCTGTAGACATTCTGTTGTCTTCGAAAGTATTCAGTAAATAACAGAAAATATTTGAATCTATGAGGTCTTTGGATGTTGTTCAGTTTAGCTTTATGTTAGTCATTAACTTGGGTGATTGGTCTCCTTAGGCACATAACACTCTTTGTGCCTTCAGTGGATGGTGTAAACTTTTTAAGAAGGAGAATGACGAATTATGAACAAAGGATAGCAAATAATCTTGTTCTCTCTAATGCATCTGTTTGCATGCACATAAGGTTACTAATTCATATAGACCTTCCCCAAAAGCATATGCAAGGCAAGTTACAACCACATGGATGCTAATAAATACTGTGCACACTGGTGGGTATTGATTCAGCCAGTATTTTGAATTGTAACAAATGCTTACAAACATTGCGTTAGCAGTATCTCATATATACCTAGATAATATGATTGGAAGGCATTTTTCCTTTACTTTAAATCTACATGTAGCATTACTTTGTTACTAGTTTAATTCTTCTAGCAAGCCTTACCTGGACACAGTTTACCTTGAATGAATCAAGAAATCCGTCTTGTCTTTTTTTTTTTCTTTTCCTAAAGTAATTGAAGAAAATCTCCCGCATTCCAGACATACCATAATTTATTTCCTAACCATGGTGAAACCTTGATCCATTTACCAGTTCCTTGACCAACATCTGTGTCTAACAATCAGGGCAGATGTGGGTCATAAGCCATATTAAGTCCTGATTGCTTATTTTTTCTGGGTGGGATGTGAACATACTGTATGTTCCTGTTAGCATCTTAGGTTTCCTTCCCTGAGTTGTACCTGGGTTTTCATCCTCTGCAATTGAAGGGTATGAACCCAGTTCAAATATGGGTCCAACAGCTTAAGCAAACTCTACCCACACATCCTTGTGTGTGGCAATTATGCCAAATATCAGCACATGGACAATTGTAGCTATGATATCAAAGAATGAAGATTCATGGAAAAAATTATCATAGTCTTGACATTCCCCTATGCTGGATGCCAAGCCAGCTGCATAAGGTCTCAAGGTATATCTTTCTCTCTTTCTCCTTTTCTCCGAGTGCTTCTAGCCTGAGCCCCTCTGCATCACACTTGACTTAGGTGGTCCCGGAAACCTGGCGGGGAGTGTGTGATTACTTTCCTGATCTCCTATCTCCAGGAAGATGATTGGGTCTCAACTATATTTGACTACATGGATAGGCAATTTTTTTCTGAAAGCAAAACCTGTTTAGGAATTAACAGGTTTTGGTGTCCTCTGCCCAGGTATGTCCCACATGAAAGACCATCTAGCTCTTAATTCCTCAGAGCTAACTGATGGATTAAATATTATACTAGAAAAAATGTATTCTTTATTGTGAAGATATCTGGCTTGAGTGGTTTTGTTCCAGCTAAATTTTTGCTGATGTAAAATGTACTTAACAGCCCCCAGTATCCTGAACCCTCTATATGATTAATAAACACAATACACTGAAATTCTTCAGATCCATAATATACTCTATATATTTAAAATAACAGTCAGAAAAATATAGCCTCCAGAAGAATATTATTCAGGCTCTCCAAATCAGAAAATCACACTGCATTTTCAGTTACTGACAGTCTCTAAAATGAAATTAAGCAAGTAAAACTAAGCTTCAAGAAAATTCCTGGGTCATGGAGACTCTTACTAAATATTTTATAGAAGTTGTTACTGTCTAGACAGAAATCTGATATAAGAGTTGCATACCAGTAGCCACAAATAATCAATATGACAGTTTTGGCACGGAAGCATAAAGTTGTCTGCAACAAAATCAATACCAGCATGAATCATCATGTCCTGGTATGCTAATTATGCTTCTAACTTTACCATTAGTACCTAAATAAAATATAAGTTAAGAATATATCCTGTACACCTGTCATTAGTAGTTAAGTGCTGACAACTAATTATCAACCTTTTCTCAAAGTGCTAGATGTTTTATTAACGCACTGCATTGGTAGATTACATTACTGGATAAATAGTAATTCTCTTTTTAAAAAATCCCTTCATAACTTTCAGTCTGATAAGGTCTTAATAATGAGCTTCTGTATATTTATATGCTTTGAGCAGCTTATCCAAGAAGGTTGCTATCCATTTTAGCTTAATCGATATTCTGTTCTTCAGTTTGTTGTCAGCTTGAGGCATTTTCTCAGACGAGAAACTGTTCAAACAGCCTTTTCGAGTTACCCTGAATACACCACTGACGGGGTGGGGACAGACACAGACAAACAAGTAATTTATGTTCCTCTCTATGTAGTTATTAATTGAGTAAAACAGTCTAGGGAAAATAAATCTCTGGATACTCTAGATAATAAAGAATAAAATTGGTAGCAGTGATGTATAATGTATTTGCCAAGCTGACGAAAGAGGTATCTTATAATCTCATCATTTGTGCCTTTGAATAAACTACGGTTCAGAAGGAAGTTTTTCCTACGGTTTTTCCTGGAGTTTTAGACTGATTTCAGCATATGCAATAAAAACCCCTACAGATTCTCATAAGTATAATCACACAGGTTTAAAAAGTCATCATTTACTTTGTTAGAAGTTTATAACGTTTCAAACCAGTTTTGGTAGTCTTAAGCAAAGTTCATCCTGCAGATTTTTTTTTTTTTTTTAAATTGCCAGGTAACAGGTACCTGTTTTCCTCTATTCCAAGGACAGTATTTTAGGTCTATAACTATCGATGCGCTACCTTCCTGACACCTACTATGTGGTGCAAGTGGCTGAGCTGAACAAGTACAAAAGATCAACTCTGTGGAGCACATTAAATGTTTGGAGAAAAGTAGGTATACAGCAGTGCAGTGTAAACTGACCTAGAAGTTATACTGGCCCACAAGCTGCATGTTGGTCAAACAATAGCAACATGATTTTGTTTCAAGAAAAATCACCGTCACTCTGTCAGGTTGGGTTGGGTTTGTGTCTGGTGGGGTTTTGGTACGAGGGAGGGGGATGCTGGCTTGTGTCTGGTGGGGTTTTGGTAACGGGGGAGGGGCTGCTGGCATGGCCCCTGTAAGAAGCTTCGCGAAAGCCCCCCCCAGCTCTAAGTCGTCCCTACCTCTGGCCAAGGCTGAGCCAATCAACACCTCTGCAATGAAAATCTTTAAGCAGAGAAACCTGTTTGGCAAGGGCCTTTTGTTTTGGGAGCAATCTTTTGTTCTGGAGTGGGGTAGGACAGAGAGAGACAACTTATAGGGACACCCAGTGTAGTGAGGAAGGAGGCAGGAAGGAGCTCCGGAGCAGCCATTTCCCTTTGGCCCATGGTGAGATGGAAGGCCGTATGTAGCCCATGGAGAAGTCCACGCTGGAGCCGGAGCCTTGCAGTCCTCAGAGATCACCAGTGGAGAGAGGTTCCTGAAAAAGGCCATGACTTTGAGGGAGACTTGCACTAGGGTGGTTTGTTACTGGTAGAACCACAGCCTGTGGGAGACCCCCATGCTAGTTGGAGAAGTTCATGGAGGACTGTGTCCCGTGGGAGGGATGCCATGTTGCCACAGGGGAGAACTGTGAAGAGTGTTTCCATTGAAGAAGAAAGAGCAGCAGAAGCAACATGGAACAGACTGGGACTGACCATGACCCCCAATCTCTGCACTGCCCTGTGCTGCATGGTGGGGAGGAGGTAGCAAAGCTGGGCCCAGGAGAGCAGGGAGGGGGAAGATGTAGTTAAGATTCTGTTCTTTTTCTTACTGTCCTACTCTTGGTGATTTGGTTGTGGTTTTGTTGTTTAAACTAAACCAATTTTGTTTCCCCAGGTTGAGTCTGTCTTTTGCCTGTGACCACAACTGGTGAGTGAGTCCTTCCTGTCCTTTGTCTCAACCCTTAAGCCTTTCTGTTGTATTTTCTCCTTCCTGGAGTGAGAGAGTGGACTGCGTAGTGCGTGGTTGACAGCTGGGTCTACACCACCACACAAATTTAAAGAGAAATGCTTTATGAGGAACAGAGAGGTGCTGTGTCATTCTGCTAGATGTTGGTGAAGCTTTAGCCAGGAGATGGGTCCCAGTATGCCCAAAGACAAGTTGGAGAGATCTAGGAGGTTAATACTAACCACAGGTATGTGAAATGGTCAGAAGTTTATAAAACATGACCTGTGAAGAAAAACTGAAGAAACTGGAAATGTCCACTGTGAAGGAGATGAAGTAGTGACATAAAAGCAGTCTTCCAGCATCTAAAATTTTAATATTACATCAAAATACTGGTGAGTTCTCCTCTATGCCCACTAGCAATAGCACAGGAAGATTTATAATTTGCAAATGTAGGGTATCAGGAGAGGCTTTCTCTCTGTAAAAATAATGAAATGATGTATCAAAATAACTAAAGAGGTTGCTGGTTCACTTTCATTTCACATTTTTAACAATAGTTATATGTGTGTCATGGATGATGAAGATACATGTGATTTGATTTAGTAAGTAAAGGAAATCAAAACAAGAAAGGTCTAAAAAAAAAGTCATGCCAAATTTGTGATCCAGGGCATGCTTGGAGACTCTGAAAACTAAAAAGGATCCACAGCTAACAGGATGCCAGGCATCTGTATAACAAAATACATAAGCAATGGTATTGGCACTAGAAATTTTTATGAAAATTATTGCAATTGAGGCAGTTGGGCAAAAAGTGTTAGGCGTATTATTGAGTAGTTCTTTTAACATATTGGAGTAAAATAAATATCTATAAAGATCCATAAATTTCTTCCAAATAACCAACAAACCTCTGTATGTCCTGTTTAGTATGAAAAAATAAAAATCTCAAATTTGTTAGCTTCTGTGATAAACTTGTACACAAAAAAATTATAATGGACTGTCCATTTTGTTTATATAGCTAAGCTAAGAGGTCTCCAACAAATGCTTGATGTTCTTGAAGTAAATAAAATCCTAGTACTCTGAAGACATTACCTTTCAAGTACATATTTGTTAAGAGTAACCTTTTTCCATACCTACAATTATCTTACTCTAAACTGATTGTTGTTGACATATGTAATTAACGCTTACAAAAGGACAAACCAGGAATTAAGGCAGGCAGCAATTATTTGAAGTGTAATGTCTGCCAGATTAATGTTACTGTAATGAATGTTCATTGTATATTAAAATCACATTAGAACTACAAGAAGAGCCCTTGAAAAGCTAGTTCAGTGGGGAAATTAAGATTATTTATATCTAATAAAAAATCAGACTTAAGATGCTGAAACCCACAAGTTAATTTCTAGTTTTCATCTAAGGATTAATTGGACCCTATGTATCAAAATGTCTCTTTGCCAACAGACTTTTCTCTATTTCTTTAGGTAATGTGCTGCAACAGGAAGTGACCTATGTCTACTAAAGTCAGTGAAAGAACTTGCTTTTACTGAACAGAATTTAGACTCACACTTCTAGTAGGTTCTTGCTGGCTGCATAGAAATGGTGGCGTGCTTAATGATCTGATTTTTGTCTGGTTTCATGCATATCCTACCTCTTATTGCTAGAGCTTTTTTTCTGGCTGGGATTCTGAGAAGCTCAAAAAAGATGCTTTAAATAATAGACAAGCAAACATTTAGCAGCTCATTCATACTTCCCCTCTTCAGTGCTTCAAAAGAATAATAATAGAAAAAACCTAAAAAAAATATTCTGAAATATCTGGAATTTTCTTTAAAATTATATATATGCAATAGAACTGCCAGCTAGCTAGAGGAAAATGAAAATCACTAGACAGTGTATATCTTTCAAGGAGGAAAGAAAGCTAAAGAAAAGGATAATTACATTGTGTTTATGATTGATAAATACTTCTTACCATAAGCGATAAACACGATTATCAAAATAGTTGTGTCCTGGGTTGGAAAAAAAAGTTTCAATTTAAAAAAACTGGTTTGTTTTAAATTGACCAATTGTGATGCACTCCTCCCATTTATGTTCGCAGATCTCATTGGTTATGAAAACTTTGGTGGGCTCTCCATCACTTTAAAAACCGCACACAGGACCAGGCTGGCTCCGGGGGCTTGCACTTCCAGGGGCTTTGCTCTCAGCTTGCTCTTGCTTGGGACTCTGCTTTCTCTTGGCATGCTGGTGCCCATTTTCATCTCTGCCTTTTTGCCCAATTGGCCAAGACTTGCCTCGCCTGTTTCACCAGTGCCTGGACTTGCTCGGATTATCGCTACTAACCCCCATGCCATACAGGACTGCCCTTGCTGCTACTGAGCGCCGCTGCTTCATTCCTGCCGTCAGTGTGCTCTGGAGCCGTGGTTTTCCTTTGCTGCCATTTAACACCCGCGACCCAACCTCTGTGCTGTGCTGTGCTCGGCTCAGGTCCTGCCCACACATGGATTTTGCTACGGCTACACTGACTGGCTCAGCTTTGCTCCCGCGAACCCACCGACCACGTGACCGATGCCGTTTTGAAACTGCTCAGTACTGGTTTTTTTCCTTTCGCTTTTGTTTCCCTAACCATAGTTTGACCCTTGCTATACCAACTTTCCAATCCCATAAAAACCTGTTAATATCTCATTTGGTTTTCTGTATATAATATTTTTTCTACTATTATTAAACTTGTTTTAGTTTCCTAAACTTAAGAGGTCTCTCAAACTTTTCTTTCTTCTTAGCTCTGCTTTTAACCCTTTCTCTCCCGGAATGGGAGGGAGATTAATTAGAGAGAGGAAGAACTCATCCCGTAATTGGCGTACCTCGGCCAACCAGTGACAAGCTGGTTTAATGAAAACGGTTTCAGTTCATTGATGCACATGAACAGTATATAAAAGTAGAATATATTGTTAATACCCACCCCCTCTGCACATGGACACAGGGGTTTTGTTCAAGCTTATGCCTGGACATGCAGACCTTGAGTTAAGCTGTAGGTGTCCCTGAACTCAGACATGTCTTCTGCTGTCCTGGTTTGTTGGTTTCCTGGGTAGACCTTGCACCTATGCTATAGTCTCCAGCCATGTCTCCTGCCATTCCTCAAAGGATCCTTGGGCTTACCTTGGACTTGTCTCATTGCTTCACCTTGTCTGGGACTGTTGATGGACTTCATCTTTCTCACCACCCTGCCCTTATGCATCATCAGGGTGTACACTTCCTACCCTGCCATGCATACTCTCAGCTCTCAGTTCACCCTGTCATGGATCAATGTCACCGTCATGGATCAACGGGCCTCCTGATGCTCTCTGGTACAGACATGTACTGCGGGCGCCTTTTGAAAAGTGCAAACCTCAGATTAGTACTGTTTGCCATCACCTTGCACTCACATCAATGAACTTTCAACACAAATACTGCTATGTAATATCTCCAATGATAGAGACTCCACAATATCTCTGGGAATCCTGTGGTTGTGTTTGATGACCTTCACAATAGAAAAGTTTTTTTCCTGTGTTCAGGTGGAATTTCACATTTCTTAATTTGTGCCCATTTCTCTTGTCCTGTCTGCGGGCATCACTGAGAAGAGTCTGGCACAAACGGAGCCTGCAGCATGCAGCCTGTCACACAGGTAGCACAAGTGGAATATCTCCTTTGAAAGGAGACCAGGCAGAACTGCTTAGAGCATAAAGGGTGTTTGTTTCCATAAGCAGAAAGGAACTTTCTTGAATTTTAAATTGATTGTTCCTGTGTATTGCCTTTTTTTTTAAAAATTAAGACATATTGTGCAGACGTTTGGATGAAATTGGACTCCACAGAAACCAACAAGCTTTCAAAAAATCAATCAGTGAGTATAATACACAGAAAAATAGTTCTCTGACAAGTAAAAAAGATCAAATGCACGAATTAGTCTGGCATAATTATCATTTTGACTATCATTATCGATGTTAGAATTTGATTCAGTGAATGATTGTCTATACGTCAACACTTAGAATACAATATCAAACAGAAATATTTCGTTAAGCTACTTACATACAGTGAAACTAAAACTCTCCAAATGATAACTATTAAAGCGGAAACATTAATCATATCAGCCTCCCATATTCACGCTGTTCTTTCTTCACCATTTAAGACAGTGGTAATTTGTTATGTAGCACTGATCTGATACAGGATCTTTGATGCAACTGCAAGCTCCATGCTGTTCCCTCTTAATAGACCTTAGAAACAACTCCATGGGTATTCAGCTGAGCTTTCTCAGCATAATGGAGAACAGGGATTTAACAGCCAAATACCAGTTTTTCTCTGCAGCATCATATTTAGGGCAGCTCAGTGCATGGTAACCGGGCCAAAGTTATTGCTGTTTAAGCAGTATTAATGAGGTGTTGTGGAGTCCTCCGAGCAGCAGCTGCTGAGCAGTCCTGCGGTTGGACTGAAACAGCCTCAGGACCACCTGTAAACCAAGTGCTGCTTCTGCTGTCCCTGCATTTCTTGTTGAGCAGATTGGAGAGGGGGATGAGAGTCTTCTTTTTATTTTTAAACTTCAGTGTTCTCCTCTCACCTGGCAAGCAACATATGAAATCACATTAAGTACAGATCATTAAATGCTGCTTGACTATATGGATATGTACTTTTCTCTTTCTGAACGTACAGACTACGTCATTACTGCATGACTCTAGAAAAAATTACGGTTCCATACATGACAAGCCGGACAGTTTAATACTTTCACAGAATTCATTTTTGAAAACAAAGTCTTTCAGACATAGCCACTGCAGTAACTACAAGGACAACATCGTACAGTTCTCAATAAAGTTTTGGGGTTTTTTTCTTTCTTAACAAGGTAAATGCACTTGTGATGCGTGTGTGTGTAAAACAAAAAAGTGATTATACTCCAGTAAATAGGCAGGATTTTATACCCTGTCAGAAAAGGTGGATTTGCCATGAGAACAATTTCGGCTTCATCAGAACAAAAGTCGATTTCTAGTTATGTACACCACTGTACAAAAGCAAAAAAAAAAAAATGTTTGGGATTTTAAAGAAACCACATTATGGTGTTGCTGTAATACATCTCTGATATTTTTATTCTGTTCCTCCACAGTATTACACCGTTGCAAAACAGGCCAAATTTGCAAAAAGATATTTGGTTTGTGGCTTTCTAAAAATCCCATTGAGCAAAGAAATTTATTTGAATACTTAAAATTCAGTAGTTTGAGGAGTTAGGAGGGTGTTATTAATTCTGTGATTATTCAGTTGTTCAGGCATAGACTGAAGAATTTTATCAAGTTTAATAAATTTTGAAGTAATCTGCTTTTAGTAGGTTAATTTTACCTTAAATAAAAGATAGCACCATTTTCCAGAGGCTACAGAGTTAATAGTAACTGTCATATTGAGAAAAGCTGTTCACCAATAAATCCACTTTTGCAATTAAAACCAGATGTACATGAATTTGCTTTTGCAGAGCTATCTAACCTATGCGTCCACTATTAGGCACAGAAATCCTGGAAGAGATCTGAAATTGGACTATGCAATACTAGGAGACTTTTTGTAAAGCACGGTCTTGTGGTGTTGGAAATCAACTAATCCTGACATTTCTAAGGATATGATTTGAAATAGTCTTGGCCAATGGAAGGAGGCAACGTTACCCTGCTACTGCCTGTGCTGCTGGAGTCTCCAGGAACTGTTTGTTCTTGGCTGTTCCTAGCATTTGGTGAAGGACTCATGCTACTGTCACCCCCGGGTGTTTCCTGAGTGGTACAAGTGAGAGCAGAAATTCATTGGTTTCTCAAATGTCTACCCATGCTGTAGAAATGTAGGCGGTTTAAGGTTGGGAAAAAAAGTTTGATTATCAGTTTAAGATGATTTGAGACTGGCTGTAATTAAATTTTGGAGCTCTATTAAGTAACCCATTTGTTTGTCCATGTTAAGCTGGTAGTCTTGAAGAGTTTAAATGAAGTTAAGGGAACAAATGACATGCTCCTTCTGATAACACAGCATTTAGACTAGCATTTAGACAAACATTCTCTTTTTCAATTTTTCAGAACATCACTTAGTGCATGATCTCATTGCCTCAAGAAATCAAGTGTTTAGCAGGTTATTTTTGAAAATCAATGTGTTGGCTAGATGCCTTTCTAGAAAATAGCTATTGAGCCATAGCAATAATACAATCAAATGTTCATCCTCATTCCAGTTGTTGCTCAGATTTTTTTATAAACTCCCCTTGTCTCCAGGTTATTTTATTAAGAGTTAGGATCTGCTGTTGACTACAAGTAGACCTATTAAATTCATCCTTTACATTCAATGGCTTCTGGAGAGCCTGATGTTAATATGTAATATCTTCCTGTGTTGTGAAATCTCTTGGTACTGGCGGTTAATGATGATTTAGATGCGCTGTGTACTAAGAAGAACAAATGACTACCACAAGTCATTTTTACTCCTTTGGTCTGTAGTTAGGATTTGCAAGAAGATCTTAGTGAATGCTGCTCTGACTATTGTATTATATGACCCCAAACTACTATGAAATCTGGCTATGCAAGCCATACAAATACTATAAAGTAAATCTTGCAGTCCTCCAATTTTCTGATCCTATTACTAGGTAAGAATTCTTAAGTTTCCACAGTTTTTCTTTTTCTTTGTCAGACTGCAGTGCCATCAGATCTTTGTGTTCTCTGTGTTCTACAAACAAAATTTCTTAGTAGATTACTGTACTTTTTTTTTTTTTTTTTTTTTCAAAATCAACACCTATTTTGGGTTCCTCTCGGAGATGCTTAACTTTCAGTATCTCCAAAGATATGACTGTAAGATGTTCTTTCTCTAGTTCTACTACTTTTAGAATCGTAATTCTTTTGACATAAAAATGGAACAGCTAAAATTACTGTGCAGTGGTAATATTTCCTGAGGTTTTTTGCTCCATGTCTCACATTCAGTTATGTTTATTTGAATGTAGGTTCACAATATTTATGAAATATTATTCCTGCTCATATTAAAGTAGAAATAGATGAGGAAATAAAATGAGTAGAGGTTAGGAACCACCCTAACTTCACTTATGATGCTGTAGATAAATGGAAATGGCCAAGCATTTTTGTCCTAAGAGCTGCTGAATTCAGTCTAATAAAATTTTCATCTGAAATCTGATTTCAAATAATAAAATAACCCATAGATTTGTAAGATTATAAAATTGTCCATATATCAATGGTTAGTTTTTATCATGCAAATAAAAAGTCAAAATGGAATCTGAATTTTTAGTGGTTTCAGTAGCAGAAACACTTCAGGAAAAAGTATAACTTGAGAAAAAAAAGCATCACTACACTAAAGGAGTTTTGGGATCAAGAATCATCATGATATTATGACTGATTTCAGAACTTTTGGCAAAATACTGGTGAGTGATAATTAGCAGGTAAAGCCTCTTTCAAGCGCTAGGTTCAGGCATGCTCTCTTTCAAGTTTCTTCTTTTTTAAAATAGTGATTGATACAGGAATCAATATTTTAGTAGTAATGCACTATTACTAAATAGTGCATAGATGACCTTGCATACATGTTGCACTAGAAAAAGAATTAAAATGTTCATATATCTGAATAAGTTCATTATATGCTGATATATTTGTTGAGAATAAAACTGATGTATGGATTTTCTGACAACAGTTAACATGTTCTTTATTTCAAAATCGAACGTGATAAATTATTTTTAGTTATGATTTTTATAATTTTTTTTCCTTTTTTATTTCACTTCTCCACTGTATTCTATTAAAGTACTGTCTTGGGTCAGTGTCCTTTGAGTTTAAATGTGAGGTTCGTTGCTAAGTGAATCTTTGCATTTCTCCTGCCTACAGATACAATAGGAGCCTTGAACACCATTGCTCTGATCTCATATTAAACAGCTGTGGGTAGCATGACAGAGCAGTTTCTCAGATAATAAAGACATACTTTTGAGTACTGGACTCTTCAGCCTATATTGGGAAAACAGCTAGAAATCATGCCTTAAACTTTGACAGATCTCCGCTAATGTGCAGTGCTTTCCTGATCAGCTTTAAAAAAGTAATTGTTAAAAGTACGTTGAACCCGTGGTAAAACTATCAGAAGGCATGGAAGGCATGAATTCCATGTAAACAGTTATGCAGCAGTGATGTTCTTTCCTATATTAACATTAAATACTTCATTAAAACCTGAGAAAAATTGTTTTCTGAATGGATCTATGGTTCATTTCTGTTGTAAGGACAAAAGTGGAATGGGGGTGGGTGGGTGTGTGTGTTTAGATTTTAACAGCATGGGAAATAGTAATACCTCATTATGAATATGGTATGCCTGCCCTTAGGTTGATGCTCAGACAGCTGGAGAATTCTTATATGTGGTATAGTAGTATTATGGGTAGAGCTCTGTGCTACCATTGATACCAAGTACTTTGTTTTATAAAGCAGATTCAATAAGCCAAAATAATGTGAATTTGCATCAGTTATGCTAAACTATTCATTAAGGAATACAGTTTCTCAGAAAATTTATAAATGTAATATCAAGCTGTTAATCCAAAAACATTTGGAATTTTAGTTTGAAACTGTTTTTCTTAATATTTTCTGTAATCGTATTCAAGATAAATACTCGATACCACTTGAAAAGAGCCATTTTCAAACAAAGAACTTTGCTTTCTTCAAAACAAAACATTGTGCTAGCTTAGACTGAGTTTTCAAATTTCTGAGACAGATACCACCCTCCACAGTCTGTTATTTACCCATCTTCACCCATGATGCATAAAGTTCCCTACAAAGAATGTTGACACTTACTTGAATTTGTTTCTGTGACAGATAAACCCCTAGAGGTCGTTATTGTGAGCAAACCCCTTTTAATCTGACTGTTAGAGGCTACAGTTAGTAAACAATAGTGTAGAAGGAAGGGAAAAAAAGTGGTCTTTGACTCTCTTTTGGAAAGCCAAGAGAGCCTTCTTTCCAGTTACTTTTTGGAGGATAAGTCAGCACACCAGCTTCCCTCAAACTAATATCACATTATAGATGCTTTTGCTACACCAATATTGTACCCTATCCCATGATTCAAACCAGTTCAGGGAGGTTAATTTATTTCTTCAAATCACACAGCTGCTCCACAATTTTGTGCTCAGAGTAAGACACAGCAAGAGATGCTTAAATGCTTGCATCTGTCCCTGATTAGCTATCTTGGAACCTAATTAAGCAATCAATAAACAGAACAAGTACAAGTCAATGGCATCTCTGATAAGCATGCATGATCTTAAACGTAAAGCAACATAGTTGTCAGCAATTACAAGGAAAGCTATACCATCCTAAGGTTCATTAAGATACAGTTGTACAGCTATTAAATGTCCATCTTCTAATAGATTTTGTACAATATATAAGGCAGGGGTGGGGGTTGTCTTTAGCTTTACTGGTGTATAGAGCAAATTTCACTTAATCATCAATAAGAAATACCAGATATACTTGCATATATATTTATAAAACATAAACAAAAAACCTTTTTTTTTTAGGAATAGTTGAACATTCCTGTTACACTCCTGTAGTTCTCAAGGCTTGGAGTTTATGTATTTAATGTGTTGCTATGGAAGCATTATTTCTCTTTCCATTGCAAAAATTATGTACCTGAACATAAAACAGAATCTGAATGATTTCAGTCTTTGAAGAATTCCTGACGCATGAGTTTGATGATGAGATTGCAAATTATCTGCTTATCTGAAAACACATACAGTTGTTATTTTAAGCTAAGCAGTAATGCAGAATTTATCACAGCACTTAATCTTATCAAGGATATATGTGAGAACAAAACAAGTAAAAACCAATCCTGTCCTAATTGGAGCCCTATTACTAAAATAATGGAAACGATTTTGCTGTACTTTGCCATTCTTCCTGCAGGATCCCATGCTGCTTTCATGAACCGTTGCAGCTGCTGCTTTTTGAGCTCTGGGATTGCTGGAGCTACATTACAATATTGGCTTGCACATATGCATTATCCTTTCCATTGACATTCACCATAATACTTCAAAAGACGTAAGATTTGTTTCAACATGACTGTCTTTCAAAAGAGTTAAGGAAGTTCTAATCACTTGCCTTTGCAATGAAGTATTTGCAGAAGGGTTCAACATTACTCTTAATCTGTTCCAGCTTCAGTGTTGGCAGAAGAGCAGTTAAGTAATTTGAGCTTTTAAAATTCTCATCCTTCCTCTTTATAAATAAAAAACACCATCTGTATATCTTCAGCTCAAAGCTGATGGTGTTTTACAGATGCCTAAATCTGTGCAAGTAGTCAAATGTTTAAAGGAAGAGCATCTTATATCTGTATTTAAATGTGTTTCATAGCATAGAAGAGAAGTGTAGAAAAATGTAGAAAATCATTAATACAAGAAACCTAGCACGTCACTTTGTGAAGTATTAGCTTCTGAAATTATGATCTGTTTGTTATGTGTAATACTTTCTTGTAATTTATACAGAAGTTAAATTGCCATCCCACTGATTAAAAACGTGGCACTTCTTTAATAGAGTCAATAAATGGATCAGGGTGACAATCCAGCAAGGTAGATAAGCATGTGATGGATTTAGCACCATGCTCCAGGTTAGCCACGTGTCTAATATCTAGGACAGTAGGTAAAAAACCAGGGCTTGTTTTTTGAAATAGAAGAGGCAACTGTCAGTTGGCAGAATACAATTTTCCACATTGGAATTCAGCCAGCACAGTGGGTGCTCTACACTGCAACTCTTCCAAAAAGTATCTTCTGCTCTTTAATGACTACAAGCAGTCAGAAGGTTGTTTTTTATGTCTTATCTGAAATCTGGCAGCAAGCTCATATGAGCTCTCATCCAAAACACTACAATCTTTCTGTAAGTTTCAAATGACCCAGATGTCCTTGTAAGGAATACTCTCTAATTACAAAGATTAACACTACTGATAATAATAATAGATGTCATATTACCAAATATTCAGCCTTGAAATCAGTGCTTTTCCCAAGGCAATATCATGATTAATTTTTTATCATTTATGTATGTGATTTTAAAAAATTCCTTCTTTTTTTTTATTGGTAGGGTATTACCTTAAGCTTATTCTCAAGGCATATAGAAATGCAACATTATTTTTTCATTATTTGACTTGAAGGACTTCATCTAGAATTGTCAACACCATCAATTGAATGATGTTATTAAAACTTTTGCATTTCACATTTGCCTTTCATTTTTTGTTTTATTCTCTTTATATTAGTATAAACAAATAATTTATTTCAAAAAAACCCTACAGAAATCCAGTCCAAGACACCTTGAAAGGTGATTATCATAGATCTCATCTTTCTACTTCTCTTTCCTGTTTTTAGACTCTTCCCCTTCATATCCTAGTCTCCTGTTTCTTGATTTTCTTCATATTTTTCTTATTTTTCACTCCTGTTTCTTCTTCCCTGCATCTCTGCTCTCAGACTGTCTTTTCCTCCTTCCCTTCCTCACCTACTTTCTATGACCTTTTCGAGCTGTTCATTTACAATTAACTAAGAATCTTTTGCTAATCCGAAATGCAAATGAAGAAGTAGCAAAAATCAATAATATTAATTCTGTGATTTTCTATGTGATTCCTTAATTAGACTAGATGACTGAGGTTTTTATTTAAAACCTATTACATTATCTCTTTGTACAGCTCCCAGAAAAACACTAAACACCACACTCTTTCTGTTTACATACCTGTGAAGTGGAAGTAGCTCCACAAATGATAGGAATGGAATAACCCCGGTGTAAAATTAGAATAAACCCCGAAGTTTCACTATTATCACCTGCAAAGGCCTTGCAATCTCATGTGAACTGCCAGAAAAGCTTGCAATTGCAAGCGACTACTCACATGGACAGTCAAATTCGCTTAATCATGACTGCTGGCATTTGTAAAGCTGCTCACCTGTGTAAATATTTGACTGATCAGGATTTAATACATGGCATGATGACAGAGCATGTTGACAGGGACTGAAAAAAAAAGAAGGGGACAGCATAAAGTAGGAAATTTATTGCAAAATCAAGACCATTTAGGCATTTATTTCACTTCTGTATCCACCTTGATGAACCGCTTCTTTTGCTTTTGACATAGAAACCCCTATACTTATCGCTGGCTTTTACATACTAAGTTAAAAACAAAATTTTCAAAACTTTATTCCCCAAGTTGTCCTGAATTTTCTTACCTTCAGCACATTGCTTTTCTATACGGCCTTAATGTTAGAATTCTTGATTAATTTGGGTACTAATGGTGAAAAGGCTCTGTGAAAGAAACGTTTTAACACTAGCATGGTAAGACCTAACATGTAGGTCCTGGACCCCGAATCTGTAAGACATAAGCTAGATATAAAAGATTTTATCTATAATAGCAAAGTGGAGAGTGGCAGGACATGGGCTCAAGCACCATCCTGGGATTGCCTGCGATTTAATTATTAGCACGCTCTCTGACGTGGTTTTGACCTTGGCAAACTAGCACTTTCCCAACAATGCCAAACATGGTTTCGGAGATAATCTGTTGAAGGAGCTACTCAGTATGGATAAGATCTTTTTGAGGGCAAAGCTTAGACCTGTTTCAGGAGAAAATCTAGCCCTAGAGATGCAAATCATGCTGGGCTATGTTCTTGTTGGGCCAGAGAGAATTTACCAGAACTGGCAAATCTTCAGGCTACCACTACGTATGTGAGCAGGGTTTCGTTCCCAGCAGTCAGTCAGCTGAATGCTAGGGTGTTGGAGTGACCCAACAGGATAGGATGTGCAGACAAGTTTTTTCATTCTGAACAATAATAAGGTAAAAATTGTTGATGGCATTGAAACCCCCATCAGAGCTGTAACTCTGATTCTGTTAAAGAACAGCTCTCGCTCCCTAAAAGTATCAAACTTGGTGCCATCTACAAAGTAAAGCCCGGCGTTAGATTTTCTTTGCAGCCAGGGAGAGATTTCAAGTCACAGGTCTCTTTTCAAAAGTGTGCCTTAGTAATCATCCTTAGGTTGTTCCAGAAATGGAAAGGTGAGGGAAATGGTTTCTTTCCCATTAACAATTCACTCCCAATGCTATAATCAAAGATTTCTTGTGCCAAATAGAAAAACAAGGGAGAATAACTTCAATATGATGCTTAGGAATTTCACCTTCAGAGAAAAAAAACAATAGTCATAAGCTGTAACCCAAAGCCAAGCCCTCTTTCAAATGGTCCTTAAAAGAGAGACAATAATTCAGGTTTTCACCCCTTGTAAGTACCCTAAGCACTGATCTAAAGTGTCGTGGTCACAGGGAAAGATATTCCTCCTATATTTGGGTGCCTGCTTTTTGAACTGTAAGCACATTTTTATCATGCATATTCACCATACAATCTGTTATTAATTTTAATTATTTTTAGTATTAAAGGCCCATGACACTATTAGCTGACCATTAAAAGTCATCTATAGCTCATTACCAGTGATTAATCACCTACTGGCTTATAATTAATGTTTATTAGAGGAACAGTGGTTTAATAGCTGTTCTGTATTTTCTGTGCTAGTCAAGAAAACTTAAAAGACAGTTAGAGTGGACTTTCAAAAATTTCAAATAGCATTTTTTGACATTGACTTCTTTGTCTCAGGAAATAAATTGTCATTGAGTAGTAAATTTACTTGCTAAAAATATGTAAAAAGGAAGCACAGTCAAGACTTATTTTACCGCAATGATAGTCACTGAAGCCTTAATGGATAATTTTCCCTTTGTTGAGATTACTTAAATTTCCAGATATGTGAGTCTGGCCGTGACAAGATCAGCTTGCCATATTTGGCTAATAGGCCTGTGACGATCTTTCAGTATTGTGCATTCTCTTTTACCACTTTGATATGACAGTCTCAAATAAAAATTAGAGTGACCTTCCACTCACTTTTTTTTTTCCTATTTTTATTTAGAACCATTCAGTTCTTTATTTTATTTTTTTTAATAATATGTGCAAATATTTATTTCTGTGCATTTATGCTTTTGGTTGTGTCAGGGATGAAAGGATGAAATAACCACGGAAGTAATGGAATTAAATATCACTTCACAGTTTTTATTTACAGAAGTAGCTGTTCAGATGTAAGCTAAGTTCCCTATTGGAAAGTTCAGGTCATTTTGAAAACACCAATTTTAAAAGTCAGCGATCTTTCAGTGCAGTTATGAATACCCTTAGGTAAAACCAGCCATGATAGGTGAAGTGATCTCATCTGCTGAGATGTAGTCTCCATCTGCTGTCTTGAAACTCAGTAGCCCTTCTCTGCACTTATTCCCATTTGAAATCGCATTCCCTAAGTAAATATATTGTATTTAAGACGAGGCCTTGCCTGTGGCTGCTCCGTCTTCCCCATGACTTCAAAGTATTTGTGCCTGAAGTTATTTCTGGGTTGACCTTGAGGTCCCTCTCTTCCTCAGTGATCTGTTACCGATAAACACCTCATTTATAATTAGAAGTTTCATTAAGTAACTGCACATTCCTGGCCTTGCCTTTTTACACTATTATACTTCAGGCCATTTCTATTGCTCCGGTCTCCGAA
Source organism: Bucorvus abyssinicus (assembly GCA_009769605.1). NCBI lineage: Eukaryota > Metazoa > Chordata > Aves > Bucerotiformes > Bucorvidae > Bucorvus > Bucorvus abyssinicus. The sequence goes on along the minus strand of CM020033.1, from coordinate 6,329,079 downwards.
GTAATTCATTTCATTTATGATGTATTCCTTTGAGTTGAAATGATAAAGGATAGCCTTATGCTATTAGCAATCTCTATCAGATTTCAGCTTTTGTACAAGGTTTGTGGACTGGAACATTAATTAAAGCTGATTCTGGAGAACTCCCTGTGGGCTGCTCCCTGGCACAGGAGTTTCCTTTCCTGCGCTGTCTTGCCACTGTACTGTTCATTTTACCTTGGAATTCCTACTCCCTTTCTTCTCACTGATATTTTTCATGTGACACTGGTAACTTTGAGCAAGCAGTTTTAAGCACCTAAATTCCACAACACATAATCAACTCAATATGGTTGCAGTACGCACACTTCGAAAGGCTTTTTCTCTTCTGGAGCAGAGCTCAAATTGCTGCATGATAATGACAGACGTGCCATTGCTTCAGCAGTTTGGGGATAAATCTGTGCACTTCTGTGTTGCAGATTCTCCTATCGTCATGTGCAATAACTTTTAGCCACCAAATATATACTACAGTCTGCTCTAATGGCTTTTTCTCAGTTAAAATCTTCTTAAGTAAGAGCACTTATTGAGAAGATTCCTCTAGGACAAAGAAAGGAATACGATTTCTTAAGAAATATCCTGAAAATGCTGATCGGTTATTATCTGCTGGTTACTTACTACCTGCATTTCAACAGACAAACAGTTTAAATAACTATAGTATCCACTTGCATACCAAAAAACCAACTTGTGTCTTATAAATATGTGCAGAAAAAAAATCTAGCATTTTTGGTCTTGATAGACAGTTTTGAAATCAGTGGGTGAAAATTAATTTTAATGTATTTGTAAAGAATTGATATCACCGCTCTTCTAATTTAAATATAGGAAGTCCTAGACTAATCTGATAAAATGCGTGATCTGAGACTTGTCACTTCTGCTGACTGCTACGTACACAACAAATTGTATGAAAGTTTGCCTGGAATATGGTCTATGGGTCAAACTGGTGACATTCCTTAACCTAGTAATACATATCTAGTAAAACCCCTCATATTATTGTGAAGTCTGATTCTTTCCACACATCTCGTTAGTAAGATTGTTGTCTCTGGTCGCCACACATGATCTCCCTCCCTTACAGTACAGTGATCTGGAAAGTGTGAAGTAAGGATCTTTTCAGAATCAAAGGGTGAATTTCAGCTAACACAGCACAAGGGCAGGGTTTGGCAAGCCCTTTTGGTGCTTGCCAGGCTGCTACCAGGTGCAACTGTGACCTTTCACAGACAGGAGGTAAACTGATAGCCCCCTGCACCCTTCATCTACCGCAAAGTAGACTGTCATGGATTAGGGCTGGGGCGGCCAACAGATGAATGACAGGTCCTCTCTACCACCTCCCTGTCTCCCTAAAGGGGAAGAAAAAGGGAATAAGGGAGAGAGACTTATGGAAAACTAAAACTGCTTTAACGAGGCTACTACTAATAAAATTAAATGTATACAAATATATTCAATACCAATGCCAACCAAAACCAAGCCCCCCCTGATGGCAAACACATCACCATCACCACTGATGCTGTGGGCAGACACTGGGGAAGGCCCAGGCTGGGCTCTGCAGCAGATGGGAACCAGATGCAGGAGCTGGATTCTGGAACTGGATTCAGGGATGCACGGATTGGGATCAAAGGCAGAATGGACAGAGTCCTCCTTGGACACTGGCCATTGAAGAAGAGGGCTTGACCTTTGTGATCCCTCAGCTTTATACCCGATATGACGTCTATGGGATGTAACACCTTGTTGCTCAGTGCAGGGTCACCTATCTTGTCCGCTCCTCCCCACAGGTGCGGCCTCTCACTGCACCCCCACCGTGGCACACAGGATTGAGCAGTGACCTTGGTCTGCACAGGAGCCAGTATCAGCCAGAGCCTTTCTGCACACCAGTCCCTGGCAGTTACTGTGAACATCCAACGTTATCACTGCTGGGAGCAGACGCTGTCTTCAAATACGCTGTTAACTTCAGAAAGTGCAGTTCCTTAGCAGAGACTGCACTGAAAATGGAATCACTGAACAGAATTAGTTGTGTTCCAACTCAAAGCAGGACACAGACAAAACTAAAAATAAAAAAAGGAAAAGTTATTCAGCTTTGTTATGATACTCTTCAGTTTTCTTTCCCTCTGTTTTCTCATTGTTTGCACAGAAAATGGTCAGCTAAAGCCAGAAACTTTTCCAACTATCTGAAGTCTTAAGTTGGGAATGAGGTTGGGAGATACCTGAGATTTCCAAGTTTTGCCCACTGGCTTTTCCCTTTGAAGTAAACTCAAGGCAAGCTGAGAAATATCAGGTGGTTGCTGAAGGTTATTTTTGCTATGAAATGCTAGACATCAGGGTTTTTTCTTCACGAACTCTTATTGCTTCTATAAGGAGGTTTAATAACAGAAGTAATTAAAAAATTGTGCAGAACTACAAATTCATATGAGGCTATAAGCATACAAAGAAGCCTGATTTTTGTCATTTTGCCTGTGATATTTATTATGTTTGAGTTTCATTTATCTTTAAATAAAGAGGAATTGTTAGCCCCAGCAGAAAGGAGATTCTGCTTAATCTTCATCGTAAAGGGAAATCCAGGGGTTTAATAGAGAAGATGCACTTACTTGGGAAATAATGCTGCTCCCAAGTCAGTGTTAAGAACACTTTGACTCCAGGAGTAAGCCCCAGGAAAGCTCTGTGCTGATGAACAACCAGAATGCTGAAGGGGAAACTATTGCCCCCCTCACTGTAATTAGAAAAAGAATTCAAATCTAGCTACCCATGTATAATATACATGGTGTATGAAGCAAGTAAACCACAAGGTTATGGCTACTAAACTTATAATAGCATGGATTAAGGCCATAAGATACCCACTGTACAAATTGCATTTGATACTTAATAGTAGGGAGGATGAGAGCAACGTATTATACAACACAATAACAAGAACAAAAACTTTGTAATTTCATAGTCCTTTAGCTGCTCATAGTCATCTGTGATTATGAGTCAAGTCATCATTGCAAGAGTTTTAAGGAGGAATAAATAAATGTCCTCACTGTAAAAATAGGGAAGCTGAGGCAGAGGAATGCTATGACCTCTGACTTCCATAGATACAAATCTCATGATACACGAGTAGCCCAGTTAGGACTGATTTTTCAGTTGCATATCAAGCACTTAAGGAAGTAGCCTATAATTTCTTTTTACTCATTGTTATGCTAGAATAAGAGTTAATGTATTTTGCCTTGCAGTCCTACTAAAAGTAACGGCAAGATAAGGACCAGAATTAATCCTGCCAGCTTCTGTGCTCTGCTACTCTGTGGGCCAGTGGACTCCTTGCAAAGGATGCAGTGCTGTTATTATCCTGAGGATATTTTAGGTGTAAAAAGGCAGAGTTGGCTAAAATTTTGCTTTGGTATTTCTCTTGGTTATTAATAAGTTAGTCTATTCACCTTTCAAGGTGATACTCTACTTTCAGGACCATTTTCATTTCATGACAAAAATACAAACAATTCCCAGTGCTTCAAACCTGGTAGCAACTCTCTGTGGTAAAGTACCGTTCTCTCTATAGAAGACAACCCTTATTTCAGGAATGAAGCTTCCAACAAGTTCCGAACAAGGTCAGTTAAAAAAATTGAAATAATCCATTTCTTGTTTAAAAAGGTGGACTTTCTTTATCCATGTAATTATATTCAGGACCACCTCTGTGTGAAATAAAAAGACAATGCTTAAAATTCTCCCCTTCTCATGAATTTTTGTATCAGCCCATTCTATATTATGAAGTGGGTTGAATATATTGTCTGTCACAATAAATATTGACATATTTCCCCCAATTGAAAGAACTTATATATGTAGAATTACTTTTCCATCCTCAGCATGAGTAGTGGTTTAGGTAGCGGGGCAGGAGGCTGCTACCTTTGCTGGGCATGGTTTCGTTACTGGGGGATGGGGCTGCTAGCATGGTCCTTGTAAGAAGCTTGGTGAAGAGAACTCCCTGCTCCACCCCTCCCAACTCCAATTTGACCCCGCCTCTGGCCGAGGCTGTGCCAATCAGCGCCTCTGCGAATAAATCTATTTAATGGGGGGGGATGCCTTTGGGTTTTGAAGAGCTCTTTTGTTTTGGAGGGGGTAGGGCAGAAGGAGAAGCAACCATGCTGTCACCCAGGTAACTGAGGAAAAGGGTGGAGAAGACAAGCCGGTACAGCCATTTTCCTTTGACCCACAGCAAGTTGCCAGGGTGAAGCTCTGCAGTCCTCAGAGAGCGCTGGTGAGAAAACAGACTCGTGTTGCAGAGGCCCATGTTGCAGAGACCCAGGAATCCTGTAAAATGCCTGGCTTTGAGGAGGTTTGGTACCGGGTCAGTTCGGCACTGGGAGAGCTGATCCTGGTGACAGATCCCCATGTGAGCTGGAGACGTTTATGCCGGACTGCCTCCTGTGGGGGTGATGCCACGTGGCTGCAAGGAACTGTGAGGAGTGTTTCCCGTGAAGAGCAAGTGGACGGAACAGCACAGAAAGAGCTAAGACTGACTGCACCCCCCATCCTGTGTGTCCGTCTCTGACCTCAGTGCCAAGTGGGGGCAGGGGAGGTAGTAAAGCCGGGCCTGGGAAGTAAGGAGAGGTGGGGGGAAGACGTATTTAAGATCTTGTTGTTCTCTTTCTGTCCTACTCTAATTTAATTGGTGGATTGGTTGCAGATTTGTTGTTTGAATTAAATTGATTTTGTTTCCCCTAGCAGAGTCTGGATTTTGTCCGTTGCCGTAAGTGGTGACTGAGCCCTACCTTGTACCTTATCTTGACGCTTAAGTAGTCATCTTATTTTCTCCTCCCAGAGAAATAGAATGACTGCGTGCCTTTAGTCACTACCCGGGTCTAAACCACCACTGCCAGTCATATTTTGCAACACAGGTTTCTGGTACTTCTAGTCTTTTCCAGACAAAGTGAAAACTCAATACCAGAAGAGAATACATCTAAACTGCGGCAGATTCAGTATCAGTCTTTATACTGCCATCTACATTATTCTGGTTTTAAAAGCTTTGGATGAATTTTTAATTTGGATATCTGTGGCTTATTAAAAAACCTAATAATGTCAGACAGAAACTGGCTCACCTGAGCAGCCCCTGCAATGTTGTGGAAAGCAAAGCTATTGCATAAATCTATAAGCATTGGCCAACATAGTGTCACTATTCCAGTCAGAGAAGTTATCAGAAAGTGATAGCTGAAACTTTTACAAATATTCTCTTGAACTTTCTCTCTATTACATATTTGTAAATTTAAACTTTTTTGAATTATGCGATTTTTAAACTCTTTTTCTGTGGTGTGGGTTTTTTTTTTTTTCTTTTTTTAAATTATGAATAAGACATGGGAAGAATGGGATGGATGGTTAAAAGCAATAAAACCAGCCAGTTATATTCAATAAAAACAATATTGGAAGACCTATTCCAAAACAAAAAATCTAGTCAGAATGAATTATCAAGAGGAAAACTTTGGCCATTTTTATAGCATTATTAAGAGGCACAGTAATACTCAAAGCAAAAGCAGCTCTATAACAACTGGTAGCACTAGTACATCCACACACGAAACTTTCTCACCCTGCTTTTCCGTGTCCATATTGTCCTGTAAATTTATGACCTTTATAACCAACACGAGACAATACAACTGTTGTATATTGCATAACGAGGTGCCGAAAGTCCGTATTCAACATAATTCTGGGGTTTTTTTAGTGAAAGAGTCTTTTGGAAATTTAAGACTGATCCTTTGAAATGACAACATTAAAAGGGAATCTGCAAAAGAGACTTGCCCAGGCTTCTATGTGATGCCCTTGAGTTTCATCTTCTTTTATCTTAATAAATCTACCACAGCATGTGTACGTAGGTACCGAGCCTGAAGCCATGTTACCTAAGATTCACTGGACCTGCACAGCATGAGAAAGGGAAATTATTACTAAAGATAAGGCTAATGAGCAATGATTCAGTCAGGGGCACAAAAAAGCTCCACAGCTGCAAATGTTGTCTTTTGGGTGTGATTTAGGTGTGTTTGCCAGACCATGGAGAAACAGGAAGAGTCCAGACCGTTTTTGCCACTTTGTCACTTCGAATATCCACTCTAGTTGCAATGGAATATGATTTTCTGTTCTAGTTTTCTAGCACCAAAGCAAAAAGAGAAATTGGATGAGCTAGTGAGAGGAAGCGTCTCAGAGCAGACGCTGTCTTGTTGCTCGGCGAGAAACCCAAACTCAGGTGTTTTCACCCCAGCATTCTAAGTTAGCCACAAACATAAATTCTGATTTGTGATATTCAAGGCTACCACCCTCAGCCTTCTGACAAATGTCAGCCCCTCCCTCTTTCATCCAGTGAATATTAGTTTTATAAAGTATATTAGCTTACAAAAAGAGAGAGGAATTGTAAATCCACAACAAAGCTGTTTTATTAATGCAAAATGATGCTACAGTGGCAAATTGTTCGTATTGACTGCATTTTGTATCAATTGTACTTTGCCTTTCTATTGAAAAAAAAAAGTTAGAGGTTTTGGTGCAATTTAGGTAGTAGTTTTTTTCTTGCACAGGTGTCTTAATGCTGGATCATGCTTTATCCTCCATAGTGACTAGAGCAGAAATCTAGTGTATAGACACCTAAGTAGGAATCAGTCATTTACTCTGCAGCCTCAGGGTTGAAGAACTCATCTGTGATATGAGAAGCCCCAGAACTGTGTCTGTTTGCAAGGTATCTGCAATGGAAACTGAGAGTCTGAACTGAGCAGCTCTGAAACATTCACTTAATTCTCCTGTATTTGATGTGAAATGAAACTTTATGACTAGTTGACTGGGGTTTCATGTTGCACATTTCCTAAACACTAGAAAAATCCTAACACCATTTTTAAAAATCATCATTACATTCTCCCAGGGTTTTTTTTCACTTGCAAGAAGCTGTGGATAACATGGATCATTCAGAAGTCTATCATTGCAGATAAGAACATCTGCACCCTTATTCTCCTCACATAAAAATCAGAGGTCATTTAACATGGGATTTGAGCTCACAAATATATTTGGAAAATGTTATGTTGAACTTTATGTAATTTTTTTCTCTATAATTTTTTAACCTAAATGAAACCCACAAACATTATCTGAATTTCACATTCGATTAATAAAATAAAGTCACTGTGCCACTATTAAGTTGATGGATATCTCTTTTAGATACTTAGATTTTTTAATTCAGGAATATGTTAAAGTCCTTTTTTATCTGTATCATTGAAATCTTGAAATTCACATTCTGATATAAATAATACTTTATATAAATCTCCATAGACAAAGGGTAGGATTCAGATCACAAATTAAGACAGTTAAATTAGGTGCCTATATGTAGGTGCTTGTTCATGTACTAGGTGTTTAAGTACCCATTATATATAGCAGAGTTCGCAGATATATTCACATCACCTTACAACACACCGACATTTTGTCAACAATTGTGTCACCATTAGGTATAATGGTGGCTTAGACAAGCAGTTTTTATGTAAATACCTAGAGAAAGATTCGGTTGCTTAAATATAGGTATATAGTGCTGTAGGAGACAATCTCGAGCATCCCTCCTATATCCTAGCCGTGTTCCAGAAAGGTGCCGCTCCCTCATGGCTCCATGCTTGTAGCATCAAGATGCCTATGTTCAGACAAGTAAATTCAATGCTCTATGCAGATGTCTTGACTTGAGTGTCTTCATCCGCAAGATGAAACTCATGTTTAGTTTGACTAAATTTCTACTCTTTGATCTCCTCTGCATATGCAGTTTTCTGCAGACTTTCTTCCCTGAAAGGTTTCTGTCCTTTTATTGTGTGGGGAAGAGCTGCAGACCAAAATAAAACATGTGAAATATATAGTTGATGCCAATTTTCTCAGATAGACCAACGGTGAAATAAGGTTCTTGTTAGACTCTGAAAATGTGGGAGTTTCCATTAAAAAAAAAAAAGGAGGGAGGAGGCAAAAACCTGCACCAGCCTTCTGATGTCTATCAGACTTGCACATTAGTTTCCCTTATGGTTTTTTCTTTGACTTCTGCATGTATACCTGGGGACAGGGGGAGATATGATACCTTTCTCCACTCTTTTTTTTTTTTTTTCTGATTGACATAAGTCCTTAAGTCCTCTGAGTCATTTGAGATAAATCCATAACATAAACATAATCCACCATATGAGACTAAATCTAGTCCTTTATATGTTCAAAGGGTTGTAAGCAGCAGAAAAACAGAGTGTACTTGTAAGAAGAATGTGTTTCTGGTTTGGGGCCTTTGTTGTTATGCACTGTTGTATTTGGGGTATTTTAAAGTATTTTAAATTTATTTTTTAAATGATTTTCTAATTTTCTTGTTTTGTTACACAGTGATATGGCTTCTACTGGTTCAGATGTTTAGTAGGAGGACTTGGTTTTTTAATATCTTTGCTGTAAAATCTCCAACATTTATTTCTACTGCCTGAAACAATGTAGAAGGTTCTATGGATGCGATATTCCCAGTGGCGGTGTATGATGTTATATTTCAAAACTCCATTTAGAGGACAGAAAACGACAGGAAATTCGAGTTCTCTTTACTAGTCCCTAAGTATCTCTTAAGCATTTCTTTTGTAATCTGAACAGTTCATTTATTTTGTTCGTTTTTTAGTGTTAAATGAGGTGCTGTTTTACAAAATGCCAAGGTCAGTATTACAATAATAAGAAGAAATGAGTTTTACTGCTTCTAACAGCATTTACTTCCTCCTGTATTGCAGAGAATATGACATTATACACCAAAAAAAAAAAAAAAACCACCCAAAAAACCCCTCATTCAAACAGACATTTTCTGCTTTACTGCTTGACTTTCTGTGAATAAGTAACCTTTCAGATTGCTGAAAATTTTGTGGCAAATTATCTCTCTAAATAGAGTTTATATATATTACATGTTATGCTACAAAAGCAAAAGTGAATAAGCGGGAGAGAGATTGGAACCTATCTTGTAAAGGTTTATCAGTAGGGGAAAAAAAATCGTATATTTGTTATTGCAGTTCATTATCACTGCTGTATTACCAGTGGTGAATGTTGTTATGCATTAAATATTAAAATCTGGAGACTGTATTTCTATTAATCTAAGTTACTGTTGAATCTTATTTTAAGTGTTAATCTTGCCTTCCGCATCTGGAACATATTATCACATTGCTTGAAAGATCACCAGACTTTTTTTTTTTTTTTTCCCCCGCATATACAGCATAGTATCTGCAGAGTTGGGTTTCTTAGGTAGAGGTGCTTAGTTTCTTAGGTTGAGATGCTTAGGGAGAGAGCTATTGCAACACACATACTTTCATGTCAAAGAATAACACCAGTCTAACATATAATCCACTTGTGGAATGCTACCACAAGATAGGATTGACATCTAATGCCTGGCATGATTAAAAAGAAAACTAGACCTTCACAGTTCAAAATGAAACTGTACCACCAGCTGTGCTATGCTGTAAAAGCAACTGTCCTTAAAGCGCAGCCGGGCTCTTCAAAGATTCTTGAGCTCCACATCATCATGATTTCTTAAACTGAGGTAAAATATTAAAGAAAAACAAAGGAGATTTACAGTCAGACTACAGTTATCCAAACACCCGCAGATGAAATCAGATGAGTAACAGCACG